>OY829326.1:141611571-142096169 GCA_963691655.1 Toxonevra muliebris
TCGGAATACATTTGCTTTGCCTACAGGCTATTAGGTTAGATTAGGTTAGGTTAGGAAGGATTGCGGATAACAAGGCCCCAGGACTGGATGGCATCCAAAACGTTGCGCTCAAGGCGGCGATCAAAGCTACACCGGAGGTGTTCGCGAAGCTTTTCAGCGCATGCTTGACAGAAGGAGTTTTTCCAGACACATAGAAGCGACAGCGGTTAGTCCTCCTACTAAAACCAAAGAAGCCGCCGGATGAACCGGCATCCTACCGCCCGTTATGCGTGCTGGATACACTGGGCAAAGTTCTCGAACGCATTATAGGAGACAGGAGTGGCTTGAAAAGTCAGGAGCGCTATCAGCACGACAGTTTGGATTCAGAAGTGGACGATCCACGGTCGACGCAATACAAACGGTGATGAATATTGCACGCGAGGCCACCAGCAGCAAGCAATGGAGAAACGGCAAGAGGAAGAAGTACTGCGTCGTAGTGACGTTGGACATCAAAAATGCCTTCAATTCGGCGAACTGGCCTCAGATTATGAGTGCACTGAGAGGATTCGAAGTACCGGAATACCTGTTGCAAATAATCGCAAACTACTTCGACAACAGAATTTTAATATACGATACTGATGACGGCGTGAAGCAGTATCGTGTCAAAGGAGGCTTGCCGCAGGGCTCCGTTCTCGGCCCAACACTATGGAACGCAATGTATGACGGCATCCTCAAATTGGATCTCCCGGAGGATACAACAATCGTAGGATATGCAGACGACATCGCGATAGTGGCAGTAGCCAAGCACCTGGACTCGCTACAGGCTATATGTAACGATGTCATCTCAAGGGTGAGAAGATGGCTGTACAACTCGAAGCTGGAATTGGCGGTGCAGAAAACGGAAGTCGTGATATTGAGTACCAGAAGAGCACGTGCAGAGCTGGTCATCACGGTTAGTGATCATAACATCACCTCGTGTCCACACATTAAGTACTTAGGAGTACTTATAGATTCCAGAATGACGTTCAAGGATCACCTGAAAGCTGCTAGTGAAAAAGCAGCACGAATAAACAGCGCATTAACACGCATCATGCCGAATATGGGAGGCCCGCGCGAGGGCAGGCGCCGGCTGCTTTCAACGATTACTACGTCAGTAATCTTGTATGCAGCACCTATCTGGGCGGACAGCAAGAAAACACACCAGAAGGATATCCGTGCGATATATAGGCTCAGTGCCCTGAGGGTTGCTAGCGCGTATCGCACAGTATCGGACGATGCTATTTGTGTCATAGCAAGTAAGGTGCCCATAGATTTACAGGCACAAGAGATGAAGCGGTTATATGGCCGTGACACAAAATCAACCGAAGCCATAAAAAGAGAAGAAAGACAGCGTACCAACATGGAATGCCAGCGAAGATGGGAGTCATCCGAGAGGGGTCGATGGACCTACAATCTCATTACGGATATAGAAGAGTGGATATCACGCAGACATGGTGAACTGAATTACCACATTACGCAGCTGCTTAGTGGCCATGGGTGCTTCAAGCAGTACTTGCATAGAATCAACACCGGAGAAGAAGACCCGTTTTGCCCAAGATGCCCAGAGGAACGGGAGAACGCGCAGCATATACTTTTTATATGCCCACGTTTTAACAAAAACAGAGATGAGCTGGAGAAAGCCTTTGGAGAACCCCCTACAGAAAGGAATCTGACGACACAGATGTGTAACACAGCGGAAAAATGGAATGCAGCATGCAAGGTTGCTGCAGATATGATGCCAACTCTGTATGATGCAGAACGTGCGCACAAAGTCGAGCGCACGGCAAATACTACAAATATGGAGCCAGATATCGTCAACCGACAGTAAAACCGAACAGAATCGGACAGAAACCAATACTGATGATTGAGCACTAAGCTCATTACGGCCTTCCGGCGTAATACCTAACGGTGGTTCCGGGAGGAATATCCGTACGGACGAGAGGTGGTTTTAGCGTGAGAGTGTCACGCTAATTTTTAATGGAATGGAACTAGACTGAGGCATGAAATTTTATCCAAGAATTTAAAAAAAGTTAAAAAGTTCGAAGGAAATTTGTAAAAATTATTAAAAATATATAAAACCATTAAAGTATAGTTTAATGTAACTACACACAGTGGTGGGTTCAAGGGAGGGCTGAAAAGAGTTTTAGTTATAAAGAGTTTAGACATTTTCTAAGTAACTGATGCTCAGCATTTTGTTTAAAAATTTTTTCAAATATTCAGCTCTAAAATTAATAAAAAAAAATTATGAAACGTTGAAGTTTGGCAAATAACAACTGAACCTTATCCTTAATTTTAAAGGCATAGAAAGATAAAATTTCTTCATATAGTTTCTTTTTTTAAATAGGTACCTACTTAAAACAAAAGTCTGGTGATTGTAGAATATTTGTTTTATCGAAAAGGTCTGGTTTTGAAATATTAACTCGGGTTGATCCTCGCAGAACAAATTTCTGGTCTCCTTTCAAAAATTTTTTTTGTATCTAATATTTCTAATAAAATTGGTTCAAAAAATAAGAAAAAATAATTTTATACGAATTTTCTTTTATACTTTTAAATTATTGTTCTCATTTGAGGACAAAATCCCTAAGAGGGGAAATCAAATAAAAATTCTTGCACCCATTCCCATTATTTGTTTGAGAAGATGAGTCAAACGCTATTAGCAAACAGCTCGTCTTTTAAAAAATATTTCTCCAGTTTTTAATTTATAAAAGAAAAAACTCACCTTAAATGTTTTTTAAAAAGCGACATTTTCACAATAATCCGTCATTTTCTGTCGCGAGGTTTTTGTAATCCATTATTTTTGTTTGCTTTTTAATTGTTTATATGTATATTAATGGTTTTTCTGCCTGTTATAAACAAATTAAACTGAATTCTTTGTAAATTTTACAGCATATTTTTTTGAACAAAGAACTTTGTAAAATTTGTTTTATATTTACTTTTTAATTAAGGTTTTAATTCAATTTCTGTTTTTTTTTTTTTTTTTATATTAATATTTCTTTTTATATAGTATTTTTGATTTAATTTCGTTTTCAAGTTACAGCAATTCTAGAAAACTTATTCTTTTTTGTACTTTTATTATTTTTATTTACTTTTTTATAATATATATCATAGATTATATAGAGGTTTACCATATAGGTAGTATAAACATTTAAACACTATAGTTGTAGTGAACACAAGTGGGTATCATAACACAAATTTACAATTTGAATTCCATTTCTATCTTCAATTTTTTTACAAATATTTCAGTAGTTTTTCTTTATTATTATTCAATTATAAACTTATAACTTTAAGATAAAATATAATATATGTATGTTTTATGTACAATATAACTTATAATAATTTTTTACATACTCGAAATTTTCAATTCACAATTATTATTTTCACCTGAAAATATAGGAAAAGAAATTTTATTGTTATTATTTAATATTTTGTATAAATAAAATATAAAGTGAAGAATTTTTAATAGTTATAAGGACAGCAAATGAAGATGGATATGATTAATATAAAGAAAATGGCGATTGATTGTTAGATTGTGCCCCTTCGTGCACTTATAGTATTTCCGGCCTCCTATAGAAATTTCGTTATTAATCCTATTTCTATGGTGTTTAGATTAGCATCAGGTACTTGATGTTCTCCCAGATTCCTTTTACGGATATGCATTAGTGCGAAGCACAGGCTTCGCAGTTTCTTTATCTTCCCTTCAAAATCCGCTAAAGTCATTAGATATAATTCCCGGTTTTGTTAGACGATAGGTTAGGTTGGTTGGAGTGGCTGTCGAGAGACACACTTAGGCCTAAGCGGCCGATTATGATATCACATAGTTAGACCCACAATTGGACGCCGATTCCTAACGGCGGTGTGGCAATTTTTTATAGGCTTTGTGGTTTTGTCATTACCAACCAAGGTGTGCACTTGTACACAAGGCCGTATTTAGGGGGGGAGGGCTTTTGGGGGTTCTGACCCCCACCACTATCCAACCCCCCTCCCCCCCCCCCCCGAAATGTGGAAAATTTCTTCTATTTTTTTGATATTCATTGCCAGTGGATGAAAAAAAAGTCAGAATAAAATCTATTGAGCAGTTTTTAAATATTTTTTACTTCAATCGGTTTCTTTCTAAAAAGTCAAATAAAAAAAAATTACCTTGAAATCTTAGTTACACTATGCGACCAGATCCGATTTGTTTTCTTTGACATGAGGTTTGACTTTGGATACAAAAAGAGAAGGTGATGCAGAGCAATTTTGCATTTATAGTTTTTCTAGGTAAGTAACTGTTTTTGATTTACAGTTTCGGGTTTAGGGCTCATTTGGAAGGGCATTAATTAAGGGATTCAGCCTATAATTTCTGGATTTCGAAGTTTGAAGCACGCCAGTGTACAGCTTTTCAATTAAAAAAAATGGCCAAAAATTCTATTTTAGGGTTTTCCATACCGTTTTTTCTAAAACGTGATGTGATGGGAATTTTTTGAACTCAGATTCGTGTTCAGTATAAATAATTCATTCACAAACACTAGGAACCATTTTATTCGCAAAGCCAATGTAGGGCAGTAGCAGTGGATCAGCTCCAAAGTTCTAGGAAACAATCTTAAAATGTAATTACTTCTTTAACCCATTATTGCTCAGAGCACCCGGACTCGGAAGACCTCTTTCAATGCAGTAACTGCACGAATTTCGGGAATACAAGCCAACCTCATCCGGATTCCTTATCATGGCCCAAATTCCCACTGATAATCATTTGAAAAAAATTAACCTCTGACTGTTTTTAGTATTTTTGGTAATTGTTTTGATGTCGGGCTCATCATCAGTAATGGCAAGTCAATGTCAATTTTCTTCGAATGAAAACCTAGCCGCCCCCTCCCCCCCTCGAAAAAAAATCCTGGCTACGGCCCTGCTTGTACACTATCTTATAATTCTCATATACTTCATATTGATAGCGAATATAAGAAAATTATGAAAATTAACCACCAGACGAAGACGGGAATCGAACCCGAATCTCCCGGATGAAAGTCTTGTGCACTACCCACTAGACTAGCGAGGACGTCTTTGTTAGATGATAGTTTAATCTACAAAGACCTATTAGAATTCCTGTAATGATTCTAAAACTATTCTTAGAAAAAGTCAAAAAAATTTTTTAAAGCGTTTTAGGTTACATGCCCCCATAAGTGCCTTTAAATGTTCTAGTCTTGGTCTGTTTTCCCTTTGCTTTTCTTCCTCCTTTCTAACTAATAAAGAGAAAGTTCCTTTTCCCCATTCCGCAGAAAGGTTCCGGGCCTAAGAAGGGAGTCATTGCTTTTTTCTTTGCTAGCTCATCAGCAATCTCGTTCTCTTCAATCCCAATATGCCCTGGAACCCACAGAATCCAAACCCGACTATATAAGCCAAGCGTATTTAGTTTATCAAGACACTACATCACCAATTTTGAGGTTACCTGGTGAAATTTAAGTGCCTTAATAGTCGCTTGACTATCGGTTATGATAGCAATGATTTGGTTCCGGTAGTTGCGCTTGAGGTTGACGTATGCACACCTATCAATTGCGTATATTTCCGCTTGCTTGAAAGATACTAGTATATGTACCCATGGGCTCCGAGTATTTTATTTTCGGTCCAAATACTCCTACTCCGGTTCCCTCGCAATTTAGTGAACCGTCCGTGTACCATAAAATCATGTACTGGTCTATCTTATACGTTTCAAATATACATTCCCATTCCTTTTTGTTACTCAGTTCAGTTCAGTTTTAAATCGTTTTACAAAACTAAACTTTCGTTTTCCAGAAAAAGCAATTTCGGGATGTTGTCTCTCGAGAATATCAACTTCTTTCGATATCTGCTCCGATATCTGCACCAAACATCCTCAGAATTGCGCTATTCACTTTTTACTGAAAAGGTGTAAATTCCATCCAATAAAACTTCCAAGAATGCTGTTGGACAAGTTCGCATGGCACCAGTTATGTACACACAGGCTAGTCTCTACAACTTCCTAACCGCGTTGATGACCGCCTGTTGCTTTTTCTCCCCCAGATTACTGCTCCATAAGTAACCATAGAACGTGTTACCATTGTATATATCCAGCGCAGTATTCATGGGTTGCAGACCTAATGTTTTCCTGCAATCGGTCTACATATCATAAATGATCTAATAGCTTTCTTTGTTACCTCATTCCCTGATTAAGTTTATGCATAGTCAATCGACTATGACGGGGCCTTAACAGTCATTGCTCCAGCTAAAGAACCATAAGCCTGCGGTACAGATAGCCTATCTGCTGAGTTGTTTAAGACTGAAGGCGAAGAGCCTACAAAATGCATGCACTAGCTCCGCTCTTATGCAGAATATGATCGAATGGAAGAATGTGCAGAGATTGTAGCCTCACTCAGCGTACTCTGCTGAATCCACAACAAAACTAATCAAATAATTTTCGGCAATCGTCAACACACTAATTCGACCTAATCAATGTGGCTACAGGCCTGATAAGTCAGACATTGGCCAGATATTCACTCTAATCAAAATCATGAAAAATACCCGAGAACAACAAATTGGCACCCACTATCTATTCGTCGATTATCAGAGCTGTAAAAGATTGCAGTCATTTCGAGGTGTATTCATTGAAGTCACTGGAAACGAATTACGTTTTCTGATTACAGTCTTTGATTTCATTTGAGACTTATGACTTTCAAAAATTAAGTCACCAGTCTTTTTGAAGTCAATGATTGCTCTTTGATTATAGCAATCAATTTTATATTTCAAGGCAAATAAGTCGCAATCACTTACATGACTTCACATTATACTTGAAGTTGCAGTCAAGACTTCAAATTGATTTGAAGTCACAGTCATGACTTCAAATTGGTTTGAAGTCACAGTTATGACTTCAAATTGGTTTTGAAGTCACAGTCATGACTTCAAGTTGGTTTGAAGTCTTGCAGTCAATTGAACATGAAAATGGGTAAAATTCTGAAAAAATAATTTAGATGACTTTCTAGTTATTTCCATGAATTAAATTTATTTCGTTGAAGTCAATTGACTTCATTGAAATAATTTTGAAAATAAATAAATTGAAAATTTTAACCAAGAAAGTGCAGGGCCCCTGAAAATAACTCTGACCGAGAGTAATTCTAAGCCTACGTAAAGGGTATTTTTCGTTTGAAATGTATAAATAAATGTATGTTTATATGAAAAGTGCGTATCGTACTGTTGTAATATGAAATTGCACCGGTGAGGGGAATTTGGTCGAAAATCGGGGAATTTCGCGAGAGTTATCGGGGAGAAAGAAAAAATGAGTTGGCATCTCTGGTCATAACTCAAAAAACGCGTTTAAAGTTTTCAATTGACTCCCACTTTGTAGAAAAAAGAAGAAATCTTATAATTCTCACGCACAAAGTATACAAGATATTAATATGAAATTTGTACACAATATTAAACGTGACATAATGAATAATTCTGCATCATTAACTCAAAAATCGTATTTTTTGACTTATGACAGTCTTTTAGTAAATGAGCGATATGTCCTTTTTTGAACTAAAAATAAGTTATTCCATTTAATTTTTGATAAAATATTTTTTTACAAAAAAGAAAAAGAATTGTTATATGAGAAAATCTTCGATGACTTTTCATACCCTTATAAGTTTAGTTCCTTCTGTTTTGTTTTTCGTCATCTACATGACTATAAACCATGAAACCTCATATTCAATAGTTCAACACATTAACTACCGATTAATAGCATTAAAATTGAATATCCACAGCTAATTGAGACTTACCAACTTCGTAACGACGAAACTGCACTGAAAAAATCCACAAATGCACAAAAACTGTATAGCAATGTAAGGGGGGGATAGGGCAGGATATCCAAAAAATTAATGGAGAATAATAATCCAAAAGAAAAACGAAACTGCAATGATGTGTTATCCAATGTAATTTTTGTTTTGTAACAATATTTTAAAGCTTACACTTCACATAAATTCAAAATTATACTCCACTTCTTGAAGCTTTTAAAATTATTTTGGTTAGGTATTTAATTACTTTTTGCTTTTTTTTTCTTTTGTGTCGCCACTTCATGTATTCAAACAGAAATTCTTATTGAAAAGCGTTTGAATTTCTGGAATTTTTAAAGAAATTATAAAATTAAAATCAATTTGTAAAGTTTTAGACATTTTTAAAATTTGATTTTTGTTTTCCTCTTTATATTGGATTTAATTTTTAAGCTCAATTGCATAGAAATTTGTATAAATTTTCATATTTTCTTTGAAACTTTAAAACACAAGATCGCACAATAATTTATAATATTTTTGTTGTTAAATCATGGATTTATTTTAGGTATTTTTGAAACACTCTTTACAAAGTTGTATGATATTTTTTTATATTTAAAAAATTTTTTATTAACTTTAACTCTCTTCATGCACTATTACACTTTTTCTTGTAAAAATATTTTTGCTTTTTATTTATTTATTTATTTATTTCCTTGTGGTTAATTCATATTCTTCAACACACACTCTACACTTAGTATTTATTATTATTATTTCTCAAAATCGATTCAAAGATGACAGACAGCACTTCAACACTTCTTTGTATGAATTATGGAAAAACGACGTTAGATTCTTTTTCAAAAATATTTTTCGTTTTGTTTTGAAATTTCGAATACTTTTACGTATTTTTCTATGGCGGCACTCCGATACTACGGAAGAAAAAAAGAGCGCGCGGCGCTTCCGTACAACGTGAGCGACAGAAAAGACGACGTTGAATTAAAATAAATTTTCTTTAGTCCAAGCAAAATTGTTGCTAAACTCGCATCGAATACTGAATGGTAGAGAAGGAGAGAGATAGAGAGAGTAAACGAATGTATGGAATCGTAATAATGTGTGTGCGTGTGTATCTGTGTGTGCACAATGAAGAATCAACAGAAGAGAGTGTGAGTAATACGAAGTTCGAGTAAAAGCGGAAAAACAAAAACAATAAGAGAAAAGTTCATTCACATTCAATGGAATGGAAAGGGCTTTCATATTGTTGTTGTGGTTTTTATAATGGTCGTATGTATATTGTAAATATAGTAAAAATTTAATAATTTTAAATAAAATGACTAAAGTTATAATAAAATAAAATTTGTTAATCATATGTTAAATATTTAAAATCGCTTAAATTAAGCTACTTTATTTTTAATTTATTTATAAATATAAAGGTACAGTAAAATATATTAATTCTCTAAAAAATTTTAATTATTTTTCTCACTCATCATTTCTTAAAGCAATTGGTAATCACCAAAAAAAGAGCGATTTTTTTCATATATTTTATTTGGCTTTAATATGATATTGTGTTGTTATTGTTGCTTTTGTTTTTTTTTTTTCTTTCGTTTTTGTTATGTGTGCTCGAGGTGAATGACCTTGCTTAGTAAGCGTTTTTTCTTCACGTTGTTTAGCACATTCTCAGCTGCGCTCTTAACTCTGACGTAAGCATATATTTTATCTGCCACTCTATCTCTCTACTCTCTCTCTCTTTTTTTATACCAGAAAGATACTTCCTCTCTTTGAAATTACTCACTATCTTTTCCATTGTTGTTTTTGTTTTGTATTCACACTTTTTACTGTTTTGTTTTTTGCATACCCTTTTTTATTTACTACCTTACAACTGCCTTTTTTATGGTTTGAATATGAAAAGCGTTGCCAGCATTTAAAATACAAAAATTCTTAAGAAATAGTTGAAAGTTCATTATAAGCAAATGGTTTTGCAATTTAAAGGTGAGCAATCAGGTTTGAACTATAAATGACAGTGTTTAATTAAAATTGAAGAGCATAATGATTGCATCATAACATGCAGAATATCTTTCGCTATTGATTTTAGGTGAGGAAGACTTTGGTTCCCGTGGCGTAAGTTGTGCATAATTGATACACTGCTATGCAGAATGACAGTATAATTTTGACACTGTTCTTTGCTACTAAATTCGCTAAAAATAAAATATTTTTGTCGATCACTTGAAGTTCTCTTTAGGCAAAAATACTGCGCCCAATAAAAAATTTCTTATAACCCAATAGACTCTAATGACTTGAGTCCCTTGAGCGCTGTTTAGGGTATAGGCTGTTAGAAATCATGTCTTACTGATAAAATTGGTAATGAAATTTTCTTGGATGAAAATCCTGAGAAATAAATGATTTTATTCACTTAAAAAGTCAAAATCTGCAGTGAAGGATAAAGCTTAAAAAATGCATTACATACTTCAATGCGGATTCAAAGGAGAGCGTCCGAAAATTCATTTACATTGAGTTTTTCGTAATTTTTTTACTTTAGTTTAAATAGCTTCGCTGTTTCTTTTTATTTTCTATAGCTTTTATATCCACTTTACCATGAACACAAAGACAATGAAAACTCATAATCGTTTAAAATAACTTAAAAAAAATTATTTATTCCAGCGAAATATTAAAAAGAGGAAAACCAATTAATAAAAACGAGCAAATTGGAAGAATTTTAGAAAATTCAACAATAGTCCAATTCCACCAAACCAAGAATAATGGTAACATTAGACAAAAATGCAAAACGTATGTAAAATGGTTGAGTTAATGATTGCTGTTTCACTTCCTTAATAGTTTATCAGATAAGCATTTCATCAGGTACACACAATCCCGACAAGAGGGGGGAGGGTCGGGGGCGATTCCCACCGGGCTCGGAGTTTTTGAGGGGGCCCGGATTTCACTCCTATCGATACACAATCTTAAAATCCAGAAAAACTTTAACAAGCGTCTATGCGTCTGAAAATTGTGAAGACATTCTATGAAGTCTATGAAGCGAATTTTGGATCTCAACTGCCTCCATTCGATTTACTCAACGCTATCAACGCGAGGAAAGTGATCAGTGTGCTGGCGAGAATAAAAAACTTCCATCGATCCTGCTCAACTCAAACTAGAGTGTCAAGTGGAAGCGAAATTAGCAAGAAAATTCAATTTTGAAGAGATCATCAATTCAAATGCGCATTATGAGAGTTGATAAGAAAAACTTTTAATGTAATTAAAGTAAAATGCAAACTTATTATACAGATATTCATACTTAAAGTACAGAATAAATATTGTTTTTAATATTTGTTTTTGTATTTTTACACATTCCTTAGTGAGCAGTACGAAGATATTTATTGTATCATTTGTGGTGGGAAGAGATACGGGCGAGGGGGGAGGGGAGAGCAGAGGTTATCACCACCAGGCCCGAATTTTCTCTCGACGGCCCTGGGTATACACATTATCCTGATCATTAGCTGATTCAAATGTTCATTCTTTCAAAAAGTCGTCTCTCAATAATGAAGTAAAGATCATAATGGCTGAAATATTTATCCGTAAGGGTGAGGAATACATAAGATGTCTAGCACAACAAGCGGATCCCGATAAATACCTCATATATTATGATTGCTACTCCTGAATTAAAACACTTTTTAAATGAAGGAGAAAAATCCCATCCCTTTTCTTCTTGAATCTCTGCATTTTGTCCTTGAAATAGTCTAAAAAGTAATTCAAAACTTGTATTCATCCCTTTAAAATTTTGACTTTAAGAAAGCTTTGACATTTTTTATCGATAAAATAATTGAAAAACGTTTTCAAACCTTTGATTTTTAAGTTTTTAGAGGAAAAATGGTATTAAGTTGACCTCCTAAATTTAGCCCAGATTGTAATTTCGCGCAGATAATTGAATTATGTTATGGCTTATTCTGCATGAATATCTTGAATCTTCATCGTAATTTTGAAAACTGATCTACCAAAGGTTTTAAGGTTAAGAAATACGCAAGGTAAACAATTAAGAAGTTTTCTTTAAGACCCACCAAGATCTTAGAATTAGCTAACCTGATAAAGAAAATGCATATATATTTTCAATTCTCTCTAGACTATAATTTCTGAGCAGCTGGAGCAATGGTACAGCATTATGTAGTATATCTAAGTGGTTTAAAGTAATAGTTTTTATATTTCAATTGCTGATGTGTAATGCTGCAAGATATTATCAGGGAAAGTTTTTCGACGTTTGTTTTATATAATTTCTGATCACACTACTTTCTTTATAACCGTGTTTTATTTACTAATTTTCCAAAATAATTTTGTGAAATAGTCTTACGATACAAAAAACTATTATACAGTAATCCTAGTATTTCTTGACCCGATACCCTAGGAACTATTACCAAGTCTGGGCTCCAAATCGTGGGTTTATTTTCTAAATTTGTGTATTATTACTTTCGATGTATATATTTTAAAGCTGGCAATGCTTTTATGCAAACAAACTTACACACACACAAAATGGTTGTAACTTCTCTCTTGTAATTGGTTAATATAGTTTTGTTTTTGTTGTATATAGTTGTTTTAGCATTACAAGTTGTTTTTCTTTTCGTTGTTGTTGTTTTGGTCTCAACTCATATTTGAGAAAAAAAAAGAAGAAACCAACCAAGTTTGAGTTAAAAAAAAAAACGAGGAAATAATTATGGATGTAGTGGAAAACTGAAAAGTAACAACAGCAAAAGACAAACGAGCAAGTTACAACAATAACAATTAGACAAATGAGACTGACATGTGAATTGCAGTAACAGTAATAAGCAGCAGCGGCAGCAACAACAATAGCGGCAGGGACAGTGGTGGAGTTCATTCTCCAAATGAGTGTGACTCGGTGGCGTCGTCTCTTCAACTTTGTCATCTATCAGAGAGGAGACGAAGAAGCAACAGCAGTTCAGGAAAAAGAAGTCAATAAATGGCCGAGTTTCTTGCACTCGAATAAACGTTGACAGCGAGCAAACAGCGAATACAATAACGACACCGACTACAGCAACCAAAACGAAAAGAAAGGCAAACTCATTTATCGATGTCAAAAATTGATTTTCAATTAATACATTTAAAATCAGAGAGAAAATTAGAAATGATAATAACTGAAATTGAAATTGAACTTTACTTCATTAATTAAAGCACATACATACATATAAAATTCATTAAAATAAATTTACTTTATAGATTTACTTTTCTTAATATTTGCTGTATGTTTTTTTATATTTTTCCATTTTATTGTTGTTGCATATAAATTATTTCCAATATTCCTTTATGCCATACCTCAGAATAGAATGAATACGAAATCGCGTTTATACTTTCCAAAAAAAATTGCATAACATTCTGAAATACTCGTATTTAGAGTATTAAATTTCATTCCAAACAAAGAATTCCTTTTAATATGTAAACCAAATCGAATAACAACAACAATCACCAACCAGCAAGCAGTAGCTGAAAAATTGTGCGCCTTAAAACAGAAATTTCCGCATTAGGCGCAAAAAATTACAGCAACAACAACGAAATTAAAAGCAAACTCCACACATCTCATAACGCAAAGCAAAGCAAATAAAAGAAACAAAAACAATAAAAAAAATGTGTGTGATATCGATATCACTTTCGGGAGTGGAGTTCGAGTTCATTGTCCCCCATTGGTGGAACCAAAACAAAATTCAAAAACACTTCACAGTTCATACACACACACACGCACACACAGCCCCATGCACACTCACTCAGTAACTCGCATTCTTATTTGCACTCTATACTTCAAGCTCGTTCTCCTACTCTTTCTTTCTTCCTCTGCTTCGATGTATTAAATAAGAGCAGAAATGTGTGTAATGAAATTTAGTGAACAAACAAACAAACAAACCGGCATAAATCATTTCACATTAACTTCCTTATTCACACTGCACAGTTAGCTTCTTTACTCTTTTTTAATTGAATTACTCTTTTACTCTTTTGCTCTAGCTCTTTGTATTTAACATTTCATTTATAATTCGTCCGAGTTCATTGACTTTCTGTGTTGTTGAAAAAAATTGTAAACATTGCAATTGCTTCTCTCTACATCACTCTCTTGATTTCTCAATGGGAATTTTCTCTCACATGTTATAAAAAATTTCCCTTTTGAAAGAAACGAGCTGGTAATTGGCAGTGCTGCCACTTAATTTTTATCTATTAATTGCGTAAGTATATTTTTTTGAAATCGGGTGATGGGAATTGTAATATTAAGTTGATATCTATAGCGGCGGTAGGAACGAATTTTACATGGGAACGAAATGGCAAATTATTTATATTATTAATGCCAAAAGCTCATATTTCAACCAAAAAAAAAACACAACATGCTTTACTTTAGAAAAGCAATTGCAATGCTCAGGTGCTGTTGCAGGTACCTTAAAAAAAGTTATTTCATTTATTCGTATCGAAATAATAGTATAGTTTGATATGATAACAAAAAAAAAAAAAAAAACAAAAACTTCGGTTTACCAAAACTTTTTATTTATACGTATCAAAATAAAAGTTCAATATGAATAACACAAGATATACATAAGAGGGCTCGGAACCAGTGGCGTAATAACGAAGCAAAGGGTCTAGGGCTAACATTTTTAAGGGGATCCTCAACTGAATCTTATACATACATATGTACGTACTGAATTAATCAAACAGAAATAAAGAAAATGTAATGAACATTAATTTTATTCACTCTTCTAGATTTTTATTCCTCTGTTTGGCACATATTTCGTTAACTTTTGGCTTGACACATGTGGTCTGGCCAGACTCTTATGTATTTTCTTACAAATGTATTGCGTTTTTGGACTTGCATAGAAGTGCATTTATATATCATGCAAGTAGATGTTTTTGGGTTTTTCATTAAGTACTTAGATAAACATAAGAACAAAAATATCAAGTAGAAAGGAAAGGAAAAATACAGGTATGTCTCATTCATTTTTTCGTTTTATTTTGAGGTATATTATGTTCGTAAATAGAGTGATATGATGAAATGCGAATAGTATTTGTCTTGTCGATTCATCAAATGCCTTTAAAGCAAAAATAGTCCACTTTTGAGTGCTGTTGGCACACAACGTTGGAACATCTTGCGCAGAAAAATCGAGATTTACGACGTAGTTTTTCGCTTCAAATACATGTGCTGGAATCTAAAACGGAATAACAAAACAAGATTAAATTAAATTAGAGTGCGGAACCGAAGTATATTCAAATACATATCCTTATAATTATCTTTGTATGACTCGGATCCATAAATCTAATAGACAATGAATATTTAGGAAAAGTCACAAAATTTCAAGTCTTTAGCTCAGTCAGAAATATATTAAAAAGAAAAAGGCCTGGCTGGACCCATTTTTGATAATCTTATTTTTAGAACTGTTTCTTGCGAACTTTTATTTCGGCATAAGTGTCTAAAATATTATCGAAATCATTTTTTAAACAGTTTAAGATTTGATACTCGGTAGAGAGAATACTCAAATTACTCAAGCATTCTTAAGTCATGCTAATGCACAAATAATTTTGTATAAGTTTTATGTTAAAAAACGAACGTTGGGTCAAAGCCACTGTAACTGAAATAGTCAGATACAAAATTAGAACTGTGCAAACTTCGGGAAAGCTGACAGGATAAAGCAGAGCTTTCGACTATCAAAAGATTTGCCTTTTACACATACTAATTAATCCAGTGATACAATATGGGCATTGAACATTAGCTCCGAAAACTTCATTAAATCTCTAAATCTCTGCCAACTTTTAATTTGACGATTTATAATTTTGGGGGCCCCTATGCTACCATGGCCCCGGATAACCTAGTCCCCCAAGACCGGCTATTATTACGACACATTTCGCTAATAATAAAAGCACTCAGTCGATGTTGAATGCATTGAGAAAATGTTTAATATAAATTGGGAAAACGACTTTTTATTTATATCACAGAGAACACGAACTCCCTTCATCGCAGTGTATCACATGCCGAGAATTTTCTATCGTAACCTAACTCTCTTAGCACTCACACAGGCGCAAATTTTGGATAGCACTAATTTCAAATAATACAACATACTTTCGGGGTGCAATTCACCACACTTCATTTGTCGGCAGTGTTGTTACACCTACAGTAATTTTGACCCATATACAGTACGACAGTAATTAGTGAAAAAATTTTGAAAATATTAAGTTTTACTATGCTCAGAACTTTTTCGTTAAAACTATTTTAAATTCTACTACTTTCGAAATATTAGATGTTCAACAAAATAATAATTTTCATATAAAAAAGGTCAGGACCCAAAAGTATTGTTTTTCTTATTTATAATCTTTTATGAACATTTATTGTGTTTTGATCGACTGTTTCAAAAATGGTGGTATAGTATTTACAAGGTGTCAACGTATGACCATCGATCAAGGGAGCCGTCAAATAAAGTTGCAGATGCGTTTACCTTTTCCAAATTTCTACAGGCAAAAATCACCAACTTTCATTTTAAATCAATGGGCCAACATTAACCTTGGTTACATGTTGTCCAGCTTTCGTTACATCAATCAAAATGAAAATTGATTTTTCACTAATTTGGGACAACATTTTTAAAAGAACTTCATATTTTTTGAAAACAGCTTTCGAATTTCGGACTGGGGAGATTTTTCAACAGTATGTCAAACGTCAGCATCATTTTGTTGCACCTCGTCGGACAAGCCGTAATGTTACTAATGCCAAATATAGATATGATTTTACTGATACTGAAGGCTCTGATAGTGAAAGCGAAAATCATCCATACGACGATGCATCTGATATTGATCCTGATTACAATCCATTGCCAGATCTTCGTGTTGAAGATGCTGGAAATGATTTAGCTGAGGAATTGGAACTTCAAAATCTAGAAAATGATTGCTGAGCAACATGCAGAACGAAAACAACAAGGTGTAGACATTGCCCTAGCAGTACCAGTACCAGTACCTCCTAATCGTGGTGTGATGTATAACCCAAGGAACCCGAAGAAGTCAGCACAAATTTGATGGTCCATGCCTGACCCACAAGAAAGTGATAGAGCAGAGAATTGCCGCCATGAACGTGAAAAAATTGATCCAACATGTAACAAAAGGTTTTCCTCTTTTGGTGAAGCATTTTGTTCACTGATAAATGAAACAATAGTAGGAACAATTGTTCTAGATACTAATAAAAAAGCTGAGAGATTTATGCAAGACAATCGTTCACTAGAAAGTCCAAAAAGCATTCGACCATGGACATCAACAAATAAGGAGGAAATTTACGCTTATTATACGCTTTTATTATACGCTGGTGTTGATAAATCATATGGAAAAGATCTAAAGGAAATATTTGCTTCTGATGGACTTCCTTTGTTTTAAGCAAATAATTCGTTTCATTCGTTTTGATGATGGTAGAACAAGGGCTTGCCGCAAAGAAACTGATAAGTTAGCTGCTTTTCGACACGTATGGAACTCTTTTCAAATCAACCTCAAACAATTTTACATACCATCGATGGAATTAACAATAGATGAGCAATTGGTTGCCACAAGAGAAAGATATAGTTTCAGACAATTCATGCCAAAAATACCTGGAAAGTACGGTATCGAAATTTGGTGGTTGGTTGATGCTCAAACAAATTATCCACTAATTGGTGAAATTTATTTAGGACAACAACCTGGTGAAGAACGAGAAACTGGGAATTGCTCATAGACTAGTGATGCAGTTAGCTTCTCGTTATCTTAATAAAGGCTGCAATATTACTAGTGACAATTTTTTCACTTCAGTTCCTCTAGACTTGGATTTGTTGGCTCATAACACTACTCTTTTAGGTACTATTCGTACTAACAAACCAGATTTGCCATTAGAGTTTACTCCAAAAGAATCAATATTCGTAAAGACACGTGAATCACACAGCAGTCGATTTTGTTTTTCTGGACTACTTCAACTGGTTAGTTATGCTAATAACAAGAAGAAAAATGTTTTAGTTTTATCAACATCTCATCAAGATGAAAAAAATGTTGCAGTTGAAAAAAAAAATTGCGGATATAAAAAAAAAATTGGGGATATATAAAAAAATGTCGTTGCATATACAAAACCGAATGTTATTATGGATTATAATAAAACAAAAGGTTTTCTGTTTATTTGATATGTCATGAAAAGTTGTTGTTTTGATGTTTTCATTGACTTTTCGATAATACCACGAATTTGTTTATTGTATAGACTTGGAAATATTTCATTTTGGTCTGAACCATTATTTTTGGTGTTGAATTACAGTTAAACTATTGACTTTTGGTATGGCTTATAATAATGGTTACATAGATTTCAATATATAGAATTGAATTCAGTCAAAAAAACTTAAAAAAAAGTGGAATTATTACGTTTTGTTATGGACCTCCTCAGTTATTCTTAAGTTTTTCAATGCAGCAAAATGCTTGCTATAACCTTTGTAACTGTATTTTAAAGAAAACTCAAATACTTCCATTTTATTTAATTTTTCGAACATTATTGTAATATACAATCCCAGGGTTAACGACGTTAAAATAAGAAAAATACGAATTATCGAGTTTGTAGTTTAAGGCTCTTCTCGCGTACCTTATCATAGTTCCATAGAACTTTGCTTTGCATTATGAATTATAAGAGGTTGTCAACAACCAATTTCGATTTATTAGAGGTTAAACAGACCTTTTATTGAAAAAAATACGAATTAGCGAGGGGACCAAAATGTGTAGAATTTTGCGAGTTAAAGCGATTTTTTCAAGGGACCAGCGAATTCGTTACGAATTATTGAGATTTTCGAATTAATGGGGTACGAATTATCGCGATTCCACTGTATATAAAAAAATTTGTGTTTTAAGGGAAAAATTTAGCGCTTTTTTAAAGAAAATACGCCTTTTTTCATTTTAGTGGATTTTAAAAAACAGAGTTGGCCACACTGGCAGATAAAAATAAAAACGCGGTATACTTTTAGGGTCCCATTTTTAATATTGAAAGTACAACATTTTTAATCGGTTCACACTAATAATCAGTGGTGTAGGTAGAGGTGAGGCAGGATAAAGGAGAAAGTCCCCACTAAAACAATTCAATTTACAGACAAAATTTGAAAATATCATAATATTTAGTTACTATTTGGGAAATAAAAAAAATTTTAAGCAATTTAAATTTTTTGTGTTTTTTGACAATTTATAACTACCTACTAAGTTGATTGAAACTTGTTCATGGTACGCCGATTCTGAATTTAATTTTTTTGAAAAACTGTTTGTGGAGTAGGCTACGGTGAAAAAACTTTAAAAAACCAAGATATTTTTTTTTTAAGAAACTACGGCTGGAGAAACTACGCCTGCATCCTAAAAACTTGATCTGAGGTGACAATAATGATTCACATAAGTGTTATTTAGATAAAATTAGGTGGGTCCACAGGACGACAAAACAATCGTAGACCTTTGTTTCTAGAGCAGGTATGTTCAACGTCAATGTAGGCAATTTGTGCGATTTGTTCGATTGTATTGGGTACGCGTACGATCAGTCGTGTATGTGCAAAAGCACATAAGCTCCATATGTTTACATGTAAAAGCGCAAAAGCTGTTTTCGCTCGCGAGCTCAAGAGCTGGGCATACCTGTTCTAGAGGAACAGCGAGAAACAAATCAATGTTTGTTTAACTTTTTTGTAGTGTAAATAGCAGCTACCCGGGTTTGTTTTTTAAAATTAAGTTTATTTAATCAATTGTTTTCTTTCTTTTTTTAAACGATTTTTCCCCTTAGATTTAAAAGACTCCGATTGTTTTAATATTCAATGATTTCAGTAATTTATTTAAAAAAAACCGACATTTTTTTTTAAATTTTTCATCGTAGTCATCAAAATTTTTTCAATTTTTATTGAAAACCCCTATAAAAAAAACAATGGATGTGTGCAAGGCACGCAAGATATTTGATGTGTAAACAGTTAAGCCAACTGAATGCCATATGCATAAGCTCACATGTGTATAACTATATATAGGGATTTAATGTATAATCTATATGCTTGGGTAAATAATTCAAATTAAAACAATTCTTTTACAAACTTAAAAATTTATTAGACATCATTATCTTTTATATATAATAGCCCAATTCACTATAAATTACAAATGGTCTTGCATCATTGCAAATGCAAATTTTTATTCCATATCGCATATATTTTATGTTGCGATAGCAAAAATATTTTGCAATTGCTCCAAATCATAGTTGCATTATTTTTCTTTTACTCAATGCATCGGGCACGATATGTTCGCATATACGCAGCTGTAATTGTATTTTTTTTTCGCGCTTTAAGTTTTCCTTCCTGTCGATTTGAAAATTTATTACATGTGAAAATTTTACATAACGTCGCCTGAGAATTGATTTGGAGTACAGGTATATGAATTCATACACACATACTTGAAATCAATTCTCAGGCGACGATAACTGCTTTCCGCATTTAACCTTAGAAAGGCAACAGGGGTGACCAGTCACCACACTACTTTTTAAAAGCACCGCAAAGAGATTTGCCTTAACTGCATTTAATAAAAATAAGAAACAATGTATTTTCTTTGAAGTAAATAAGTGATTTTATAATAAATAAGTTTGATTTTTTCTGTTTAACATTTTTGCTATTTACATAGATAAAAAGTGTTGCCTTTCTAAGGTTAATGTACAAAGCAAAATTTTTATAATGCCGTGGTTTGCTATCATTATTACTAGATTCTTTATTATTATCATTTTGTATTGTTTTTATATTTTTAAAAATATTTAATTTTAATCCAATCTAACTAATCGAATGCAAAGCCTATCAAATGCCTGTGTTTGCTACGTCGACTTCTCTGCTTTTATGGTATAGTCGATCTCCACATGTTTAACACCAACAAATAATTCTGCCACGAATAAATGTACACACACATTTTGTTTTCGTATGCACATATATGTGTGAGTAAATTGATCGAAACATAAACAAACAAACTCCGCTCGTATTTTAATTTCTCCCTCTCTTCTTCTCTTTTCTTTGTTGTTTAGAGTAGCACAGTCATGCCGCGCAGTAGTGCGAGCGAGAGGGGAACTACACGTTACAGTTATCTTACATCTTACGTTACAGTTATTCTTACATTTTACACATTTGAAATTTTGCCCATACCGTGAGCTAAAATGTTAACACATCAAAAATCACAAATCCTCAAATAGGTACTCGTATCTAATACACAAAATTTTGTATAATTGTTTCTTCTGTTGTACCTATGGTGACGAATTTGGATGTCTTCCAACTCATACCTTCCCCCCCCACCCTCCTCCCCCCCCCCCCCTCCCCTGGACTCGGCAATACCTCTAGTGCACGTCCAATCAGCGCGAGTGTAAATGCCACTTACCAAAGCTTTACATTTTTGTTATTTTTAATTTTTTACTTATCAAAATTTTTTTTTTTTTCATGAAAAAAATAAAATTGATCGCGCAGCTATTTTTACTGTAAAAAGCTTTACATCTCGCTTTAGTGAACTGCCAAAGCTTTTTGTTAGTCATATTCGAAGTGATAAAGAGTTGAGATAACCATTTCTTTGTTTAAAAAAATGCTATAGATTTCCGATACATGAATTAGTAAACTGCCACTTATACATCGGGAAGCTTCGTTCAGGAATAAAAGCAAGTAAATAAAACAATTAAATATATATATAAAATGTTTAAAATATTTATAAATTCTGTATAAGAAAAGATACTTAACCTTAGAAATAGCTCCAATTTCGCATCGAACGTTTCGATTACCATAAGATTTGTTGTAAATCCCAATCTGTGGCCAATTGTTGAGAATGTACCGACGCAAAATTAAAAAAATTGACTTTGATGTACATAGAATTTTTGGTTATCAGATAAAAGATGATAAACTTCTACTTTACTAGCAAAAAATCTGCCTTAGTATTTTAGTTATGAGCTGTCAAAGTTGTGGTGTTTTTGTTGTTAGTTGCGTGCAATCGCACAACGAAATTTTTTATTGCTATGAAAAGTAATTGTGGAGAAGCAAACCTTTTTGAATAATTTTTTGATGATGAAGCCTTCAACTTCAGGTATTTAAAATAGTAATGGTATTCAATTTTTTTTAATTAAGATCTTTGAATTGTTTTTGAGATTTATTTCAAAATATGTCTCAAAATTGAGGATTTTCTTCCATATAATTGATGTTAAAGTTGTTTCATTATCTACTCTTGAAGTAGACTATCAGCAATTGGTTTGCAAAATCTTGAAATGCCTGTCTTGCCCCTCCGGAAAATAACCAAGTTTTTCTAAGTGGATTCCAGTTTTGATTTCCAAATTTGACCATATTATGTCATTATTGCTAATGTTAGGAATTTTATGTTCTGCTTCGTTTCTTATCTTATGCTTTCGACTTTATTGTTATACTCTATAGTCTGTATTTCAGACTATAATTTGTTTTCTCTAAAATAGGTGTTCTCATATCTATTACACAGGAATTGCTTCTATATCTTTACTAAGGAATTTGGTTGATTTTAGTATCAAATATTACCTATATGATAATATAAAAAAGTGTTTCGAATTGTGTTGAATTTACTTTAGTATTTTTCTTGATATCACGCTTTGAAAATTTCACATATATAGGAGGTGGGCGTGGTTACTTAGGGGTTTAGTTAATTTTTATACTAAATGTTTTGTATGCAAATATAAATAAGTGTGCTCTTTTTTTTATTTCTTGATTTATTTATATACATATTATTAATTTTACAAATCTAAGTATGAAAAATAATATAAAATAAATGCACCGCTCCTAATTGGAGCATAGGGCGACAACTAGTTCTCTCCAGTGACTTCTATCCAATGCTATTTTACAGATATCTCGCCAGGAGCCCAAAGACGCGCATTCGGAGTGTACCGTTCTCAGCCAAGTATTACGGGGTCTTCCTCTTTGGCGGCTGCCTTGAGGGTTCCACTCAAGTGTCATCTTAGCGATCTCCCCGTCCGGCTTACGCAGCGTGTGGCCAATCCAGCACCATTTTCTCTTCTTTATTTCAGCCTGGATTTCTGTACTATTGGTAAAAGTTGGGAGGTCTTCGTTTGAGATGGTGTGCTGCCAGAAAACTGCACTTATTTACGAAGACTTGAACTTTTCTACAAATCCTGTCTGAAACTTTCCAAGTCTCCGCAGCGTAAAGTAGGATTGGCTTGATACTGCTGTTAAAGGTACGTAGTTTTGGGTTACGCGATAATGACCGCGACCGCCATATTTTGCCAAGTTTGTAGAATGCAGTCCGCGCTTTGCAGATCCTCGACATAACGTCAGCATCCGCTCCCCCGTCTACGGCTACTATAGCAGAATTGGGTTACATCCAGAATTGTGACGCATGTTCCGTCTATGTTGACGGTGAGTGGTTCTAGCTTTGATGTTTGTACTCTCATGAGCTTGGTTTTAGCTATATTGAGTTTGAGCCCAACGCTGTGTGCGATTGGTATGACATAAAACAGATGTCGTCCGCATAGTCCAGATCGTTTAATTTCTGGAAAGGCCTCCATTGAATTCCATCTGCAACACTGGACCACTGGACACTGCATTTAGCGTTTGTATACAGGCACTACCAGGGCCGTAGACAGGATTTTTTTTCGGGGGGGGCGTGGGGGGGGCTGGGTTGTGGTTTTCCATTCGAAGGAAATATTCATAAATAATTTTTATGAAAGTGATGTTTAAATAAATAAATTAGGTACGATGATGCATTTGATGGACCCTATCAGTCAAAGGACAAGAGTGGATAAATGCCTTGAAGCTTGAAGATTTGTTCTTTCCGAGTTTTTTTTTTAACCTTAACCTGAAAAAAATGGCCGAAAATTACAAAAAATTCACAGAATAATCAATTTCAATTTTTTCAAATAAATATTATTCAATGTGAATTCCAATGCATTTTTTGAAAGTCAAGGACATTCGTGCAGTCACAGCATTAAAAGGGATCTTCTGAGTTGGGGTGCTCTGAGCAATAATGGGTTAAAGAATTAATTACATTTTAAGATTGTCTCCAAAAACTTTGGAGCTGATCCAATAAAACTGCCCTGCATGGTTTTGGCGAATAGTATGGTTCCTAGTGTTTGCGAATGAATTTTTCATGCTGAACATAAATCTGTGATCAGAAACTTCTCATTACGTCACGTTTTAGAAAATTCGGGACTGAAATCCCTAAAAATACCGTTTATGGCCATTTTTGAGAAATTGTAGAGCTGAACCCTGACGTGCTAGATACTTCGAAAATTAAGAATTAAAGGCTAAATCATGCCCCTTCAATTGTTTTCATGCACCCTTAAAGCAGGGGATGTGTTTATGTCTACGGGTGCAGGAACAAATTTACAAAGAAGCCAGACATAATGAAAAGTGCAGTGGTCCACAGTGTTTTAAGGGGCGCTGGTTACAAATCTGCAGTCAGATTTTAAAAATTCAAAATTCCGAATCAAATATGGCGGACGAGTTTAGCATAAAAAATTATTGCTTTGTATTACTTTTCACATAAGTCGAATTTTACAAGGATCCGACAGTTTTTTCCATTTTTATTAACTTTTAAACTTTTCAAAATGTTTCACGACGAAACTTTAATTAAAAAAAGTTACTGACATAGTAAAACTATGAATGCAGGATTGCTCAACATCACCTTCTCTTTTTGAATCATGTCAAAGAAAACAAATCAGATTTGGCCGCATAGTGTCACTAAGATTTCAAATTCAAATTGACTTTTTAGAAAGAAACCGATGGAAGCACAAAATATTCAAAAATCGTCCAATAGATTTTATTTTCTACTTTTTTCCCCATCCACTGGAAATTAATATAAAAAATTAGAAGAAAGTTTGCACATTTCGGGGGGGGGGGGGGGGGGGGAGAAAGGGGTCAGAACCCCCAACACCTGCCCCTAAATACGGCCTTGGGCACTACTTAGTTTATCCGATATTTCATGATTTCTTAGAGCAGCCCAAATGGCATTTCTGTTAATTTTATCGAACACCCTTTCGAAGTCAATAAATAGGAGGTAAAGGGAAGATCTCCACTCCGCTTACTGCTCAATGATTATACGCAGCGTGTTTGTATGGTCTGCACAAGAGCGTTGTGGGCGGAAGCCGTTCTGCTCTGTTCTCAGTTGGTTGTTAAGCAAGAAGCTTCACAACTGTATTTAGCAGTATGATGCCTATCCAATTTTTGCATTGACTTTGATTACCGTTTTTTTGGTAACGTTATGATCATGCCTTCCTTTCGGACGTCTAGAATGCGGGTAGTAGTCCAAATATCTCTTAGCAGTCTACAAAGCATAGGCGCCAATGTGTCTGCATATCGCCTGGAATATTGTCAGGCCCAGCAGATTTGTTGTTCTTAAGCTTTGCAATAGCAGTTAATACTTCTTCCAATGTAGGTGGTTCGGTAGAGATTCGTCGGTTTGGGTTTTGCCGTCAGATTGTACCACATCCACCTCTTCGGAAGAGTGTTCAATGAACTGCTTCCAACGGTTTAGTTGTTGTTCATCGGTGGGCAGTGTATTTCCGTAATCATCTGTTAAAGTGTGTTCAGTTTCATTTAATTTACTTTAATATTTTAGCTGATATCACGCTTTAAAAAATCCACTTGTATGGTGAGTGGGCGTGGCTTCGAGCTGATTTCGCCAGCTTTTGCTGTCAAATACCCCATAGTGCGCCGGTTGCTGTACCTATGTGTATCTAAAAAGAAATATTAAATTTATTTTAGTTTTTATGTAATAAATAATTACAATATATAAAAAGGCAATAAATAAATAAATTTATTTTTAGGTGATGCAACAAAAAGAAGTGGAGAAATCTACGAGACGCTTTGTTATTTGTAAGAGCCACTTGGACGAACTGACTGTTTCCGTAAGTGTGGTGAAATAGAAAAGCGAAGTTGCTTTCACTAGCTTAGGTGGCAGTGAGAAATGTTTACATTTGAAAATTGTACGCCGATAATTTTCGGCATAAGCCAGGTAAAGTAAATTTGTATCGTTTTTTCTTCATATTTTGCATTGAAATAAAATATTTTCAGTTAGTCCGAAAAGCCAAAAATAATTGAGGTTATGCCAGAAAATAGACGTAGGGCGAATTATCCCTCTTCCAAAACCGGGGAAGCAAGCCTAACAATGGAAATCATATCGTCCTATCTCACTCCTATCACCGGTTGTCAAAACGCTTGAGTCACTCCTCTTACCCATGATATCGGAACACCGTGCTCTGGCACAACATTAACATGGCTTCAGAGGAAGAACAATATCACGACCACGGCTCTCAACATTGTGCAAGCGCAACACCTTCAAGAGATGGCTGGCAAACTGCATATGTAGTTGGCATTCGTTTGTGGAGTGCCGCAACAGTAAATCGAAATATCGGAAGGTGAAATAAGAGGTCCCTCAAGGGTAAGTTTTGCCACCGTTGTTATTTAACTATTACATTTCCAAATTGCTACAATCAAAACGTAACACGATGCTCTCCATAGGTAGCAGCAACATACCCAAACTCTCTGAAGACCGGAACGCCTACTTAGCTTCCGTTGCATCATTTTAAAGCTATCGCAACGTACAACTCTCAACCAAGAAAGCAACATCACAACATCAACACTTTTCACTATCTGGACAAAAGTAGGGCAGATTCTCAACATAAATGCAGACAAATGCCTAAAATACTAAGCGCCACTTTCGATAATCTTACCTTCTCAGCATACGCCAACAACTTACGCAATCGCCTAAGAGGACAAAATAATGATCTTAAACCCCTAACTGGAAGTGCATAGGCCAGGGACAAAGAAACTATCTTGACAACCTAATAAAGCCATTGGTCGGTTCATAGCGAACTATGCGGCTCCAATCTGGACTTCACATATTGGCGATACGCAATGGAAAGACCTGCGAGTATATCAAAACGTAGCTATATACACCGCTACGGGCTCCCACCTTATTGCACGCGAGGACCATTTGCACGAGGAGATCAAGGAACAGAACACTTTGCTCACGAAACAGTTTCTACTCGTATGGCATTTGGACAATCACCGTAAGATGGAGCTGACTACTACCACACCACCACCAAGGAGTGTACGCAATGGCCTGACTCAGTACAAGGCTGACTTGACGCCATTAACCAATCGGACACCATTTGAGAATGCAACATATAGAACGGAGGAAGTAACCATAACTAGACGGCCGACCGCCACCCATAAATGACGCAGAAAGAATGTTCCCAAGAGAAAACCCGCGGTACTCTAGCACAACTCAGATCTGGCTGGAGCCGTATGCTGAGTTCCTTTAGGTCTAACACCAACAGAGAACACCGAACACGAACACCTGTCCAGACGGTAACAGTAGCGACCACGGCACTGCCCATCTCTTTTCCAGCTCAGAACATCCAACAGGCTTGATGACACCACTCTCGGAATCCAAAGATGCGGCCCGCTTTCTGGGCCTTGACATTATGGAAAATACATTTACCATAATTTTCTTGATTCTATTTGTAGCTGCTACTACAACAACAGCTGCAACATATTGCCTATGGCCAATTTATCGGCCCAAACAACTCAAAATACTGGCTATGATTTTGTGCGAAGCACTGCAAAAAAACTAAATGCATGTAAACTACTAGTGGACAGTGGAAGAAAGTAAATTTTATCCAACAAATTTTGTTAAGCAATTAAGAAATAAAGAAATTGTAAATGCAGTGGGTTGCCAAACCATTAGGGACCATGCGAAAAATTGCATTTTCATAATTATCGTAGAGCAGATATTTGTCGCTTATATAGAGTGTTTGAATTCCAATATGAACCATCACTAAGATCACTGATGTGGAAACGTGACGGACTCCGCAACAGCTGTTTTATCTACCTGCCCTTATATACACTGTTGCTGCCACTTTAAAGAAAAAACAAAAACGTTCATTAAGCTTGTTAAATATCATTCAAACAAATTAGATATGAACTTTATAACTATGAAAACTGAATACTAAATTAGAAAATCCCCACGAAAAATATATGCTAAATTAAAGTAAACGCATCAGGGATGCTTCTATGGGCACTTAAAGAAAACCAAAATTGGTTGCTACTAAATATGAGTGAAATATAACTAAATATTAACTTCAATTCTCCAGGTTCAATTTCCGCCTCGGACTGGTGTTTGAATCTCATATCTTGTTAAGTTGCTACTGACATGAAGTGAATGAGAATTATGAGAAAATTGCACAAGAGCACCAAGAGGCAGTACCCAAATCATCAAGTGTTGGCAAATTGCCGTTCCAGAAAAAGCTCATCATAATAGGCCGTGTCCTTTCCATAAATCAAAAAGGCAGCTACTAGTGTTGTGATAGACAGTGTTACTCGTGCCATTAATGCTGGAGTGCCGCAGGGCTCGGTCCTCTCCCCAACCCTTTTCCTTATCTTTATCGATGACCTTAAACAGATGTTTAAAGTGTGTTTACTTTATTAAGAGTTACCATCATTCATTGCCAAAAATTGTGTATATATTTTAAAATCAAGTTATTTTCAGGAAAATTTAATAAAAAAGATTAATAATTTGAATAATTGCTGCACTAAGAATTATTCCGTTTTTCCACAGTTTTCTACTAATACACTTTATATTTTATTTCATTTCAACAGTATGTAGTACATCTGGCAGCTCTACATGTTTCAACATCGCTTCTCGCTCGCGACGTTTTTTCAAATTTTCGAAATTCACTGGCGAGCCGAGAGCTCGCCTTGCTTCATTGTATATGTGCACATTGAAACACATTGAATGTAAATTTGTCGACGTGACGCTTTCGAACATCGCCTCGCGTTCTCGCTCCATTGTAAATAGGGCTTCATTCATACGCCTGCTCAAAACGCCCTAACTCTTTGGAGATTGAGAGTAAACTGCATGCTATGAATGGCTCACTCAATAATGATCTCCAATCAATTTCTGAGTGGAGTCTCACGAACAGAGTTAAGTTCAACGCGCGTTAGACCCAATGTTGTTTGTTATCTCACGAACGAGTGGCCCAACCCTCTGTTAACTCCCTGGTTATGGGTGGGGTGATTATTGCGGAGTCAGAAACTCTTTATGTTCTGGGCAGGTCCATCCAATGTGACGTTTGTTGGAATAATCATATTCTTGAAGATATTTTGATTTTTAAGCGCTGTAAGAAATACTTCACTCCGTCTGATCTCCGCATGGTCTACACCTCCTATATCCGCCCTAAAGTGGAGTATAATTCGCACCTATGGGCAGGAGCTTCACGAACGCAACTAGAGTTCCTGGACCGTATTCAACTTAGGGCGATAAAGCTAATAGGAGACAGTAGGGTTTCCAGCTCTATTGGCTCCTTGGAACACCGTAGAAACGGGGCTTGTGTGACTCTGTTCTACCGGTATTTTCATGGTAAATGTTCCGCTAAGATACGAAATTTGATTCCACCAGTGTTCATGTGTTCAGCAGAACTACTCGAACTGCAAGCGGTAGTCACGCATTCCACGTGGATATGGTACCCCAACGCACCACGCATTACAGAGGTAGTTCCTTTCTCTGCCGTACCACGCGTATATGGAATAAGCTCCCTGCAACCGTTTTTCCTGACTTTTACGACATTTCCAAATTTAAAACAAACGTTCACAACTTTTTCTCCCTCTTTCCTCCTACCACTAATCTATCTTCATTCCTCAATCAACGCAATGTTTTGCATTCATAGGGGTACCCCCTGAGTGTTGATGGCTTATATAAAAAAAAAAAAAATCTAAATCGGTGTGTTTGATTCTCTATAAAAAGTAGAAAGATACCATTAAGCATACATCCTAGAGTACATTTTGAGACCTTTTCTGTTTATTTAAACATCTATGTGGCAACACTGATGATGAACTGCCATTGGTTGGAAATAGTACTTGTTGCCAGAGTCAGTGTTGCCAGATGGACGACCGCTACGTCATTTGGACGATTTCAGAGCACGAAATAACGTTTTACGAAAAGTTTGAAAAAAGGAAACTTGAAAAGAATACCTACAAATATGTGACAAGGAATAAAACACTATACAAAAATTACAACTGATTTAATTTAATTTTTGATTTTTTATAATAAAAAAAAAGGAAAGAGAAAACCAGTCAAAAGTGCTAAAACTAAAAAATGCGTAAATTTGTAATAAAATTGAGTAAGTTTTAATACTGGCCGTGTTTTATTATAACTTTCTTTTGGGTTATTTCAGGTAAGAAAAATTTAAGAATGTAGTCTGGTGTTCCGGCCTAGTTTTCAAGGATATTTCGGGAATTTTTTATTATAACAAAATAAAATACAATCATTTAAATTTTTTATATGTTATTACTGGCTTCTTTCATTGTACAAAAAAAAATTTTTGGAGTTAATTTTACGATTTTCTTTTTAGTGTTTTTTACGTCGAAAGTGGACACCTAAAAAAAGGTGTGGGACTCGGGTGATTACGATAGTTGAAGTCATCAGAAACCAAAAATTTAAATAAAGTACTGTTCTGTGGGCATGTCATTCTGGCAGGGAATAGATTTAAACATTTTTATTCAAAAATAACAAAATGGCGGTCTTCTAAAAAATGTTTCAAAAATCACTTTGTTTTTTATTGAAAATGGGGTAAAAAATAGGAAATGATTAAAAATAAATAATTCTGTTACCTGCGAGAGCCATTGGCGTGTAGTTTAACATATTAAAATTTCAGCCCAATCGTATTCTTTCAGACCCTTGGACGAATCAAAAATAAGTTGTTTTGAGAAAAACGCTTTAAAACTCTCGACTATGTGCTATAACTTCGTTATTATTTTGAATTTTGGTTTGAAACTCGAACACCAGACTACATCCTTAACAAAAGAAAAAGGGGCAGAATGGGCGGATGAAATAGAATGTGCAGATGAAGTAGACTTGGTAGAAGATACGGAATTAGTAGTTGAGGAAGAAATACTAGGTAATTTAAAATATTGCATCGTTATATTTGTAGATGCTTAAAAAACGTGTTCACAGCTTTTGTGATTCCTGGCTAAAGGATCGAAAGTTGAAAATATGGCTGCAAAAAATAAAATAATCGGATGGAAAGCATGCAGGTTTTTGCAAAATATGCAACTTTTAAGATAAAGCGGGTCTAGTCCGACATAGCAAATCCGAGAGGCATATACATACATAGTACGCTTTCCATTTTTTTTTTTTTTCAATTATAAAAGATACATAAATCGAAAACTTGAAATAGCAGCAAAAAATTAAATAAATTATTGTATTTTGAAATTAATAAAAATACCTCTAAAACATGTTTTTGTTTTGTTACTTAAAATGATGATTTGAACGGTCAAGTGACGCTTTTCAAAGTTGTTTTTGACGTTTTCCAAAAAAAAATTCTGGCAACACTGCTCATAGATAGTACACGTACATGGCTGTTTCGTTTTGGCTTAGTCACTGTTGTGAAACTTTTTCTGTTGCATTACTAATATCTCAATCATCGCAATTGCCTCCAGACCCAGACGGATTATTAAGAAGTTTAAGCTGCCGGTTTAAGCTGACAAATTTAAAAGAAAAAAAAGTACGTACAATTTGTTTTGTTTGTTTGTTTTTGTTTTTTTGGAGGAACAGGAACCTAAAGTAACCAGACCTTATTCTGCAAGCCAAGCGTATTAAGTTCCTCAAGACACTCCCTAACCAGTTTAGAGGTAACGTGATAAGATATGATAGCTGCTTGACTGTCTGTTAGAATCGCAATGTTCTGATTCCGATAGTTCCACTTAAGGTTAAAGTAAACACACCTATCTATGGCGTATATTTCCGCTTGAAAGATACTGGTGTATTTGGCCACGGGCTCGAAGTATTTTATCCTAGGCCCATATACCCCCGCTCCTGCTACTTCATCAGTAAGGGACTCGTCTTTATACCAAGTTATCATTTGTTGATTTATATTGTAGGTTTCAAGCAAACCTTTCCAATCCTTTTTATTACTTGGTTTTGTTTTACACTTTTTGGTACAACTAAATTCTGGTATCATGTCATCTCTCGGTATTGAAACTTCAGGAAATTGCTTCGTAAGAATATTAAAATTCTTTCGATTTAGGCAATGACCTCACCCCGATATATATTGGAGACATTCTATAAATGGCCCTCTTTGCCTGCATCTGGATATAGATGTGAAGAGGTGTTAATTCTAAGAGGACTTCTAACGACGCTGTTGGACACGTTCGAATAGCCCCAGTTATGCAAACACATGCTAATCTTTGAAGTTTATTCAACTCATTGACAGCTGTTTGCCGTTTTGTTCTATCTGACCAGATAACAGCTCTATATGCGATCATTGGTCGTACAATGACCATACACATCCATCGTAGTATTTTTGGTGTACATCCCCAAATTTTCCCAGCAATGGATCTACAGATCATAAGTGCTCTTGTAGCCTTTTTTGTTATGTTACTAGCATGTGTTTTCCCGAGTAGTTTCTAGTAGAAAGTAATTCCCAGAAGTTTTACCTCTGTATGCAAAATAGAAATAAAGAAACTAAAAGCTGTAGTGCCAAATTACGAAGTTTTATTATTTCTAACAGCAGCTGATGATTGTCATTATAATTTTTTATTCTCTGAGATGTCTTCACCATATTAAATAAGCTTTGGTGTCAAACATGAGCGAAAAACGCACTTTTATAAAGTTTGTTCTCGTACTTTTTGCACTAAAACTAGTAAAAGTGTCAAATTTAAGAAAGTAAGAAAAAAATTCTCAGAGAGAGGAAAAAATGGAAAAAATTACGGGAACGCATAAAACCAAAAATTTTGTTTACGATATGAACGTCAAAACTTATATTGTATTGTGTTGTATTGTATTAGAGAGGTTTCTGTCGTTGTACCGCGACCTACAAGATCTATTGTACGTCCCTCTTTTTTCCTTTTTTTCCTTAGACCCTATTTTGCAAAACTGTTTTCTGAGCCCGCAGTGCCCAATCAGAATACCAGCTAATATGCGCAAAATGTTTTTGTTGAGACCAATGCAGAATGCGTATCTACTCTTATTATAGTTACCTAGAAGCGCTTTGGATTGCCTCACTCCCGGAAGGTTAGTAAAGAGTTCTTGCCTCTTGTTCCTCTCTTCCTGCCTGAGTAATTCCCTGATTATGCTATTTTATATTCAGGAGGTTTCAGGTCCCACGAAAGTGGTCGCTGCCCCTTTCTGGCAAGCTCGTCTGCATGTTCACTACCCTCTATTCCTACGTGTCTAGGGACCCAACGAAATGGTAAAAACTTGAAAAATGCACTAAAACTTTATAGTGCGGGAACAGCGTTATAGTGTAGTGGAATTCACACAAAATTTGTTAATACGTTAACCGTTACTTATTAATTTTATACGTGCATTTTGTATTTGTAAAGCTTTCGAGTTTTATTTTATCAAAAAAAAAAAAAAATAATAACCAAGTAATGGCTAACGAATTAACGAATCTGTTGTGAATTCCAATAATGATTTTTAACTTATGGGGACTTACAAGACATAATATTTTTTTTTGTTTTTTTTTTTTTTTTTTTTTGTTTGATACTTACTTGCTTCTATAATTAATATTTTTATTTTCTAGATAAAATGTTGCCGTCTTTATTTACAGCGAAAGAATTGGTTACAGCAATCCTAGTATTTATGATAATTCTGGCCTTTTTCATCCTTTGTTGCTGCAAAAAATGTATAGAGGGACATGCTAATGACGAAGAAGTTTCTCCCCGAAGGAAACGAAACAGAATTTTTCTGTTTATTTTAACTTTTTTTAAATTTCCAAGAACCAAAGCAAACCAACAATCGTCGTCGCTCGGGACGAATTCGCAAAGTAATGCTAATGAGACTCCAGACAAGTTGAAAGAGGAACTAGCTTGCAGCTCAAATGAATCATCCACTCCGCTAACTGACGTTATTTGTCCTGACTAGCAAGGACTTTCTATTCTTGTTTGAACAATACAACATTGTCAAAAGAATGCAAAATTTATTTTTAGTATTCTGTTTGGGGATTTACAAAACGAAAATGAACGATTGAGTTCCCTTCAACGGTTTTATCATAGTATAGTATGCCTATGAGCAATATTTTAACTTTTTTTAAATTTCAAAGAACCATATCAAAGCAACAATCGTCGTCGTTCGGGACGAATTCGCAAAGTAGTGATAAGTTGAAAGAGCAACTCCGCTAACTAGCGTCGTTACCTCACCTGACTACCATAAAAAGGGTTGTAATTTTATCATTATTTGACATTTGGTATGTGTAGGTGTTGGTAAACAAAAAGAAAAATTCATGAACTTAGAGAAAACAAGGACCACATGATATTGGGAAAGCCAAGAAAATAGAAAGCATATTGAAAAGATCTCCAAACACAACTGGTAGAAAAGCTGCCCGGTTAGCTCAGTGCTCTGGCTATTTGGTGCGAAAAGTTAAAGCCAATGCAGGTTTGAAAACATACAAAGTCCAAAAAGTTCCAGACAGGAATGCTGCAAAAAATTTAGACTTTAGACGCCAAAAGTAGGGCTCGGAAATAAAATCGCATTTCACACAAGAAATATATTCATGTTGTATAATGGACGACGAAACGTATGTACTGGCAGATTATTCGCAGCTTCCGGGTCAAAATTTTTATATTGCTGATGCCCGAGGAAATGTCGAAGAACAATTTAGAATCCAAAAGCAGACTAAATTTCCTAAAAAATTCCTGGTATGGCAAGCTATATGCAGTTGCGGCAACGGCAAAAGAAGCAAGTCATTTGTTACAGTGGGCTCTATAAATGCCGAAGTATATATGAAAGAATGTTTGAAAAAAAGACTTCTTCCTTTTATAAGAGAGCACAATGTGCCAAAATATTTTTGGCCCAATTTGGCATCATGTCACTACGGCAAGAAAGCTCTGGAGTGGTACCAAAGTAATAACATAGTTTTTGTACCAAGAGAGGCCAATCTCAATCCTCCAAATTGTTCGGAGCTAAGACCAGTGGAGAGATATTGGGCTCTTGTGAAAAGAAACTTGAAGAGCACAAAAAAGGTGTCCCAAAATATCGAAGATTTTAAAAGGAGATGGGCAAACTGCTCCAAAAAGTTGTCTGAAACAACTATCAAATCTCTAATGGAAGGCTTACCAAAAAAGGTGCACGAGTTCATAATATTATATTATATATATTATTATTATTATTATATTTTTCTGTAATTTGTAAAATATTATCAATTAAATAAAAAAAAAAAATCAAAACTCTAAGATCAACCGTTTAAAAATTATTGAGTTTTATATATGTTAAGATTTTTTCGATCTCACTCCTTATTTTTCCTTTTCAACCAAAAGTGCATTACTAACAACGAAACTCATTTTTTATTTGTTTATTTAGTATTTTATACAAATTTAGTGTTTCACTTTAGTTTAATTTATGTACACGAAAAAACACTCGAGCGATTGCAAAAATACATAAATGTGAATGCCAAAAAACCGAATCGGATTTCAATTTAGCAAATCCGATCGGATTGCAGAACACCGAATAAAATAGGAATTGGAATTCAATTTCTATTCCTACTCCATTCCTATGCGGATTTCAGAACAGGGATGATTATATATATTGAAGATGTTTTGAATAAAAATTTAAAAGGCCCTGAGAATTCAAATAACAAATTTTTAATCCGGCTTTTTTTTCATGAATTTTCGTTCGGAATTTTCGATTAAACCAAAATTTGTGGTACTCTTGACAAACTTTTACACAACTAGAATACCCAAATCACATTCAACAGACCAATAGTTCTTCCACTCAGGCATCGTATGGTAACCATTTGAAAGTAACAAATCTCTTTACTATATCAAAGTCCTTCAAGCCAAGTCGAGCATTCTGCTGATGTGCATAGTGAATTGCTGTGCATTAACCCAGTAATGCCTAGCGGTGCCATATGGCACCTTGTTGCTGAGCCGTTCCTGAGCCAGGTTCAAAAACAGTTTTTTCCTCAAGTTACTTTCTTGATCTATCTACTTTGGTTTCCGTTCGTCTTTAATGGGTTAAACTATTTTTTTTTCGTTGAAGAATAAACAGAAGAACTCCAGTGGTGGAATGAAAGAAAAAAAAAAAACAGATAAGTTTTTCATAAATATTTTTGTATATTTTCAAAGATTTTGCCATACAAATTTGTATGTGGTTTACATGTGTTTTTATTTTAACTTTTATGTATTTATGTGTGTGTGTGTGTGTGTGAAGAAGTTTCTTTTGATTTTACTTAAATTTTTTTTTTTGGTTAGTAACAATACAGCAAAAATTGTTTTTTTTTTTCTTGGTTTATAAGTTTAATATTATTATGCAATAAAATTTTGATAAACATATATTTGTTTTTAATTAAATAAAATAAAATACTTTTTAAAATAAACTTTACAAATTATAATTAAAAGGAAAAGCTTTACAAAATACAAATTCAAATATAAATTATTTTTATTTACTGCTTGTTTAGTTGCTTAACTTTTCGTTTGTTTTTAATATTTTTTATTATTACTTTTTTTAAATTAATTTTATTGTTCTCTTTTGCTGCTAATAAAACTTTGGTAAATTTTTATTTGTTTTTAATGTTGGTTTAATATATGTTATAGTATTTGCGTTGAAGTGAACAATTTAACTTGAACTTATGTAACTAAAAGAAAGAAGAACGTTTTAATATTTTATTTTTGTTTTTTTTTTGCATTTAAAATTGTAGTTTTGATTGGTTTCTTTTGTTTTTTTTTTTTTTTTTTTGTATGTATGTGTGTCTGTTGTTTTTGTATATGTTTGAGTGTAAAATTGCTTATTAAAATTGAAATACTTAAAAACTTTTTTATTTTTAATTTAATATTTTCATAACATATAAGTAAATAATTAATATATATAAATTTATAATTTTAAATATAAATTTAAAACAATAATAATAAAAAATAATAATAGCTCATTTTTTCATTAATCGATCAATCAATTAATCATTAATTATGTCTTAAAAAACTAATACACAAATATTTTTTAATTTATTTGCGGCGATTGCTCTCACGTTGCTGCTTGTTCTCATGCTGCTACTTGCTCTCTTCTGCTCCCTTTTTTCTTGCTCAATTTTCTCACTGTTGCGCTTGATTCTGTGACGTGGCATGCTGTTGTTGTTGTTGTTGTTGTTGTTGCTGCTGCTGCTGTGTCTCGTATCGTTGCCGCAGGGCAGTGAGCGCACTCAGCAAACGACTATTGGCCGCATCGAGTGCTGCAATTTGTTGGCCCTGCTCTTCGATGACGCGTTGCTTGTGTGATAGAGCGAGCGACATTTTTAGCTGCTCACGACGCAGTTCCTCTTCCATGGTTATTAATCTGAAAAACAAAAAAAAGCATTAGTATTTAGTGCCTTCTTTAATAGAGAGCGCTTCTAAATGGTGAGCATAACACTCGTACTTTAATTGGAGCGTCAGCGTTGTTTATCTGCCAAAATTCTCTCCTGCACATACAAAAATACAGGATTTTGATAGATAAACGATGGTGACCATACGATAGGTAGATTGAGGATGTCAAAATTTATCAGATCGACTATTTATATAGACTAAGGCAACCCAATTATTAGGAAACCTTGCTAATCTACTAGCCAGAAGTTCATCAAGGTTAGACCAGTCGCGGGCATCTCCCTGATGTAATTTTTATTGCTGGCAAAAATTAAAATCTAAAAACGACTCAAATTTTCTTACTACCATCATGACAATTGCCGATATATGGATATATCGGCAAATATAAACAGCAACAATCAACCTCCTCATATTTCAATGCCAATGAACAGAGGCCCAAGAAAACTTACAGCTGAGGAATATCACCATAGACAACAACAAAATAAGGAAACAAGACTGACAACATTACCAAAAATCGATACAACAGTCTTAAAAGCGAAAAGAGGAGGAAAGCTTCAGCAGGCGCACTTTCTAAGAATATTAAGAGACGAAACCAACTCCGGGACACAGCAACAAAACTTCGCGCAAAAATTGATTTAATCAAAACGCGAATGAAGACGCGAAAAAAAGCAAATCAAGAAATAGCATCAATAAAAACAAAAATTAAATAACAATGAAGCACAAAGAACCTACTAAATAGCCGACAATTTCCCGACCCACTAGAATCTGATATCACCGCTGACAGACAGAAAGTTGCTTGCATGAAAGTTCAACAACAACATCTGGACAAAAGAAGAGGAGACTGTACGCATGATACGAGCAGCTAAAAATGGGCAGTTCATACAACATCAAAGTCGTCAACATAATAGACTATTCTTTGCCATTATGTTGAGGGCTATGAAACTATTCGAAACCATCTCTAAACTTGTATGAAACTGTTTCAGAAAACTCAATCAACTGGTAAAACATAATAAAGCTTTCCTATGTTGATTTCCATTGAATTGAAATAGAGGGTAACGAATAATGAGCATGCTAATGGATGACTGGAAGCCCAACAAAGTGATTAGCGATTGTAAACTGGTTCAAAAATGGAAGTGGGAAGCACTAAACAGGTGGAAGTCTTTAGGATTACTATCAGACGTTGCATTTCCGGTCAGAAATCCTAGTAATTAAAAAATCTGTCAAAGCAATGCTGAACTGTTATCTCCCTGTGTTGGATATCACAATCGTTGGCATGGCCAACATGGGTGAAGATCATTTATGACCCAGCATGTAGACACTGCCTTGAGGACAATACCCACTGCAGAGCATTAACTGTTATTGTCCAGGCATCGTTAGAAGGATGGGTTCGGCTTGCTTTATTCCTCAACCTGAAGTTATTAAGATTACTTTCCCTTTTCTTATTCTTTCCTCTTTTTTGTACTTTCTTCTCTCCAACGGACTGATTGCTATGTGAAATTTAGAACCCTCCTCTTTATTCCCAAATCAAATCTTATCTAAAAAATATTCTGGACCTGAGACTGAGGCGTATGGGTGAAGGAGATGGGCATAATATTTATAGATCACTTCGGCCAACTAGGGAGTTATTTTATAGTTCCTGTATGTGTTTATTTTTTGTAAGAAAATAGAGGCGAATAATCTGCTATTATTGTGCCAATGTTTCTTCCCTCTCGATACATATTCGACGTCCTCCTGTGCTATACCCAAAATTAATAATGACCCTATAAAGTACTGAGTAGAAATCGGTGGCAATTCGGATGTAATTCCTGCTTAGGTACAGTTATTTTAACATGTGTTTGGCAAAAGTAATGGAACTTTATGGTAAACCACAGAATGGTTGTGGTCCAATCAAGTCATTGGGCGACCTTTGTTTTAGTCAGTTCGTCTGCCATTTCATTGCCGGCATGACCACTATGTGTGTATTCTGTTATTAGAAACTAAGTTGATTAGAAGCTCCCAAACTAGTTTGAAGGGGATTTCATAAGCGGCCAATAGATTTCGTAGATCAAAATACACTCAGTATAGCCTCAACTCTTTCTACCTCTTCTTTCTTACCTATCAATAATGCTGCGCATTGTCGATTCCGATTGCAAGCTTAAATTGTTGACACCGCCGCCAGTGTGGCGATTCAATGCAAACAATTCATCGCTGGAGTCACGCAGTTCGGCCTCATCGCGATCGAGCGTGTGTCGCAAAGTGTCAAGCGTTTCCTGTAGCAATTGTATTTCGCCATTTTGATCGTAGCTATTGTTCGCAATGTTAGGATTCGCACGCGGTTGACGGCGTCTCTTGCCTTCGTGTGGCTGGCAGTGACCTGAACAGGAAGATTGCAAGCAAATTTAAAACAATTCAAATTTTCTTAGTTTCATGCAAAATTTACCTTCTGTATCCGTTGAGCTATCGGAGAGTGTGCGCGCTGAATCCAAGCTCAAACGCCGTTGATAACGCACCGCCCCCATGCCACCTCCACCCGCTGAACTATGATGATGCATGCCATTATTGCCATGTACCTTGTGGCCGCCACCGCCCCCATGCTGTTGCTGCTGCTGCTGGCCCCCATTATAAATAGCAACAGTGCCTGCATGCGCAGTAGCTGCTGTAATACCCGACGACGATGATGACGAAGCCATGTAATTGTTACCTCCAACGCCGTTGCTGCCAGCTGCATAAATTTCTTCACGTTTAAATTGTGGATTAGTGCGTGGCATGCGCGTTGAAGCAGCCACCGCGGATGAAAGCGAAATTTGTCCCATGCCCATGTTGGCACCTGATGAAGAGGAGCTACTACCGCCGCTGAGTGAACGCTGTGCTTCCATGTGCCCATGTGATGGTGACTTCATTAGTTTTGTGGGGTTGTGTGAGTAGCCGCCGCCACTTCCGCCCATATGATAATTCTCTGTTGAGAGTCGCTCTTCCGAGGATGATGGTGTTAGTGATGAACTAATTGCACCACCATTATTTAATAAAGCTGCACGCGCTGCCACCATGCCACCACCTTGTGGTTTGCTGTTGCTGTTGTTGTTGTTGCTGCTATGTGAACGATTCGCGCCGAAAAGTTGCTGATGTGCGCTCTGTGCAGCGGCGGCGCCATTGAAACCGCTGCTATAATTGTTGCGCTGATGGTGATGATGGTGGTGATGATGACCAACAACATTCGACGATGACGTTTGTGACTGCAACTGATACGAGGGATTTTTGAAAGCGAGCGGTCCATTCGGTGCGCCGCCGCCAGATTTTTGTGCCAATTGACTCTCAATGGGGCTGGAAGATTGCGAGGGTGAGGGATTTGTGGAAATGCTTTGGTAACCGGAACTGCAATGACTGCTCTTTGCCGACAATTGCTCCTTTAGCTTAGAGGCGGCGGCAGCAGCGGAGTTGCTCGTGATTTCATTGACCACTGCATGCTCTTCTGCATATTTGAATAGATCATCCAAATCCTCCAAGTTCATTGGCATATTTGAATTGGGCGTATGTGCGCTGCCGCTGCTGTGGTGTGAGTGTGCCGAGGATGGTGTAGGCCTTTGGTAGGATTGTAGCTTGTTGTGGGAGAGCGGTGAGCTCGAGTGATCTGGTATGCCCAGATTCAACTTGCTGGGTGTACGTTCGCTTAGCGTCAAACTTACATTCGAGTTGTTCAGCTTGTTGTTGTGCTGCAGTTGCTGGTGCTGATGTTGATGATGCTGGCGCTGTTGCGCTGACATGTTGGAAGCATTCGATTTCAGCATGGGCGTTGGTGATTTGCGCACGAATGCGCTATTCGTATCCAAACCGGAGATTTGTATAAATTCGCCGTTGAGCTCATCGTAATTGTTGTTGTTCACGTTCACGACGTTGTTATTGCCGCGTGGCAATGTCGTGGCACGCAACGATGACGACTCACTCTCATTGCCATTGTGACTTATGCCACTGCTTGCCGCTGATAGATTACCATTGGAGGACACCGGGTAATAGTGACCATTTACGCCCACACGTTCAATGGTGTTCGAGGCGCTAGCATTGGGAGCTGGCGGGCAATGATGTTGTATCGTCGCTGGTATGAGTAGATTGTGGCTGCTGCCATTCATCGATGACGAAGCAATCGATGTTTGCGATTGTGCATGCTGCAGACTGGTGTTGATGTATTGAGTGCCTGCTGCCGCAATCGAGCTTTGTGAATTGGAGTGACGCTTGTCCATGCCAGCAATGCCACATTGCATCTGTTGTTGTTGTTGTAGCTGCTGCTGCTGCTGCTGTAACATGCCATTCACAGTCGGATCATTGTAACGGAAGATGTTCTTCTCCAACGAACTGGGCGTCAGCACTCCACGCATAATGCCACGCTCTGCTGGTATCGGTTTTGTAACCACCGCATGCTGTGGTTGTGCCAATTGCGCCTGGTGCTGTATCGGTTGAGTTGCTGCTGGCAACTCATCCGGATTGCGATTCTCCTGGTTCTCGCTTTGTGTCAACGACATGTGCGGCATGTGCTGCATGTAATTATTGCTTTCTTTGGCTTTTGTGATCTCATCGAGTATATGCTGCAGTGGATCAAGTTCATGCTGGCGCGCCTCCGGAAGCTTTGTAATGCTCTCGCTTAGCAGCGTATGCAATATGGAGAGCTGTTTACCTTGATCAATGTAGCCAGCCCAATCGAGTATTGATTCTGGGGTTGCATGTTCGGGGCGTGTTGATATTTGTTGCAGAAACTCCTTCATACGTGGGGCCTCTTGCTCGAGGAAATCATTTAAGAATTCCATGAAATTCTCTTTACCCTGGAATCGCGTGAAATTAGCAAGTGTTTGTAGGGTTTTAGCGACCAAAGTAAGATTGCGAGTAGCGCGTGTTGAGGGTAATTCTGTAAAAAAGAAGAGAAAGAATTGAACAAACAATTTTGAAATAACTTCATCTTTTACTAGGCACTCACCATTGGTAATGTTAAAGAGACTTGGCGACAGTATAGCCGGACACAAGAAACGCAAAAATATCGATGCCGAAATCAAATTATCTGCCATATCCTGCCGACCCAGTTGGTGCAGGCGTTCGCGGAAAGTCGCAAAGCATGAACGCAATTGTGGCGGAAAATGTTTGTGTGATTCGTAAATGCACTGCCAAGCGCTGCGCACCGCTGCACGTAGCGAGGCCTGCTGGCGCTGTAGCGAACCTGAAGCCTTTGTTGGATCAACTTCACAATCACGATCTGATTGTATAATCTCATTGATGGGAGCCGAGAGTGTATCTTGTAAATACTGTTCGCCGGTTAGCTTGAGAAAAGCTTCCATACTTTTGGTAGCCAGCGAATTGCCACGGAAAGTGAGACGCTGATCGCCCACACGCAACAAGTCCAATGCCACTACATCGGTGAGGAAAGAACCAGCTAGACCCTGTGCGTGCATCAGCAACACAAGCGCCTGTCCAATATCTTCTTTGGCTTTCACACCAATGACCGGTTCGAGTGTTTCACACACACGCTTATAATTATCTTTGAGATATGCCAAAAAGTCTGCATAAACATTTATGGGCAGTATATCCGTGCTCTGGAAACGACATTTAATACGTAGCGTTGGTATCACTTCCTTACCATTACGATTCAAGCTGTCGCTACTCTTCTCGCTTAATATCGGATACCAATCCTCAGAGAAGAGACGCGTAATCACCTCATGCACTGGTATCTTTACCGATCCCACAAACATATGCTTATCACGTTTCTTCTTCTTCTCTACCTCACGGAACACATTCACTGTGATCACATTAATATCGGGTATATCGGGGAAATCAAAGTATTCACCCCAGAATAACAAATCAGTTTGTAGCTTTACGCTCGTGCGCCCGTAGAGCGTTTTATCCAAATGAATTTCACAGAAGTATTTCTTCTTTGGTGGCATATTCTTAGCCTCGTATATCCACATTTTCAACGAGTTGTCAGTGTGTCGTGTGTGTTCGGCATTTGGCGCAATCGATTTGCGTAAAGAATAAATCCACAAATCTCGCTCTTGACGTGAGCCGCAAGAATAATAGCGTTCACCGCGTGGTCCGCCACGCACCTGGAAGCAGTGCCGACGTCCGAGTACTGATTGATGGACGGGTGCAACACCCACAGCGCCAGTGCAGGAGAGATCTGTGAACAAAAAGTAGAGGATTCATTTATTGCAATATTATATCAAGATAATGCAGATTTACATACCGATTGTCGACATGACAGCATGACTGGATAATAAACTTTCATGTGAACGCGAGCCGCGTAATCCACCAGAGCCTCTTTTGGTACGTTCTAATTTGGTAACTGATTTTGTACGTTTGAGGGGGTTTGATCTGAAAAATTATTAAAAAAAAAAGAAAAAGAAGAAATTGTGATTATTGTGAGAGCTTTAACTTTCAAAATAATATTTTCTAAGCTTGATGGAAGTTAAAACTGATTGACCAAACTTTTAAGTATATCTCCAAACAGTTTGGTATGGTTTCAAACAATTTGGTATGGCTTCAAACTATTTAGTATGACTGTAAACTGTTTAGTTTGACTGGGATATGTATCAGACAATAATTATAAGTGCTAGAGCAGGAGGGCATATAGAAATGTCTACGATTTCCAGGATATGTATGAGCCATTGCATTGTCGCAAAGAATGGCATCGGGTGAAATCAATAGTGATGCCCATAGCTCCAATTAGTGAGGTTACTTTGCCAGAAAGTGCAATCACGATCTTTGATTAGTGGCGTCAGTGGTCCTTGTCAAAGAATTACTTAGAAAACAGATTTGCAGTCCCACCAACAACCTGGTAGAATTAGGTCTGTGTTCTATTAATCTAAATTCCTTGGCCTTCGAAATGTAAAACTATGCAACGAAAAACAAATAAATATAGACTTAAGATCTATAGCGACGACCTCGATTGTCTAGTGGGTAGTGCACTGGATTTTCATTCGGGAGGTTCGGGTTCGATTCCCGTCTTCGTCTAGTGGTTAATTTTCATAACTTTCTTATATTCACTATCAATATGAAGTGTATGAGAATTATAAGATAGTGTACAAGTACACAGCTTGGTTGGTAATGGCAAAACTACCAAGCCGATACAAAAGATTGCCACACCGCCGTTCGGAATCGGCGTTAAACTGTAGATCTAACTATGTGGTTTCACAATGGACCGTTCAGGCCTAAGTGTGTCTCTCGACAGCCACTCACTCCAACCTAACCTAACCTAAGATCCATAGCTATCAAAAACTCTGACAGACTATCAAGTAAGGATGAAGCTTAAAATAGTAGATTTCTTGAACAAAAGGGATTTCTACGACACAAAACCGAAACATAATGGACTCAAACGAACATCGACAGTTTGAACAACAACATAAGAAAACTAGACCAGCTCTATTATTTTGATTTCTTAGGTCACGAATAATACAGAACTTTGGGCTCCTGATATTTTGAGGTCAGTCAGTTTATAGATGCTCTATTTTAGGTGAACTTGATAATGGTTTTTCGCTTAGTTTTTCATCTGATTTTACGACCTGATTTTAGACTTGTTTAAGGTCTGAGTTTCTGTATGAAAACTGGTTAAGTTTTGTTTTGAATTTCGGTTTGAATCTGATTTGCTTTTTAGTCCATTTTTGATCTGATTTGTGGACTGAAAAAGGCGCGAATTTCGGTATGATTTTTTCGGTATGAATTTGGTGAAAATTTTGTTTTGATTTTTGGTATGATTTGTGGACTGAAAATTGCTCGAATTTTGGTCTGGTTTTTTGTATGATTTTCAAACAGAATTTGTGGAAAATTTTGGTTTGATTTTTGGTATGATTTATGGACTAAAAATTGCTTAAATTTCGGTCTGTTTTTTTGTATGATTTTCAAACAAAATTTGGTGTAACTTTTGGTTTGATTTTTGGAATGATTTGTGGACTGAAAATTGCTCGAATTTTGGTATGTTTTTTTTGCATAATTTTCAAACAGAATTTGGTGTAACTTTTGGTTTGATTTTTGGAATGATTTGTGGACTGAAAATTGCTCGAATTTTGGTCTGTTTTTTTGTATGATTTTCAAGCAGAATTTGGTGTAACTTTCGGTTTGATTTTTGGTATGATTTGTGGACTGAAAATTGCTCGAATTTCGGTCTGTTTTTTTGTATGATTTTCAAACATAATTTGGTGTAACTTTTGGTTTGATTTTTGGAATGATTTGTGGACTGAAAATTGCTCGAATTTTGGTATGATTTTTTTGCATAATTTTCAAACAGAATTTGGTGTAACTTTTGTTTTGATTTTTGGTATGATTTGTGGACTGAAAAATGCTCGAATTTTGGTTTGTTTTTTTGTATGATTTTCAAACAAAATTTGGTGTAACTTTTGGTTTGATTTTTGGAATGATTTGTGGACTGAAAATTGCTCGAATTTCGGTCTGATTTTTTGTATGATTTTCAAACAGAATTTGTTGAAAATTTTGGTTTGATTTTTGGTATGATTTATGGACTAAAAATTGCTTGAATTTCGGTCTGTTTTTTTGTATGATTTTCAAATAGAAATTGGTGTAACTTTTTGTTTGATTTGTGGACTGAAAATTGCTCGAATTTTGGTATGATTTTTTTGCATAATTTTGAAACCGAATTTGGTGTAACTTTTGGTTTGATTTTTGGTATGATTTGTGGACTGAAAATTGCTCGAATTTTGGTATGATTTTTTGCATAATTTTGAAACAGATTTTGGTGTAAATTTTGGTTTGAATTTTTAACTGATATTTGGTCTGATTTTCAGTTTAAATTTTGATTTGCTTTTGATTTAAATGTTGGTCTGATTTTTTGAATAAACGATTTTTGAATGACTCTTTATCTTTAAGTAAAACCGCTTAAAAATCACGAATCTGCTGAAAATATAAAATTTTGGCAAAAACCCACTAAAATGACAACAGCTCAAATGTAAAAATAATTCAATTTTAAAACTTCAATTCCACAAGCCAAAAAATCATTGGCAAACAAAAAATAAAAAAAAAAAAAATAATAAATAAAATAGCAAAAAAGAATTATAAATTCAATAAAGCGAGTGTCAAACTTTGTCAGGAAGTGCGCTGTAAAAACTTCAAATTTAATAAGCGCAAAAGCGTAAATATTTTGGCGCACGAATAAACTTTTACAACTGTTCCATGGCAGTTACATACATGTTCGATGTAATGGTCTCGTATTTACTACATACAAACATGCATACATTCATTCATTCAAACATTCACACTTGCTCTTTTATTCTTCCTCCAGTGATTTATGTGTGTGATTTGTGTGTAACTATGTATGTAGTTTGAGCAAATGTTACGTTACTATGGAAATTTTCTGGCATTTGGTATTTTTACTGCAGACTGTAAAATGCCAGTGAACCAAACAAATCAAGTTAACAACAAAATGTTGCTGACGCTGACGTTGCTGCTTGGTTGTTCTGTTGCCAAATTACTGTTGGCTGTCATTTATTGTTATTACTGTCTACGATATGCTTACAACAACCAAACCAACAAAAAAAAAAAAAAAAAGAGAAAGATAAAACAAAAAACAAATCGGTGCGGCGCTTATAAAACTGAATTGGAAAAGTCCCGCACGCTCATGTATACATATTTAGCAAGTGAATTGAAACCGAATTTTATTGTTTTGTATATAGGATCGAGTGATTTTATTGGAAACTGGTGTAAAGTGTTAAGTGTTGGCAACACAGAAAATTTGCAATATACATATGCATATACCCATTGGCAATTGCTGTCTGGGTGTTGTTGCTGGTTGTTGTAATTTCGTAGGCGTGCCTGGGTGTGGTGACTGGTGTCTATTGATGTGATGTGCGTTGAAATTACAAATTTGAATATTTGGGCAACAATACAAAAACTGAAAATCTACGCATTTCCTCCTATTACTTTTTAATTGGTATGATCGATGATGTTTGAATCAAATTCATATAAATCAATAGTTCGGTGATTCTTAATTAAGTAAAAAATTAATATCAGACTCAATATCAACCAAAATCCAGACCTAGACCAAAACTAGTACAAAAATCTAGCAATGTTCTCAGCAAAAAATACAGATTAAAAATGAAAAGTTAACTTGAACAAAACTGAGACCAAAATTCAAACTAAAATCGGATAGAAATTAGGCGAAAATTTCGATAAAATTTCAAACTAAAATTCGAACACTTTTTTTCAAACTTAGGCTCAAACCAAGAAAAAGAACAGAATTCAGATCGAAAATCTACATCAAAATGAGACCAAATTTAGATCAAAACCTTGATTAACAAAAAAAAAAACCATATTCTGATCACGTATCGGACCACAATTCCAACAAAATCGATCAAAATGGGACCAAATTCAAACCAAAACTCAGACTAATAATCCAAACTTCAGGCCGAATTCAAACCAAAATTAGTTTAAAATTCAAACAAAAATTTAGAAAAAAAAAATGTAAACCACAACTCAGACTAATGATTGGTTTGTTGGTTAGGGTGGTAACCGAGTGTATAACGCTAACACCCTCGGTCCAATTAGCACGTCAGTGCCATTTTGATACCACAAAACTCTGGTACACCGGATTTTCCATTTCGGATAGGAATTTACCAGCGGGATTAAATCCATTTTGTTTTGTTCAAGAACATGATAAGTCCATTGAAATTTACTGTAGAAAAATCTTTCAAATCATTAGTCAGACTAATAGTTAGACAAAATTTTAGGACAAAAGAACGCAAAATACCGAACGAAAACAATCCAAAGTTCAGACCAAAATATAAATATACACACCAAAAATTTTAACTCATATACAGACCAAAAGTAGACAAAACTTTAGACCGAATTCAAACAACAAATTAAACAAAAACGGGACCAAAATTTCAGCCAAATTCAGACCAAAATTAAAAAGAAAATTTAGACCGGTTTCGGAACAAAACTCGTATAAAAATCAAGCCATTCAGACCGAAATTTTGACAACAACTCAAACTAAAAGTTAGATTAAAACTGAAAATTTGGACCAAACACGGATTAAAACTCAAACCAAAGTCAGACTTAAAATCAAAACAAATTTCTGACATACAATCAAACCAGAATTCAAATCAAAAACGGACAAAAACGAAACGAAAAGTTAAACCAAATATCAGATTAAAATATAGTACAAAATTCAATCCAAAAACTAGACCATTATCAGCATAATCATGTAGTCCGAGTGTATTTAATAACCAGTTGCACTGTAACGTACGCCCAGCATGACGGCTAATCAAAATTGATTCAAATATCCAGCCCCAGTTTAATATTTATATTAAATTATTATTATTAAAAAAAATATTAAAATATTAGGTCTTCAGCCCCCATAAAAACCCTTCCCCCTTTCCCCCTCCTGGACCCACCACTGGTGAGAGGGGAGATGAGGGGTTTTTGGTGTTCGGACGGCTCTTTTACTTATTCATAAGGAATATTTTTACCGAAAAAAATATGTAATTATTCTAAGCAATAGACCCTCTATGAACATTTTCAGAAAAATTGATATCAAAAACTCTCGAAAAGATCCATAAAGAAGTGGAAGGGTTAATGTTTTTTCATAGCGAAAAACTTTTCTTTAGAAATTTAAGTTTTAGTACTTCAAGAAGAAGAAGAATCCAATTGGGGGCCTATGAAAAATCTAGCTGGCCAAAATTCGAAAAATCCACTATCTCGGTTGGAATCCAAAAGTATATGGGTTTACTCTCCATAGATCCCTCACCATAATCCACACACAGGATATTCTAATTAGGTGAAGGATCTGGCTGTGCGACCGTCGAAAGTTGCAATATCCTGCCGATAGTTTTAATATTGTTGAAAATTTGTTGTACATAAAGTAGAATAACTTAGCCTACTACTAAAGCTAGACCTTTATTTTTGGTCCACACTATTAGTGTGGACCAACTTACCATTTTCTTATACCTAAAAATGCGATGAAAAAATAATAACTTTTTTTTTAGCATTTTATTTTTTTTTTTTTATGGATGACAAAAAAAAAAGCTCCTATTTTCACCGAGCGAAAACAAAAACCATCATATTATGTGAAGCATCTGCTTTAAAATAAGGTATGAGTGCTTTGCAACTTTTTGGCCACAGCTTTAATAACAAGCGAAAATATGACATCACATAGCATTTGTTAAATCACAGGTAGTTATTCAAGCTGTTATATTTAACCCATTTTAAATGGTAGTCAGACAAAAATTGGTATACGGTGTAAGTCTAGAGCCTTATTGACTCTGTATGAAAAACTTTTTAATCGGACAATTGCAACGCCTACCTCCAATATAAATGTATGAGAAATTTTGAAAATGCAATAATTTCGAACCAATTACAGATATAATCATTAAATTACATCTGCTAATATACAGGGTGACAATTGTAAAGTGACGCAAGTTTAATACTCTGCAGCAAGCTTTGCCATTTACCGTTACTTTAATTTAAAAAGCAAATTCATTCATCATTGGCTTTGCTTTTAATTTCATTTGAATTTTTGTTATTACATTTTGAAATTTCCAAGGAAAATATTCGCCGTGAAATTATGAAATTTCATTTGGCAAATTATAGTAGCCGTCAAATTGCAAAGGCTTTAAATTTGTCAAGTCGTACGGTAGACCGAGAAACTGGGGGTTTTGGAGATAGAGACCGGGGAAAATTTTCAACAGTTGCCACTACTGGTTTAACAGAAAAAATTCGTAAACGAATCGAGCGAAATCCAAGGCGCTCAATGAGAAAAATCGCTAAGGAAGTGGGAGTAAACCGTGAAACAGTGCGAATCATTGCAAAATCAAAGCTTAATCTTAAGCCGTACAAGCTCCGAAAAGCTTGTACGGCAAGATCTGACACAAAAAAAGAAAGATTTGCGACTGCAAAGATGCAAGGCGTTGCTACGCTCCTCCGTGTTAAAAAATGTTGAAAATATCTTGTTTACAGATGAAAAAATTCTCACGGTTGAACAACATTTCAATGCGCAAAATGACCGAATGTGGCTAACATCATCATCGCAACAAAATAGGACTGTTAGCCGAGTTCAAAAGCCAGCTTCCGTTATGGTATGGGCTGGAGTTTCCGCTAATGCCAGAACCCCTCTAATATTCGTTGAAGAGGGTGTTAAAATTGACCAGGTTGTTTATCGGAGCATTTTAAATGAACATGTTCTTCCCTGGGCCCTAGATACATTTGGAAATGAAAACTCGACTTTCCAGCAAGATTCTGCACCTTCCCACATGGCAAAATTAACGCAAACATAGATAAAAGACAATTTTTCTGGATTCATAACATCTCAAGAATGGCCACCATACTCCCCAGACTTTAATCCAATGGACTACTCTATTTGGAGTATTTTAGAGAGTAAGGCTTGTGCATCTCAACACCACAGTCTGGAGTCGCTGACAAATTCATTAGAGAAAGCCTGGACTGAAATTGATCAGGAAGTCCTGCGGCGAACAGTCCTACGATTTCCGGATCGATTGAAGGCACGTGTGCAGGCTAAAGGAGGTTATATTGAATGAGGTGGGGTTCAAATGAATGCTTATATATTCAGCAATGTTAACACTTAATTGTACTTAATGGAAGTACGTCCTTTTGAAAATAACTGCTGATTGTCACCCTGTATATTGTCTTGAACATAAGTCGTGCATAAAATTAGAGCTATCGGACCATTAGCACGCATACCTCTCATATAAATATAATTACAAAATACTGATATTTTATTTTTATTCTTTTATTATGTATTTTTTAAGTCTCACATGTATGAGAGGTAGGCGTAACAACATTCCAATCGTGATAATTTTTACCTTGATAGATTGATATGCTATTATTTACCAGAATATGTAATTTTATCACTATATCTACAATGGGTTCCCAGTTATAGGGTTTTAGAAATTTCACATATATGAGAGGTGGGCGTGGTAATAATCCAATCTATTCCATTTATGCAATGATATATGGCAATAATAATGTTTATAAGTACACAAAATTTCATGATCATATCTATAATATATACCAAGTTATACCCTTTTCGCGATTTCATTTGTATGGGCAGTAGGCGTGGTAATAGCCCGATCGTTATAATTTTTCACACAGTGATTGCTAATGACTCCATGAGCGAATGAGCCAAATATCAGAATTTTGGCCAGCTAAAAACGGATTTGGCCCCATAGTGCAGTCTTTTCTTTCATAAACTCATCCGAATTCAACTGATTCTAAATAATCTGCTTTTGTGTGAAGTCAGCTTTGCCTCGTATATTTGTTCAAAGAGCATTTATTTTGTAGTTTCGCTATTTTCTTTTATTTCTAAAATATGACCTACTTTTAAAGAATTTTTGAATTTTTTAAAGAATTTCCCGCACATTTCAATGAAAATTAAATTTAAAAAAAAAAAATATTTTAAATAAATTTACCTTTTTGAAAAGAAATTCGTAAATCTGGATGTTGTATTGTGTTCTTGTTGATTTTGTTTTTGCCCTAAAATGGGTGTCGCTGGTGCAGATCCACGCCTGCATGCTTTCTCATATGATGTATCTGTAAATAAAATAAAATAAAGAAAAAAATTCAAATTATTATTAATTTTGAAATACGCAAAAAAAAAAATGCAATCTTTCTTTAATTTTGTTTTTAAAAATGCAAGAATTTTTAATTCAATTTTCAAACAATATAAAATTGAATACTTGTGTATATATCCGCTAGTGAATGAATGTGCAGATAAACCAGCAGCCACCACGACTAGTAAAACATGTTAAGCACGTCTTTCTTTTGTTTCTTATATTTATTGGGGTTGGAGTAAATGACATTTTTGGTTTTTTTTTATTCTTCAAATATGATATCATCAAATGTGAATTTATTTAATTAAAACTAAAGAATTTTAGGTATAAAATGTGCGAATTACTTTTGAGAAACATCAAAAAATTGTAGTAAGAATGTGTAGTAAGAACAAGACAAGTTCTAGAATTTTGTTTTGAAATCAAAAGAAATTTTTTTATTTCGATCAAAGGTGAATAAATTTAAATATTTGCGTTTCAATATTATTTGTAAGTAAAAAGATATTACTCAAATTTGAAATTATATTTCATGAAAACCAATTTGTAAAGTGTGTTTTTTTCCCCAAATGTTAATTCTACGTTAAAGTCATATTAAATTTACATTTAGCAATATCAATTCTACATTGTTGACATATCAACACAATATTTTCAAAGTCAAAGGTACATTAATATAGCATAATTTGTTAACATTTTAAATGTTAAAACTACATTATTATCGGATAAATTATACATTTTTCATGTTGAATTCAGTTATGTCCGTTATTTCATTTTATAATGACAATTTTGAGAAATTTTAATATTGGTTGAATATTATATACAAAAGTTTTTATTTTTACAACGATTTCATGTACTATTTAAATGCAATTTAATAAAAAAAAATTTGGAGAATCAAAATAATCATGGTTTTTTTTTTTTTTTGCTTAGACCTGAAATTTAATAATTTTCCTGTCTCTAACTTGAACTTAAATTCTGTATTGAAATAAAAGAAATTGCATACGGGATTTAGGTTTGAGTTCAGAATGAGAAAACAATCAGATATAAATTCAAGATATTAATTTAAGCCTCAGACCTATAAATAATTCTAGTCTTTTTCACTCAATTTTAGAACTAAGTTGACGGAAATGAAAAAAATCAGATCTGAAACTAAAAAATAATTCTAGTCTCTTTCACTCCGACTTGAGATTGTAATGCAATCAAAAAACTGAATTAGAAAAAAAAAAAAATCAGTTTTCAACTCTTCACAGCAGCAAATAATTGAATCCAGAACAATGTATAAGAAGCAAAAGGAGGGCTGGACCTCCCTCCCTCCGCTACTACTACAATTATGGCTCAACACACTATGAAAGGTCTAAAACGAGTTCCATTTGTGTTGTGTTCTTCATAATTGTAAACGAATGGAAGGATCCTCAGTTTTATGGCGACTCCGCACAATGAAAATAAGTGAAAAGCTTTTCTTAAGCATTTTTTCTTGGCTAAGAGGTGGTGCTGTGAAAAAAAAAGTTTTTAATTTCTGTTTACGATTTTTGACTGTGCCAAACATTGAGACCCAAGAACCCTCTGTAGTAGTTTAAAATTACTACACCAAAGCCCTCACCACTTTTAATATTTTAAGTAGAGCTTCAAATGCCTCGGTTTTTCAGGCTGAAGTTCTGGCTATTAGAAAGGCGACTAATGTCGACTAATTAAGCGTTATATCACAGGATAGGTTAAGGTTGATATTTTTTATCGATAGCCAGGCGGCAGCATTAAAATCGCTTCAACCTAGCACCATAAAATCAAAGCTAGTTAAGGAGTGGAGGGAGGTACTGAGCGAACTAAATCATTATGCTGACATCACTCTCATCGGGGTTCCAGGCCATAGGAACATTGAAGAGAATGAGCTGTTGCATGATCATGGGCCTCTCTAGACGAATCTCTAGGGGTACCAGTTCTAGTCCCCTTGAGAGCCGTCAAGAGAGGTATGTACCTGCACGGTCTTCAATTGGCTAATCGGGGATGGAAATCACTAACATCTTGTATTACCTCGCGTGCGACCTGGCCCTCATATAATGAGGGTAGGTCTTGCGAGTTTTTAACCAGGGATCGTTCCAGTACTGTTATATTAATTTACATTTACACCGGCCACTGGTGTATAGATACCCATGTAGAGAAAATACGCATCCCTTTTAACACCCACTGTAGAAGTTGTGGAAACTTAGAAGAAAAAGAAACAATCTCCCACTTTCTTTGTGAATGCCCAGTGTTGGCGAAGGCACTATATAGGTTCTTGAGAAAGCATTTTCTCGACAACCTGTCCGATTGCTCGGCAGTCGGTCCAAAGAATCAGGTTGAATTTCCTAAACTCTACGGGGTAGGTTCCAGCTTTAATTCTAGTTCGGTGAGAAAGTTTTTTTTAAAACGGCGCTCTAGCGCTAATTGTGACTCACAGAGGGTTTGCTGTGGGTCAGCCATCTTAACCAACCAACCAACCAACCAAACAACCAGACCTTCAAATATTGTCCAGATATACGGATGGTTTGTAAATGGATGATTTGTAAATGGTATGGATGGATGAAATAGATCCTACGTATACTTCGGAACTGAAACTTAAATATTCCAATCTAAATATTGTATGTTTTTGTTTTTGTATCACCGTTTGTTTTATTTGAATTAATCCATTTTTTTTCTCATGTAAGTATTCTTTGTTGCTATTACTCAAAGTTCGCTTAGTTAGTTCGAATCTTTTATCCCAGATCCAACGCCGTCTGAGATATTCAGAGCTACAACAGGCACAAATATTTAGAACCATCAGATTTTTTTGTACGCAAATTAAGTTGCATCAAAAGACTAATGTAAAAAACTTACGACATGTTCAAAACACAAGCAAATCAAAGATTATTGCTAATATAAATTTCTTTCAAAACCTAGTAAATAAATACATATTTAAAATGTTGTGTCAATTCACGCTTAATAAAATCACCAATAATGCCACAATAATTACTTATACATAGAAAATTGTTGCAGCAACACGCAAAGGCGTTTTTATTTACAACTTTCAATTGCTGGCTGATTGTTGTTGTTGCAAGCATTTTCTATTACAACACAGCAATAACTAACTACATACATACATACATACATACATATATATTAAGTAGCAATATGTAGTAGCAACATATGCGTACCACTTCTCGTTACTGCTGCTGTTAGCTGTTGCTACAATTCCAACTGATATCGATTAAACTATTAAATGTAAGCAGGCAGGCGATTTTAATTTTGCGATTTGAAAATATTAATCCAGAGTTTTAGTTTCGTCGTTGCATTAGCCTGACTCAGTTGAGTTGTTGTTGCTTTTATTTTCAGCAGCATTATTTGTATGTATACCCAACAACAAGAAAGAGCACTTTACTTGCTGCTGCTGTTGCTGCTTCAGTTTGCTTATTTGCGTTCGACACGCACATTTACCTTCATAAAATTAAAACAACCGCAGAAAAAAAAAAATAAAAACAAAAGTAACCACAAGGAGAGAGAGAACAACAGCGCCAGCAGCAGTTGGTTGCAGCACCAGCAACAGCAGCAGCAGCACTACTATCATCAGCAATAGCAGCGGCACACTGCTGCTTTATTTAAGTACATTTTTACGTTTTTGGAATAGGCCAAGTGGCGGCGGCTATGGCTATTAAATGCATTTCGAAATGGGGCTCGCTCGCTCGCTCGCACGCACACACACTCAAACACACTTATGCCTACAGTGCACATCAGCATACTGTAAACACTTTGCCACATGTGGCAATATGCTGCATTTGTTAATACTAGGGCATATGCTGTTTTCTTCTTTTTGCTTGTGTTCTTCTTTAAACCATCTTCTTCTGGTTGATTTCCTACTTTTGTATGTAGGTTTTTTTTTATTGTTAAATTCTTTTTGAGTGGTCCTTGTGTGGAATTCTTATTATGCACACTCATTTCTACTTTGCATTGCGGCTTTTTTTTTGCATATGGCCTGAAGGCTTTTATTATGCAAATTCCATCTTCATTTTTAGGTTTCGCAACACACATTTTTTTTTTATTCATGGAATTTTTCTTGCATTCAGTCTTAATCTTACAGAGGCGAAAAATTTATGAGTGCGTCGCAGCGAAAAATTGTTGTCGTTTTTTTTTTCTTTTTTTTTTAAGTAGTAAATCCGTTTCACTTTATTATTTTTTCTTTCTTTTTACGTTTATCAATAAAAGAAACATTTTTCATTTAAAAAACATGTAAATAGGTGAAAAGTCCTGAGTGTTTTTGTTTGAACTGGCACTATTTTTCACAAGGATTTGAATATGAATATGTAGTGAATTGAATTGTTTATAGCTAGTGGAAAATTAACAAAACTTAAACAAACAAATTGAGTTAAAATTGACTAAAACTACCACCGATGAGGAACAGTGGCGAATTCAGAAACAAGCGAGCACATGATTGAACCATTTTGCGTAATTAGTTGTTAATCCCACTGAAAAATCATGTTGAATCATCGAGAATCCAGAAGAAATATCAAACATTTTCTGAGAATTTATAAATAATACAGATTCACATTCATTCTCGAAGGCTCAGAGAATTCTTCGAAAGTGATTAATCTGTATTATTTATAAATTAATCCCAATTCATAAATCCTTTAAAGTATGATCCAGTGTCAGTTGTGGAAATGATTCATTTGCTATTTCAAAATAAAATATGTAATAATATTTATCAAAAAATATACAGTGGTGGCTGACTAATTAAGAACGCGTTTTTGTGAAAGCATTTATTAATGTATGTTTTATATAAAATTAAATTTATTAAATTAGTTTTGTGTTTTTGTTAGTTTATTAAAAAAAAAAAAAAAAAAAAAAAAGGCAACAAAAAATATATTTTAAACGAAAAATATTTCAATACTTAAAAAATGTGGTGGCGAACTAATTAAGAACGACTAACTTATTCAATATTTTGTTGAAACCCCTTTACTTGCAATAACAGCATTACATTACAGCGCCTTGGCATGAATGCAATTAATGTTTCACATTTTTGACGAGGTATATTTTTTTTTTCAATTGGATTAAGATCCGGGCTGCATGATGGCTACTTTACTTCGTTGACTGCATTTTGTTCAAACCAAGCCTTTGAGGATCGTGCCATATGCTTTGGGTCACAAACTTCCATATTATAGGAAGTTCTTCCGAAGCATTGTGTTTTGAAGTATTTCAATGTATTTTTCAGCGTTCATATTCCCTTCAATTTTGTACAGTGGTCCAGTGCCTTGATAGGACATACAACCCCACAACATTAAACTTCCTCCGCCATGTTTCAAAGTTGCTTTTGTATACCTGGGGCTAAACTCTTCATTTTTCGGGCGTCGTGCATACTCTTGGCCGTTAGATCCAATCCTGTTATACTTTGTTTCGTCAATAAAGAGTACGTTCTTCCACTGTGAAACTGTCCAGTCCTTATGTGTCTTTGCAAATTCCAGTCTAGCCACTCTATGTTTTTTTGATAGTAGCGGCTTCTTTCTAGCCGATCTTCCAAAAAGTTCGTGCTCACACAACCTTCTCTAATTGAACGATCCGATAGAGGGTTGGGGTCATTACCGAAAACTTCTTTCTGAATCTGTTTAGAAGTAAGGAAAGGGTTTTTTTCGCTACTCGAATGTTTCATTAGTTTTTCGTGGTCGTTGACGTCTGGGGACGTTGCTCGTTGTTTTATTCTTTTTAAAATGTTGTATCTCTCAAGACAGGATAACAACTCTTCTTCTTCCTCATTGCCAAGTAAATGGCTGTGCTAATTAATATTTGTATACAATAACTTTTGAATTTGAAATATACTATTAAACTAACCACGAAAATTAAAAAAAAAAGCAATGATTGTTCGAAATTTATAAGGATATTCTTCACGTTCTTAATTATACCGCCTATAAAATACTGGACACTCACCTTATTTTAACCTTCCCAATTTATGACAACAATGAAATTGATTCGAATGATGCAATTTTAAAAAGAAAATTAGCACACCGTCCGAATAACTGTAAATTATTTCTGTGTTGCCATATAAATTGTTTTTTTTTTTTTTTGCTTATTTTAAGGCATACACTGGTACCGTTCTTAATTAGTCCGGTACCACTGTATATAGGTATGTATATTAACCCTTTTGGTACCATGGTGATACCACACAAGATTAATTTTTGGCAATTGATGAAAAGTGAATTGACGGTTTTTAATATTAATTAAAAAAAAATTTCAAATATTTTTTTGGTAACGGTACTGTAGCGGAACAAAGTGAAAAAATTGTGTTTTTTTTGTTGTTAGTTTTCAAACGTTCACAATTTTCACAAAATTTGTCCAAATATACCAAATTTTTAATATATTGTGGGAAAAACTATTTATTCAAACATGATTTCCCATATTTTTAATTTTTGTTAATTTTTTGGAAATACAAGTTTTGCTATGGGTCATCGGTGACCCTAAGATCTTCAATGAAAACTTTTTAAGAACTTTTTTACAATGAAATAAGGGGTCAAGAAATGCGAATCTGGACTCAGTTTTGCGGTTAAGAAAGGATTAAGTGAAAAATTGATACACAGTTATTTTGTTTATTTTTAAAGAAAAACATATTTAATAAAAGTACAGAAAAAGTTAGTAAAAACAATCCCATTGAAAGCCACAGGGACATCGGTGACCCATAAAAGTTCAGGCCTTCAGAGGAGCAAAATGCCTGTTTTTATAAGTTTTTTTTTTTTTTTTTTTTTTTGAACGAATCCCAACGGATTCACTTACCCGCCCATCCGCACGAGGGGCACATCCGCATGACGTACGGATTTGGTGACTGATTCAGATGCATTCCGGAATGCCCTGATAAAGCGCTCAATTACGTATGAGTTCATTACACATACAACGAAAAGGGTTATTTTGAGCATAGTTTGTTCTACAAGCATCAAGTTTAATAGGAATGGGATATCTAGAACAGCGACTTGGAACATTAATTTTGATTTCATTGAGTAAGAATTGAGAATGAATATAACCATTTTATAATTTAGTCACAAACATCACATTTAGCATAACTCTTCTGCTCCGAAGAGTTGGAAAGCTTATAAGTTTTAACCGTTGTTCATAAGGAGGGAGGTGCTGTGATGGACTCCAGTGTAACGAACGTAGAGCAAACAAGAGGAACTGTTTTTGCATAGATTCCAACTTATCAGCATAACAGTTGTACTGAGGGTTCCACACAGCAGAACCATACTCCAGAACTGGTCTTACAAGTGCAGTGTAAAGTGATTTCGTGACATATGGATCATTAAATTCTTTAGACCATCTTTTAACAAAACCAAGGATGCCCTTAGGCTTATTAATAGTTGAGTTGATATGTAAATTAAAAGTTAATTTTGTCTCCATTGTGACACCTAGGTCAACGAACGAAAAAACCTGCTCCAATTCGTGATCATCTAATCCATACATAGAAAAAATAGGTTGCCTTCTAGAAAAAACCATGAACTTACATTTTTTTTAGGTTTAAAGACATTAAATTACAGTGGCACCAATTATTTAATGCCAAAATCAGATCGCAGTAAATTTTGACCTTCTATTTCGTTGTAAGACTTAAATAATTTCACATCATCAGCGAACATTAATATTTTAGAGTGCTTGATAACAGATGGAAGATCGTTAATAAACAACAAAAACAAAATAGGACTCAGATGGCAGTTGTTGTAACAATAAATTGGGGTCAGAGAATACGAATTCAGTTTTGCGCTATCTCCTCTGGTTTCCTTATGGTCGCGAAAGGGTTAAATTAACAAAAGAAAAAATCTAAAAAGTTTAAAAAGAGGAAATTAACGCGGAACTTGCATATAAAGAGTTAGTGGAAAAAAGACATAAAGCAACAAAAAAAAAAAGAAAGTATTTTGGGTGGTGTAGAGTTTTTTCTGAAACCCGTTATTAAAGAGCTCCTATTTTTACTTTTTCCTTTTTAGGGATATTTAGGAAAATGTTTTTAACATTTATCGGGTTGAGAATTTTGCCTTAGGAAAAAATTTCTGGATGGTGAAACTACTTTTTAGAAGCATATTTTTAAGGAGATTACTTACTACCCTGTTTTCAGACTTCGACGATATTCAGGAAAATTTTTTTATATTTCTAAAATTTGAAAAAATTTGCTTTAATTTTATTTAAATATTTCGAATTATTTCATAGGTTTTCACAATTTATAAGTATGTATCAAAAAGGGGTGTGGCAAGAATAACAAATTTTTTTTTTTTTTTTTTTTGAGAATAGCAGGTTAAAGTTTTAGCTATTTCTTATTCTTATTCTCTTATTTTAATACAGAATTATTGAATATGAAAAATTAAAGTAAATTTTCTTTAGTATAAATCTGATCTGGAAAAAATTTAAAAACAGGCTTATGATTCCCACGAAAATACGCATCATGATCTTTTTTGCAAGACACGTTCTGCTGCAACATCCTTCCATTTATTTCTATCGATGTTCTAAACAAATGGAATTTACTAGTTAAGTGAGTGCTACACTGTGGTACTCCAGGCCTCAGGTTAGATTCCAAGATGAGGAGTAAAGCTTTAAGTGTCCGTTCGAATTGTTCTATTGTTCTACTAGTTAAGTGTCTAGAAAATCTTTAGAGCATCGGTATGCATCTATATTTACTGTGGTAGCAGCATACAGCTCAGAGCTTTGCAAATGTTTCTTCATGGCATTTCAATGATTTTGGAAAAATTTCACACCTTCATATTTATTTGTGTTCTCAAAGAATTTTCTATTTATGACACTGAAAATTTTTTCTAAATTTTCGAAAATCTTTTATATGTAGTTCTTTTGGATGTTCAAAGAATTCTTTATTCTTGACAATAAATATTTCTTCTCGATTTTCGAAAAATTATTAAGGTTTGACACAGAATATTTCTTCTGGATTTACTGGATATTTTTCCCAGAATTAGGAAGAATTCCATAAACCTGGCATTGCATATATCTTTTACGTAGATTCCCGAATTTTAATCAGTTCTATTGTATCTTTAATTTAAATTAAAAAAAAAAAAAAAAAAAAACTTTCTGGATTTGACACTGGATATTTCTTTTTGGTTCTCAAGATATTTCTTCTGTAGATTTGCTAAATATTTCTTAAAGATTCACGAAAAATTCCTCGGGCTTGCCACTATTGACAACCTTATATAAAATTTTCAAAAAACTTTTTAGATCTGGCATTGGATATTACTTCTAGTTGCTCGAAGAATTTTCTAGACTAGACACTGGGTATTTCTTTTAGATATCCGGAGAATTCTCAGATTTTAACCGAGCATGTGTGTCTGACTCATTAACAGTTCCAGACATTTCCGATGGAAGAGAGAGGGAGGGGGAGGGGGGGGGGGCTAATCTTAATATTTTCGTCCCTTTAGATCTTTTTTGATTTATAATCAGTAATCAAAATGTGTAAGATTTTTATGGTACAGGGATTCTAGGACTATCACAAGATTTTTTTACATTCACGAATATATTTAAGCTCTTGACGTAAAAGTTTCATGCAATTCATTAAATCACCGACATCTAACTTTTTAGAAACTATTATCTTCCCTGCGATCTTAAGAATCAGGTAAGGTTATTAATTATTTCTATAAATTTCTATAAGCATAAACAATTAACATAGATGTATGTAATTTTCAATATCTCCGCCTTTTTGTCACGTTTGCGACCGCTAATTTACATTACTTACATAACTATTTCTATAGATATTAGAGAACTCATTTAAAAATAATTGAAATTCCTGTTTTTTTTTTATAAAAAAAAAACTGACAAGTTTGCATGAGGCATACAATTAAAACCATTTAATATCTCGTAGCTTTAAAATATTAATTAATGAACCACAAAATTTACATCTGGTAAGTAAACAATACTTTCTTTTAATTTTAATTAATTATTCCAATTATTCTTCATAAAATGAATTTATGACCATTTATTGTAGCTTTTAAAAAATTTGAGATTAATGGTAAAAAAAAAAGAAGAGATTTCTACATACAAATAGATTCAAAAATTCTTATACTAAAAAGTGTTTAAATTAATTTTCATTAGCTTCTAAAAAATTTTTTTTAGAAAAAACTTGTATAATAAATCAAAACCAATCACTTTGCTTTGTTTATACGCTTGATTTCTAACAAAAAAGCAACTAAGTAAAAAGTTTAAAGTATTTTATTACATGGTTCAACTGATGTGATCAAACTCTCGTCTCGTAGATAGTAAATTTACAAGCAATTGTCAAATTATAAATACACAACATTAAAATTCATTAAAAACGCTGATGCTAAACAAAGATTTTTTTCTATACTACTACATACTACGATCCACTAGCGGATCTAAGGGGGCGGAGGGGGCTTATTTCTAAGCTTTTCCCTTTTATTGGGTAATGCTTGAAAACGAGCAGGTCGTTATGAAAGCATCAAAACCATTTATTTTTCCGAAGTGTTTCATGTGTGTTGAAACCCCCATCCTGGATCCGCCAGTGCTATTATCTAGTAGCTAGTTCTCCTTAACTCTCTTCAATCACTTGAGGTTATTTAAGTTAGCGTTTGTTTTGCAGCAGTAATAAATATTTCTTTCATTTGTTGTGTTAGTTATTGCTTGCTCATTTTGTTGATGGTTGCATTTATAATTTATTTTTTTTCTGTCCACTTTTGCTGTTACAAACTAAACTTCTCAAACTACAATTGCTAGAGTTACATATTTCATTTGTGCAACATACAACAGCTGTTTGTTGTACATATATACCTGCATACTTATACATACAGTAGGAGTTCAAGTTATTAGAACGGTTTCACAATATTAGTATTTTTCGACTTCAAATTTATAACACTCTTGTTTTTAGTTTTATTAAATAATTTTTTTATTGCAGTTTATTTCACAAATTGAATTTGAATATGCTTACATAATAAAAAAAATTAAGGGTCGATATTTTGTATTCCCCCCCCCTCCCCTCGCTTTTATAACTGCCTCTATTCTGGTAGGCATACTTTCAATACAGTTTTTTATGCAGGATTTTACTTCTGGCGCACTCTGCCACACTTCAATGATATTTTCTTTTAGGATAGGAATGGTAGGATTACTACGGAGGTATACAAGGGATTTTAGGGTTTGCCAGACATTCTTGATAGGGTTTAGGTCGGGAGAATTGACGGGCCATGGCAAAAGAGGAATACAATGGGATTGAAGGAAATTTTTGACACTTTTAGCCGTGTGGCATGGTGCGTCGTCCTGCATAAAAATGTAGCCATCCTCGCTCTTCCTATTCCGATCAATATAGGGGAGAAACACTTCCTTTAACACCTTCAAAAACTGATCCTGCCTCACGCCAAATTGGCACGCTTTGTTGTGGTCACCACGTCGCCCCTAGTCATAAGAACAACAAATTTTTTACTGGGATTTGTTTACAATACCGTTATCGTTAGTTGATAAATTTTTCACATTAATTGATCGCAAGTTGGTGATTGTGTGCACAATGGAAGCTGCAAATAGAAAATTGATTGTGAACAAATTTATTGAAAATCCGTCGTGGTCTGCTTCAAAGATTGCGAAAGTGTTAAATACCTCCAAAATAACGGTATGTAGAGTTATAAAACGATATAAAGAAACTCTTAGTGTTGAAAGAGCTAAAAAAAAGTTGTGAACAAAACGGGAACCACCAACCTAAAATTAAAGGCAAAGATCTTGAGGTCTATCAAAAACAATCCCGGACTATCGGATAGCGATCGTCATAAAAAATTCAATACCAGCAAAAGTACTGCTAGACGAATACGCATAAAAGCTGGGCTAAAGCGCTATCGTGGTATAAAATATCCAAATAGAACAGACAAACAGAATTTACTGGCCAAAAAACGTGCTCGTCTTCTTTATAATAATGTTTTGACCAAATTCAATGGATGCATTATTGTGGATGACGAATCATACGTAAAATTTGATCTTAAACAGCTTCCAGGTCAAAAATTTTATATGGCAACGAATCGTGGTAATGTACCCTCAAAATTCAAGTACATAAAAATGGATAAATTTGCAAAAAAAGCAATGGTGTGGCAGGCTATTTACAGCTGTGGTCTCAAATCCAGGGCATTTGTGACATCTTCTTCTACGACGTCTGATATTTACATCAAAGAGTGCCTTTCGAAACGACTATTGCCATTTGTTCGTCACCACCATTCGCCAGTCGCCAGTGAAGTTTTGACCTGATTTTGCCAGCTGCCACTACTCTAAGAAAACCATGGATTGGTATCAGATAAATAAAGTAAATGTAGTGCCCAAATATATGAATCCACCCTCCAATTGCCCCCAGCTTCAAGCGATCGAAAAATACTGGGCTATTACAGAATATAAGTTGAAGAAAAATGCAGGTATTGCCAAAAATGTGAATTCAATGTTACTAAAATGGAACCAAATAGCCGCAAAAGTATCCAGAGCGGATGTTCAACGGTTGATGGGGTCCATTACTTTTTGCACAACAAAGAAATTTAAATCTTCTAATATTATAGTATTAAAACACAATATTAAACTTATCATTTAATGCATTATTTGTTATTCTGAGTGTTCTGGTTAAAAAGATATAGCAACTTTCCTGCGTGCCAATTTTGCGTGAACCGCGCTTTAGTCCCTTCTACGAAATAAAGAGGACCTGGGCCTTCAGAGCTGATAGCTCCCCACATCATCACCGAAGGAGGATGTTTCATACACTGTTTTGTGCACTAACCTATTTTACTGCGTCAGTTAGCACGTGCAACGTACTTTCACCACATAAGTAAACCAGAAAAAAAACAAACATAAAAACGAAATTGTGTATTAACGAACACAAGGCAGAAGTGAAACTTCTTGTGAACTAAACGAAACACCAGCAAATAACAAGCAACTGAAATTTTTCAATCGTTAAATTTTTTTCTTCATTGGTTTGTGTTTTTTATTTCATTTCCTTGTGTTTCGTTTAGTTCACAAGAAGTTTCACTTCTGCCTTGTGTTCGTTAATACACAATTTAGTTTTTTTTTTGGGATTAATGCTAGAACAAAAATTGCAACTCTGTACCGATAATGTCGATGACAATTGTATACGAATTCTTTTTGTGTGCGACATCTTCATGTGATTCTTTGGACATTTGCGCCATCTGTATGTGAAATGTATAACTGTCATTAACTTTAAGATGGCGACGCTACACACATTGTTCTTTCTGCCATAGGCGTGTGTGTGTAATTAATATTTTTTATTGAATTAAAACTATTTATGAATCGTTTATTATATAGTTTGCTCGTGAATTCAGTTACGGAATATCAATATTTAGCCCCTTATGCACATTGCTCGACAAAATTATGTCGCATTGCAAACTTACGCGCTGACGTCACATCCGGTTGGTTTTACTCTAGGACAAGAGAAAAGAAGTTTCACTTCAATAAAGTTTAATGTTGGACTTCTTATTTTTGTTTTAACCATTGCTTACATTTTTCCAAAAGCCGATAATCTTGCTCCTGTGCTTCTTAGAAAATTTTAGTCTCGATGCCATCATTCTCTTTGTAAGGCGCGGCTTTTTCTAAGGAAGATAAGCCTTTATATTGTTTTCCTTAAGTCGCCGTTTAAGTGTTGATCGTGATATTTGCAGATCTTGATTTTGTAGAACATTTAAAATTCTTTTCAAAGGCAGTTTTCTATTTTCAAGAACGTTTTTAACAATGCGCCGATCATCTCTAGTGGTAGTTTTCTGATATTTGCCTTTGCGGGAGGATCTGCTTTGAATTTTGTATATTCCATTTGAATAGGCGTTTGCTATCTTGGAGACTACTGGTCGGCTTACACCCACTAGTCGCCCAATTCTTGAAAAATTACGTTCTCCACTTTGAAGTAACGTGATTATAGATTCTTTTTTGGGAATCGTTAAGTCCTTACTCCTTCCCATTTTTTTAAAGCGTCCTTTTTCTACAGGATAATATTAAAATCTTGAAAATTTAATAAAACTTAAAAACCAAGAAGCTTACGGTTTTTATCACGAAACCTATTTTTGTAATTCAAAATTAATTAAATTATTTGTTCGTGGCTGAGGTTTGCAAAATATTAGTGTGCGAACTCGCGAGTGCAAGTAAGTACTTCAAAACTCACCTCCACTTAAACACAACTAACGGTATTTACAATTAACGATTTTGCAAGGAAGTGAACACAAAAATCATTAAAATCACTTCGGTAGTTGTAAAGCTATAAGCAATTTAAGTTGAAATTGTAGGAAAAAGTATAACCGTTCTAATGACTTGAACTCCTACTGTACATATATTCCATTGTAGTTGCTCATGAGTGCAACAGCAGTAACAACATCTGCACTTGCTGGTTGCTTGTATCGCGCTGTTCTACTATCTTAATAATAATTAAATACTTGCTGCTGATGGTGGCTTTTATTTTGTAGCTGCTGTTGTTTGCCACTTTGTGATTATACCGCAAACTTGTAATTAAACAATTGCAAATTGCTTGTTGTTAAATGTTTAGTAAAGCGAACTAATAATTTTTACTTATAAATATGAAAGAGCGAAATATATTGCAATAAAAAAATAGAAAATTACAAATTTATAGAATTTATTTAGTTTTAAGTTTTTCATTATTGAAATAAATTATTAGTTGAAAGAATTAGAAATATTTAAAATTAAGTGCTAGCTATCAATTACAATCATGTACAGAGAGGGAGAGAGAGAATATTGTACGTTGTGATTTTAATTGGCCAATCACAATCGTTCGTTTGCTTTGAATGAGAGAATAAATCTCTTAATTTCATTAGGTATATGAACTCAGTTGAAACGAACTAAATTTACAGCCACTAGGGGATACAAGGACAAGGGGATTTTGGGGTTGAAATTCTACTCGATTTAAAACTTCTATTGAATTTTTTTTTTCTTTCTTTTTCATAGAACTGAAGCTTTTTTCTTATTTAAAAATTGTGTTTTTATGTATATTAAATGGAATATTGCTCTCACAGTGAATATATAAACATGATTTGCGTGGAAAACTCTGCAAACTGAAGACATCTTTATATGGATTAAAAATCACTCTTGATCTAAACACAACCATTCATCATTCAAATAATTTTTTCATTCCCCGCTCAATTTTTGAATTCAAAATAAATCACAAATGCTTAAAGATAAAGAAACTAAATTAACGACATGCAAAACAGATGAGCAGGTAACCGTAAAATTAGTTGCAATCCAATGATGCAAAGAGAGGGCAATTATTGTGGGACTCATACTCATATGCAGTGCATAATTGAATATCGCTCTGAGAGAGAAAAAAATGCACACGTTGAAGAGAAAGCAATGTTAAATTTAGAAAGAAAAGGTTCTATACAGCGATGACAACTTGCGGGGAATTCCCCGATTTGCGGGGAATTCGACTTAGAGCGGGAAATCGGGGAATGAACTGTTTTTTGCGGGGAATTTGAAGTCGTTAAGCTTCTTTTTTTTTGTCAAATTTTATGTCATGTAAAACCTTTTACTTATGCTTTATTTCATATTTTGGGTCTTAAAATCTACATCTTTTCTTAACTGGGCACTTTATCGGTTTGGAGAAATCGATTTTTAAAAAAATGTGCCATTTGAAAGTATTATATTTCGAAAGTATTTCGTAAAAATTTCAAAGAGAAACTCGGAGTGATTTCGTAGATATAGATGATTATCGCGCCGAGTGTCAGTCAGGCCAAAACAGTCGCGCGATGCTTTCACTTCCCTTTCGGCCGTTTAGAAAGGCTTAGCTATGTCTTCGTCCAGCACCTCCTGATTAATAACTCTTAATCTCTGCTGACTAATCTGTAAACTTATAAATTACGGTCAGCCATCATAATGAAGAAAAAGTTTTATCTGTTACAAACCGACAGTAAAAACATTGAACTTTTTTTTCTAAAACAAGGTTTTTGTCATTTTTTATTTGAGTCAAAAGAAAGCCCATGTCTTTTCCTTTGATAAATTTGATGTCCAAAAGTGGGCTGAGGCTTGTCTATTAAAATGAACGTCCAGTAACTCGACACACCTCATCTCGTTCAAATTTGGTGTGGTAACTACTACTCAATATGACTAAACTTTATGCAAGTTGGAGCCCGATAGTTTTTAAGACTGGGTTCCCTTGAAATGAAATCTCCCATGTGTCAAAAGAGTTCCAGATTCAGAAAGTACATTTATATTTATCAACGAGTCCTTAGAAATTTTGGTTAAGTTTTGAATCGAGAAACTTCAGGATCGCCCAAAATTAACACTTACCGAGATCAATTTTAAGGTATTTTTCGTTTTTGTAAAATGTTTTTATGGAAAGTGCGTGTCGTGCTTTGATAATATGAAATTATACCGATGCGGGGAATTTAATCGAAAATCGGGGAATTACTCGAGAACTATTAGGGAGAAAGAAAAACTGAGTTGACATCCCTGGTTCTACATAATATATGAGCGTAAGGCTGGCCTCTCATCTGTTATTGTAATTGGAGTGATCACAGTTGATTGTAATTCTATGGTAACCAGGTGCGTACGTAGAAAAAAAGGGGAGATTTTTTAAAATATGTTTTTTTATATAAAAATTTAATTTTTGGTTATTTTTTTCTTATTATCTGAATTGCAATGGCGTGAGGAAAGTAATTACAAACAGCGAAATATAATTTTTTGTGTCAAGCGTCTTTCATACTTTCGCAGAATGAAATTAAAAACAGAACAAAAACGGAACTGTTAAAAACAGGGCCGTTCGCAAGGGATAATGGGGAGCAAAGGGATGGGTGTTAATTCTAAAAACTACGCAAATTAGTATAACTCACACTGCATAACCTCAAAACCCACAGCGGCATGTACAAAACGCTGTTTTGTTATTTCTTTTATTCTACTCTTACCGCATTTGCGATTTTCATATCAATTATCGCACCGAATATGAAATCCCGTGTTATTGTATTTTGGCTGCATTTTCTTACCCGTTTTTACCTATGTTAACGTCAACATATACGAAAACAAAATACCTAGAGCATAGTACCTTTCCCATCACATAATTCTTATCCGCATACGTTGACGTTAACGCAGGTGAATTCTTAGTAAAGCGAAGAATTATATACCAATTTTCCAGATTTTAGAAAATTGTTCACGGCTTATTTTTACGCTTTGATTTTGAGCCCCCAAAACCCAGCCCTCCCTCTCCTCCGCCTTTCTGCGAATGCGCCTGGTGGTAACTGTAGGAATGTGGTGAAACTTTGTATGAAAATAGCGAAAATTAGAGAGGATTTACAACGAATGGGAGATATCACACTGGACAATAAGAAACAGTGAATACCTCAAATGTATGTATTTATTTTTAACCCAGATATGCCCATTGCCCTAAATGTAGGTCACTTAAGATGCATATTTTTTATACGTAAAGGACATGCTTCGTCGAAACCACGACGGCATTATTCAAAGTGGTCATACACATGATTTATACACCTATAACTATGAAAGTTAATTGTTTCCCATTATTTGGTTATTTTTTAACATATAGAAAAACAACAATGAACTTTTTTTTTTTAATAACATTTACCCATAAATTAAATGTTGACAAAGTCTTACTTAGAAAGAAAAGTGTAAAATGTAAACATGTGTTTAGTCGATTCGACGAAGCATGTCCTTTCAAGGGTTAAATGAGAATATATTTTGGAAGTGTATTAGAAATATACCATTGGGCATATCTGGGTTAAACACATGCTTATATGCTCATTATGAGTTTAGATTTTTGTTATTGTAATTTTGATATTTAAAGTTACAATAATTTTGCGAAGCCTGATTTGAGGTTCAGGTGCACTTAGTAAAATTTAAGCTACAAAGAAAAATAGGGTTAATTTGGAGCTATGATGCCGATTGCTATGTAGGCGAGCAAAAAACTTTTTTACTTTCTTATTCGATTAGAATGCTTATACAGAATCGGCATTCAGAAGTTAAAAAATTCGATTTGATTTGATCTTACACCAATTACAACGTAGGTCTGCGAAATTTAGATTTTTAAAAGATAAGCGAGAACGAAGAGTGAGTTTTGTATGTAGTTTTATCAGTTGAATCCAAATCTGGCAGTAGCTTCTGTATCACTTCAAAATATTAACCCAAAGGTCCAAAAAATACATTTCCAGATACTATCTGACTCGGATTCAGCGCGTTCTAACTTATATAGGAAATCACTCTTTGTTCTCAATTATCTTTTAAAACTTTGCATGTCTGTTTTATTAAAAATCGGACGTACTACATCTTCTACAACTTGACTTGCATTATTCAGAACAAAATTGAAACGAGTAAGATTATTTTTAGTTCCTGAACAGTTTTGAATATTGCAAATTGGTTAACACTAGATTTACGAACAAAATTACTAGCCTATTTTAACCGAAATCCGTCTATTGACGGGTGTTTGGAAAAATAGCTATACCACATACCGATATTTGAACTTATCTAACAGAAAATGAATTGGAAAAAATATTTATATTAGTCAATTATTAAAATTCATCATGACTTTCAAAATAAATAAATTCTATTTTCTTTGTTAAATAAATCTAAAATTTGAAACCCTTCAAATTAGCGGGTTCCGTAAATCTAGTGCTAAAGAAATTCGGTCTACCTGCAATTTGTTAGTTCAACTCAATAATCTCACTTTTTTTTCTACAATAATAATCTTCAAATTTATAAATATTTCTTACCTCTACTATATTCCAGACTATAGCTACTCGGTTCATCATCCCAAAATTCATAAAACATACGTCGGCTTACTGAGTAAATGCGACTCTGCGTGAGGTTTACACCCAATATATGGGACATATCAAAGATTTTTGCATAGAAATCCATTTAGAATAAAATGTTTAATAAATGAAAAATTTTATAGAAATATAACCATGAGCTTTTTTTTTGTTTGTTTTTTGCATATAACTTTTTGTCAACAATTAGCGGCGTTCTGTTTTTTCTTATTTTAATTCTAATGTAATTGACACTGCTCTAATATGTAAGTATGTAGATAAATATTCACATGGTTAGGTAAAGTAAAACAGTCAGCGGTAGTCAAGGTAAGTTAGCAATTGAACGTTGTAGAAAAAATGTAGTTAGCAGTAGTAACTAAACGCACATTTGAAATTTGACACTTAAGGTGAAGAACAGAACAACACAAAGCAGCAGCAACAGTGCTTAAAACTTGGCAATGACTATTTATTTTCATTGAGAAAATTGTTGGTTTTATTGTATGTAATTAAAAGAGAGAACACCTTTGTAATTTAAGCAAGAAGAAAATTAAAGCAATTGTTTTTTTTTTCTTTTTTATAAAGTAACAAGTAAAAAGCTATAATATTTTAGTATTTTAAAAATAAACAACAACTTCACTAAATCACTAGTTTAGAGCAATGATTGAGAAAAAAAAGAATTTTTGCACTGACACGATCACATGTCACATGTTGGATGGAATGCTGCTCTATTTAATTTAACTTTCACTATACATATTTAATAACTAGAAGCTTCATAAATTCTTTCGTTTTATGTAAATATATTTTATAGTTTGTTTAAAGAATATGATTACTTTTTATATAGTTTATGCACGATCACTTCAATTAGTACTCAAATTTTAAATTATTAGAAATTTCTTAAAAGAATAACAAGCCGCGTGTAGTTCTTATAAAAATGCTCACATAATATTTTAATGCTCTTCAACAGGATCACAATTCTTACACATCCTTCAAGCATAGCAAGATCGCTTTTTCTAATAGGCATAGACTGTGACTCTCACTCTCAACTCTCAAATAAAGAAATACAACTATTGTGTCCAACAACTAAACAATGCATTTATTAATTATAAGTTAGAAAGCGACAAATGCTGGTATGGTAGCTATAATCTCTTACCATAGACACACACACACACGTGATCACTAATAGAGGGAGATAGCTCTATGAATAAAATAAAACAAAATACATAAAAATAATAATAATCTATTGAAAACGTTTTTCTTTTCCCTCCACTTTTCTTTCATGCTGCTCTTTACACAATTGCAAGATAAAAATGAAATAAAAACTGCTGCTTGCTTTCTACGCATTGAATTTAAAAATATCACCTGCACGATCAGCAGAGCAGCAGCAGAAGGAACAACAACCACCAATTGATACCATAAGTAGAGAGTAAAACAAAAAAAAAAAAGAACACAACTGTCGTCGTTGTCGATACTCATGAATATGAGTATTTTACGCATTTGAAATTTATAAAAAAAAAAAACAAAAAAAAGAAAGAAGAAAGATAATAAACAGGTACCAACTTGTATAAAAACCATGAATATAGTATGTAGTTAGAGATATATTAATTGCCCAGAAAAGTGTGTAGTGCAGAAAACGCACGTTACATAGTACTCGTAAATACAAGTGAAAAGTGAATGGAAAATGTCTGAAAATAGCATCCATAAAAAGTGTGAAAAATACTGCATAGAATTGGGAAAAATAACCGGTAGCAAGCAGCTATAGCCATCAGCGATAGTGTCTCGCCTAGTTTTTCGTTTCAATAATAGCTTAATATGCTTCGTTGATTTTTTCAAACAATTTTATTCGTTCTACTTTGTTCTTCAACGTTAGGAATCTTGAAGTGTACATTGAGCTCCTAGTATACTTGAAATGTTGGCATTATTTACAATTTACTTTTATATAATATTATTTCTTCTATTTTGTTATTTTGTATTCTTCCTCCAGTTTGAATTTTTGTATTATATTTGTGGTATTACAGTTTGAACGCCATTGTTGTGTGCACAAGCAGATCAGTTTTTTTTTTTTTTTTTTATTTATCTTGCATGATCATTATCTGAAGAATGAATAATCATGAGTCATCATTGAATTTACGCTTAAATCTCAGTTGATTATGTGAGAAGTAAACAAACAAACAAATAGAAAATATTAGATGAATGAATATTTTCATAACTTCCGTTATTTCGTACACAAAACAAATAGATAACTAAGTTAGATTACTGAGATAATATTTTATCTACTTAACCCTTACGGGACCGTAAGGAAACCAGAGGAGACAGTGCAAAACCAGACCCGGATTCGTATTCTCTGATCCCCACTTCTTGTTACAATTTTTCATCAAAACACAAGTTATGTGTACCTAAAGGCTTGAACTTTTATGGGTCGTCGGCGACCCTGCGGCCATCAATGGGAATTTTTTACAAGATTTTTGAGTATATTTTTTTTCATATATTTTTTAAAGATAGACAAAGTCTTTTGCTATTAATTGTTCATTTAACCCTTTCTTGGCCATAAGGAAACCAGAAGCAATAGAGCAAAAACGAATACGTATTCAGCTTCGATGACCCCCATTTCATTGTAAAAAGGTTTAAAAACCTTCCATTAGGGACTTTAGGGTTACCGGTGGCCACTTCAAAACATAATTTTCAAAGAAAATAGGTAAAAATTTTAAAAATCTGGACTGAGTAAATAGTTTTTACCATAACATATTAAAAATCGGTCGTATTTAGACAAATATTGTCAAAATTGTGAGCGATTTAAAACAGGTGATTTTTATGTTTTTTTTTTTGGTTTAGTTTAGGTCACTCTAATAATAAATAATAAATTATCTTTTCAATGAATATAAAATTTATTAAAATCGGAACAATAGTTTATGAAAAAACGAATTTTGAGTTGTTGGTGACAAATGGCCCTGAAAGGATTAATGGAGGAAATAGAGCCCGAACCCTCTGGAAAAATCGATCTTTTTTGAGCCGCATTCATTTCTACATCTTAGAAGTATGTAAAAAACTAAGAATAATGAAAAAATTCCAAATATTAAGCAACGGGGTGTCAGCAGAGATTTTATATCAGAATAAACTGCGCAATGAAACGAAGTCGCTTAGGGCGAAGCACTTCACTTTCTATGGCCAATAAACTTTAGCTGCGCTGATTGCCACTTTGATTATTATATGGCACAGAAATCGATGCTGGTAAAATTTAAAATCGGTTGATTTATCTCAGTGAAACTTAGATTGCGTTGTCCAAAATCGGCGTTTTTCCAAATAACTTAACCATTATCTTACCATTAGCTTTGATATTAGATAAAAATTATTTAAAAAATTGGTTGTTATTACAAAAAAAAATAAAAAACTCAAAAAACTGCGATTATGGCACAACAGCACATGGAGGTCTTAGACTAAGCTTTTACATTGGCAGCCAAAAGGTAAGACCGAGTGCCGACATATGAACCCGGGCACCTCTGCGTAGCAGTCCAACACACTAATCACTAAGCCACGATGACTTTTTTTTAGTTTTTTCCCCCTAAATGTATGCATACAATAAAAACTTTTCAACTTGGAATTTTTCAGATGAATACAGAAGAAGCTATGTTGCACGGCAATCGTTAACTCCCGCGCAGCGTGCTAAGTAAAAGTTTCAAACGAGAGTATTTAAAAAAAAAGAAAAGTTTATATACTTCATAAGGCAAAGTTTCAAAGCCATGATCTCATCCTTTCTACCCGAAAAAAATCTGGAAAATTTACCTCTTTTTAAGCCGAAGGCGCTATTACCCCCTTAAATATTTTAGAAGTATCATCAAAGATTTTCAACTTAACCCAGATATGCCCAATGGCCTATATCTAGTACACTTCCACAAGTTTTTGTTTCGATTGAATATATTCTTATTTAATCAAAATCAGTAATTTCTGAAGTGACCTACATATAAGACAATGGGCATATCTGGGTTAATTCATGAGATGAGATGATCCGAAGGCAGAATACAGCGTTTGACTTAACAACCAACGCAGGGCTAGTTTTTCCACCTCACGAGGAGTACAGCAAGGGTGCGTGCGTGCTGTAGCCGCTTCTCTTCATTGTGGTGCTTGTTAAAACAAATGTGGACTTCCCAGATGGAATTCAGTGGTGACCATATTAGAAGCTGATCGACTTGCACCATGCTTATGATATATGCTTTCTGAATCATCCCTTCTCTGCGATCAAAAACAAACTAGAAAGCCCAATTGAAAACGCAAAATTTCTCGAAAACCGAGCTATTAAGAGCTGAAACGCAAAAAGATGACCGCTCTACACTATTCGAAGATGTTGAACAATTCTGCTACTTAGGCAGTAAAGGTTGCACAAGATGGTGGCGCAGAAAACGACGTCAATGCACGCATCCAGAAGGCTTAAACAGCGTTCCATAGGCTCAAAAAAGTTTGGTTCTCACGGGCGCTCTCAATCCGCGCCAAATTTCTCATCTTCAAAACTAGTATCAAGCCGGTCTTGCTATACGGTTCACAGACATGGAAAGTTACTGACACAATTACTAGACGTCTGCAAGTGCTCGTCAAAAAATGTCTGTGAAGAATCTATAACATCTTTTGGCCAAACACTATATCAAGTGAATAGTGCTCTGCAATTGAGCAGGAGAAAAAATACGTAAATGGCGATGGATAGGTCACACCCTTCGAAAAGATGACGTCGACATTGCTAAAATGGCCTTCGAATGGAACCGGCAGGGATCATGAAGTCATGGTCACCCCCATTCTACTTGGATTAGATCCACACACGCTGAGCATGCACCATTCGAAACATGGATCGAAGTACCATCTCTCGCTCAACAAAGAGTGCGTTGCCATATGCTCCAATTAAGTGCGATGTATACTTTTTAAGTTATTGTAGTAGTATTTAAGTATACAACAAGGAATAAAAAAAAACAGGGCGTTAAAGGAATATAAACGCATATTAGTTATTGTCGTATACAGAAAAAATAACACCCCACATTGGGCGCCAAAGAAATAGAATAAAAAAGCTTATATGTTGTTAGCAATGAATTAATGCAGAAATAACGATTACTATATCATTTTAAAAGCAAAAGAGAAAATTTATTATGTAAAAATGTAAAGTTTAAATTGGAGGAAATAATATTTGTCGTTAAAAGCTTTAAAAAAACATAACTCTCCTTTTCATATAAAAATCTTTTATTCTTTGTTAAATAAACAAGAATCTCTAATCGCTTACATCATCTTCAAAATTCTACTAAAAAACAAAAATTCCAATTTTAAATGTAGATGAATTGAATTCATCAACATTTCTCTGAATAACAACCATCCATCTAAATAATGTTGAATCGGCTATGCCTCATCTCTATGCTCGAAAGTGCATTGTGGCTACCTGTTATAGAAAAATTTTATACTTTACCTTTACAGGTGATTTAAATATTTACGCAGTACATACATACATACTTGCATACAGTTTATTCATGTTTTTCATTAAATGGGAACCCTAATAAAAGCGGTTTTTAGTGTTTTTCAATGAATTGAAATGTATGTAGGTATTTCAATCTTTTTAAATTTTTTTTTATTTTAATTTTCTGGGGCGTCTTCATAGGCAGAATTTATAGAAAAAAAAATGACGTTGAATGTTGTAATAAATAAAAGAGAGAAAGAGGAAAAAAGAGGAAAGGAAGGTATTACACACACAGAAAAATAGTAAAAAGTAGGTGCACCATTATTCAAATGACTTGTTTACATGCCACAACGATTATAAAAAGGAGCGAAAAAGGAAAATATTAAAAATATACAGGTAACACTTGCTAAATGTGGCATGTGTACGAGTTGATATATGGGTATTTTCTCTATTACAAAGCTTGATTATCAAAAAAGTTCAGTTAGAGAGTTTCAGGCAGAATTAGTAGAATCACGCCGACGAATGGGTTAACGGTTCAGAGAATTCGTGTTTTGAAATCATCAGTTGCCTCCCTGATAAGTAAGCAGAGGTAGAACTAAGAGTATTTCGAGTGCCACCTGTACTTCTTTCTTCACTTCTTTGAATAAAAATAAGAGATAAAGAGTAAAATGTATCTATTGAAAAGCAAGTATTGAAAAGAACGAACAAAAATTTTTTTACTTTAATGCAACAAACTGCAGCAGCAATTCATATCTATCTATGCGTCATTTACGAAATGGTGTCATATTTAGATACTTTTTTTTTTTTTTTTTTTTTTTTGTTCTGAGTTCTTTTGAAAAACTATTTATTAAAATTTTTCCTTTCATGTGCGTGTGAGTGAAGCCATTTTTAAATACTCTTTTTGTATTTTTTTTTTTTTTTACAAAATATTCTTAATGATGCGACATTACCAAAAATGGTATTTAAAAACGTAGGTTTATATATTGTGCTTTGTGTTGACAAAGTCTTATAGATGTAAAATTCTGAATAAACACAAAACAAAAACATTTAGTTTCTCGTGATGGTACTGACGTGTGTGTGGTTTAAAAAATGAAAACACAAAAGCCTTGATAACTTGTTTGAATTGAGAAATGATTGATTCAATAGATATGCATCTGTTTTTTTTTTTATATAATAGTAATAGATCAAATGGTGTCATAAAGTTACTCAAAATATTAAGATTATTTTAAATGGGCAGCTAAATATGTAGATATTCAAATGGAAAATATTTATTGAGTTATAAAATAAATGCAGCTATTGTATCTAAGTATAAAAGCCAAATGACATATCAAAAGATACTGCTGCACATACCGAAAATTTATAGATGATATAAAAATACTCGAATTGAACCCATAGACTATTTGAAATTTACAACCATCAGTAATATGTATTTTGAAAATGTGAAAATATTTGACTCATTAAGATTGAAGCTTTATTGGGGTTAAGTATTAAAGAGTTTATTATTGTTTGGAGTTACAAAAAAATGAGAGAAAGGTGAGGGCGGGGGGGGGGGGGGGGAAGGAGGGGTAAGGAGGGGGGAAAGGAAGGGGAAATGAGGGGAGGAAATGAGGAGGGAAAGGAAGGGGGGAAAGGGCGAAAGGAGGGGGAAGAAGGGGATAAGGACGGGGGAAAGGAGGAAAAAGGATAGGGGAAAGGAGGGGAAAAGCTCAATACACGTTTGCATTCCTAAAAGGCAATGCAAGTATTTTTGAGACGGAAAATTACGAGAATTGTCAAATCTATAGATTCACCAGTGATAATAATTCTAGCTCCAAAATCGAGAACGATAAATTTTGTTTGTATGGGATCAAGCATTTTGTTTGTACTTGCTTGTACCAAATTCCACTATACTATGTGACGTAAAAAAGAAAAAACATTAGAATTGTATGAAAGTCGCCACGGCTACTTATGAATATCTCTTCATTCATTTGCTTACGTTTTTACCTGGAGACACAGAGATTTTATTAAGGTCAGATTACAATCTTAAAAGTACTTATGTATGAGATATACTGCCCATAAAAATAATCGGATTCATAAAAAAATCAGGAAACATTGGTTTAACCGAGAACTCTGAAAAAACGAATTCAATAAATAAGACCCGTGGGGTCAAAAAGTTTTCCAGTAGATTTATCGCTTCTACTTCGGTGAAAAGTCCAAAAATCGAATTTTCGATCACACTCTAGGAATAAAAACAGTATTGAGATTAAGAGTACAATTGTACCTTTTGGGGTACATTTTCAAAATTATGGCACGAAAGTACTTTTTATTTTGTGGGTACGTTTTTGGTTCTGTCAAGTCGCACATATGAAAGTATGTCGATTGATACTATTTATATTCGCATAAAACTTATATTCATCTCTATTGCAGATCACGATAGAGATAGCAACTATAGAGAAATCTCTATAGTTGTCATTGCAGGTTCCTTACGTGTTTTTTTTATGTTCGAAAATAGAAAATCTGTCCTCATAAGTCCCAATCGAGATGAGATTTGAGAGATGACTATAGAGAAATTTTTCTATAGTGTTTTGCTTGTCGGAATTAAAGAAATTAACTCTTTCCGTCAATAGGTTTTAATGGTTAAAAGAATTAAAAATGTGAGTATAACATTAATTCAAATAAAAAATATTTCATTTTAAAAATAAATAATTTATAATGCGCTGACATTAGGATAAATGTCCATTGAAAGCGGGCCTACTTAGCCTTAAATTTTTTATAAAACTAATTTAAATATTAATGAAATTTCACTATCATCCATTTTCATAGGATTACTGAAGTCCCTCGTTCCACTTCAAGTGAAAGCACTTCAAATGCTCCTTTTCAATTCCTAAAATTGATACTTCGCCACATGAGTGCCATATGCATTTTTTATTTCATTTTTTTTTTAATTTCCTTTTGCTTTTCTTACTGCTTTTGAAGCAAAGCTAAGCAACTTAAGCAACTTAAGTTTTAAAGACATATTTCAATGCGTACAAAAACAAAATAAAATAAAAATGAAATAAAAAGAAACAGATTTGTCAAGAAAAGGGGGGAAAAAAATATTTAAAATGTGGTTTAATCCAATTTGGAAAATCTTCTAAACACAGTTTCCGTATGTCTTCAATAATAAATTTTAGTATTTAAAAAAAAACCGTTTCTAAATTTTAGAGGGTATAGTAGCTTTTGGTTTATCCCAAGAAAATACAGGGTGAAAATTGTAAAGTGACGCAAGTTTAATACTCTGCAGCAAGCTTTGCCATTTACCGTTACTTTAATTTAAAAAGCAAATTCATTCATCATTGGCTTTGCTTTTAATTTCATTTGAATCCGTGAAATTATAAAATTTCATTTGGCAAATTATAGTAGCCGTCAAATTGCAAAGGCTTTAAATTTGTCAAGTCGTACGGTAGACCGAGCTATTATTCGATATAATGAAACTGGGGGTTTTGGAGATAGAGACCGGGGAAAATTTTCAACAGTTGCCACTACTGGTTTAACAGAAAAAATTCGTAAACGAATCAAGCGAAATCCAAGGCGCTCAATGAGAAAAATCGCTAAGGAAGTGGGAGTAAACCGTGAAACAGTGCGAATCATTGCAAAATCAAAGCTTAATCTTAAGCCGTACAAGCTCCGAAAAGCTCAAGATCTGACACAAAAAAAGAAAGATTTGCGACTGCAAAGATGCAAGGAGTTGCTACGCTCCTCCGTGTTAAAAAATGTTGAAAATATCTTGTTTACAGATGAAAAAATTCTCACGGTTGAACAACATTTCAATGCGCAAAATGACCGAATGTGGCTAACATCATCATCGCAACAAAATCGGACTGTTGGCCGAGTTCAAAAGCCAGCTTCCGTTATGGTATGGGCTGGAGTTTCCGCTAATGCCAGAACCACTCTAATATTCGTTGAAGAGGGTGTTAAAATTGACCAGGTTGTTTAACGGAGCATTTTAAATGAACATATTCTTCCCTGGGCCCTAGATACATTTGGAAATGAAAACTGGACTTTCCAGCAAGATTCTGCACCTTCCCACATGGCAAAATTAACGCAAACATGGATAAAAAACAATTTTTCTGGATTCATAACATCTCAAGAATGGCCACCATACTCCCCAGACTTGAATCCAATGGACTACTCTATTTGGAGTATTTTAGAGAGTAAGGCTTGTGCATCTCAACACCACAGTCTGGAGTCGCTGACAAATTCATTAGAGAAAGCCTGGACTGAAATTGATCAGGAAGTCCTGCGGCGAACAGTCCTACGATTTCCGGATCGATTGAAGGCACGTGTGCAGGCTAAAGGAGGTTATATTGAATGAGGTGGGGTTCAAATGAATGCTTATATATTCAGCAATGTTAACACTTAATTGTACTTAATGGAAGTACGTCCTTTTGAAAATAACTGCTGAAATGTGTGCGTCACTTTACGATTGTCACCCTGTAAGGTCACCAGGTGTAAAAAAAATTTTCAAAATATTTTTACGCCACATCATGAGCAATAAGTATTTTCTGAGATCAAATGTATTAAACATAGTATTTTAGAAGCTATTATAAGAAAAAAACAGAAAATATCTATTTTTGTTGAATTTCACATATTTCTCCATACATTTTTTTACAAAAGTTTGGATAGCTGTAGCCTCAAAAAAATATACAAGGTCCTGTGAAATTATAATTTTCACATCAAGTTTATAATTTTATCTAGGCGAATTTCTCATTTCAATGCAAAATAATTAATTTTACTATTTTTTGTTGATTTTCAAAACCATCTTCCAAAAAAGTGTGTCTGCTGACGTGGCATTGAAGTCATTACATTATTTTTAAATTATCTAAATGCAATTTTAAAGTCAGTATATATAGAAATATTAGTGGTTATTTTTGGGAAAAATTTATAAATGTAGATTTGACGAAGTTTCAAAGTTGCTATTCGATTAATCGAACGTGGGGACGATATGAGTTAAAAGGCGATTCTGAAGTTCGGGGGCTGCTTCAATATTTTAAGAAGAACATTTTTTTTCACTATTCCTCTTAAAAATTACTAGGAAGCCGTGTGGGTTTTCATAACGAGCAACTTTACCCCCAGCACCAACAGATGCCATTTTATTTAATTTTTGAAGTGAAACTTCTTTAGCGAGGGTAAATCGAAAATTTTACAACGGAAGTTGCGTTGTTGTTGCATTCATCCGAAACTAATAAGAAACGAGAAGTTATGCTGTTGTTAGTGTCATATGTTGTACAAAGTCATATGAGAGGCGACTTCTTGCAGTTTATCATCAGTTCTCATGTGTTTTAGTGAGAGAGCGTGATTCCATATAGCTGAATTTTCCTTTCATGTTTTATATACTTGTCATGTTTATGCCGATATATGTAAAGAGTATCAACAGAAAAAAACCTTTAGAAAATAGAAGGAGGTAGAGTGCAAAAGCTTCAACAACAGCGGTCATGTGAAAAATTGCGTTTTTGTTGCATTCTAACAAAACCAATAAGAAACGAAGTTATGCAGTTGTTATTCGGCTAGAAGAAGTCTCGGCTTGATTGCATATAACTTTCCTTTCCTTTCATATGTTATTTACGTGTACTAAGTCGTGTTTGTGCCGATAACTGTAGAGAGTATCAACAGAGAAAAAGCAACAACAAAAAAGAGAGAAGAGGGCTGCAAAAACTTCAATGGAATGTTTCATAAATGTTTTCTAACAATTTTTTTAATAAGCAGCATAGCTTCACTTCTACTGTGAGTGCTTGCAGACACATAATTTTTTTTTTTTATATTTTTAAATTTAACTCTTTTATTTTATTTCATTTATTTCTGCTTGCAAATATTTTTGTTGTCATTTTACTGGCATCAGCTGTTATGTATGAACTTCGAAATTTGTTCGAAATGGTTTTTCTCCTGGATAATCTCTATTAGAACTAGCAATACCATTTATTGTAGGAATAGAGACGGCAATAGAAATATAGATTAAATTTCTATCGTGATCTGCAATAGGGGTGATTGTCAACGATTCTGTACTGTTTGAATGTTACTTAATATAAACCTATTCTACTGTTATTTTTGTTATATTGTACACACGTGACTTCCTACTTATTTATACCTGCGTTAACGTCAACATTTATTTATTTATTTTATTTTATTATTTCAAAATCTAGCGCTACAAGATATAAATCTTATTATAACAGCACTAGAACTCATGGTAAAACTTATTTGATTAACATATTCGCATAAAACTTATATTGTATTATGCTTCACCACTTTACCTTCCCAAGTAAGCTCCATGCGAATATGTTGACGTTAATATAGGTAAAAAAGGGAGATAAAGTTTTTTCTTAGCGTATTAATATATAGATGCGGCAAATGACTTTTCTCATGTAATCTTTCAATACTTGGTTAAAAAAAACGTTTGATGCGGGAGTTCGTTTAACATCAATTCAAGGCGTAGTTTTTATTGTTAACATGCTATTGATTAGTAGAGGTAAGAAAAAATATGTTTTAAAGTGAAATGTTGGTTTTTATTATTGAAGTCAAGTACTATTTTGATTCATTACTAAAGCTTAACCACACATGTTCTTGAAAAAAATGGAAATACAACTCTAAAATTTTACTGGTTAATATTGATCTTTCCATGAGGAACACGAGTTCATACTAGAAGTGTTATATCTTTAAGTTAAGTTAAGTTTCATATCAAAGCTTGACATTTTTGATCACATATGACATTGAAGCCCTGTGTGAGTTTGAAAAAAAGTTTTGTGTAAGCTCTCAAAGTATAAACTTACTATTTATTGAGGTTGATAAGTTCATTTAAATATATTAATAATCCTAAAAAATATTTCTAATAAAAAGAAAAAAATATCAAATAATTTAAGGTATTAAATAGAATATGGGTGTAAGTAAAGCCAATAAAATAATACTGTTATTTATAAAAATATCAAGTAACTCATTTGTTTATAATATTAATTTATGTGTTATGTGTGAATGCTCAAAAATATAAACTTCAAAGACAAAGCTAATATGGAATTGTGAACTGTGAATAAAACCTTTTAAAAAAGGCAATAAACACCCACCTATGCTCAGCTCAGCTCAGTATAATCGTATTAAAAGCAAGGTTCAAAAAAAAAAAAAAAAAAAATAACTACAGATGTAATAAAATATTTTAAAAATGTGAGAAAATGTTACACCTCAATAGCTTAACGTAAGATATTTTTAGGTATGTAAGGTAAAGGTAAGCATGAAAAACTGCAGTAGCTAATTTTAGTTATTTAAGTTAAAAATAATGTGTTAAAAAGCATGAATGTATTTAGAAAAAAAAAAATGTTTACATTACACGATAGAAATCTTGTGTGAAATGAAAAGTTGTTGTTTTTGGTTGAAAGAAGCTAACACACGCAGGCAGGCAGGCAGCAGACACTTGTGTAAATAAAAAAAAAAAAAACCTTTTGTTGTATTGTAATAATGAAAAACATAAAAAACATAAAAAAAATTTACAAAAAATAGAAGAAAGAAGCTCAAATATAAACAACAACAAGAACCTAATTTGAATATCTATGAGGTAAATACTAAAATCTTATTTTATTATGAAAGAATACATACATATATGATGCGTAGAATTTGAACCCACGCGTCATCATTAATAAAGGAAAACAAAAAAACAGTTCTGTATTTTTAATGGGTTGGTCTCTGTACCCTTATAAAGAGCAATTTGTGTGTTTGATAGTAGAAGCGCTAAAATTTATTCCCATGACATCTTCAAAAATGAATTTATTTCAATTTGATGGATACAAAGTATAAAAGCATAAAGTAGAAAGAATGAACAATGATCGCCAGAAAGCAAAAGAAACACTTGAAGTTTTGTCTTTCAAGTAGATTTTGTTAAGCTGATTACTTTTCTTTTTAACATTTTGAACACCTACACAGAACTATCAAGAAGACAACCATTAATGTCCACTACTAGTTTTTGATTTCAACTACTTTTGGACAAAATTTTTAGTTAATTAAAGTTGAGTGTACTTTGCTGATTTGAAGAGTTCAGTCTTTTTAAAAAAACTTTTTTGACATAATAATATTTTTTCCCTTGGCTTGATTGTTTTTTCTTATAAAAATTAATGATTCTTCACTTTTTGTTCAGTTTTTTGTTTGTTCTGTTTTTTTGTTGGACTGTCCGAAATATAATTTTCGATTTTTCTACTCTTCATCTTGTTGTTTAGTTACTTCTTAGTTACTTTTTCTTTTAAGTCCAAGTTTACTGACCCTGCGGGGCGTCTGTACATTAAGCGTATTTATTACTGTTTCGTTCGATATTTTACTTAAACATTTTTGTTGTTTTCTTTATTGTGTCTCTTTTGTGCTTCATTTCTTTGCTTTTGACTTTAGTTTGGTTTGAGTTATTTGTTTCCTCTTCTTGTTTGCTTGCTACATTCTTCCTTAATTTTATTTTTTTTTTTTTTTTTTGTTCCAATACTTCATGTACTAAGAGCTTAATCTTGAAGTTGAGCATTTTTTTTTTAGCTTCAGATTCTGTTAGAGGTCTTTTGAACTTTTCGAAGGTTGTGAAATTATCTTTGAGATATAAAGTGAGTAGTTTTAGAAAAGTTTTACTTAGTTGCTCGTACACTTTGAACCTCTTTTTTATTGCATTTAATTTTATTTTTTTCTTTCAATATTTCCCCTCATTTCATTTCTCAAAGATATCTTCCTTATTAAGGTTTTATTAGTTCATTATATCTGTGTTTTATTATCAAATTCCTTCTTCCATTCAAATGTGTATGTTCAGTTCATGCATGTAATTGCAATTATGTATGTATATCAAAGTAAAGCAAAAATACAATTCAAATTTTACTACAAGATACTTCAATAAATTGAGGTTAACTTATGCTAACTTGAGGTTAAAAAATATGCGCATATAATGCAGAAATAAATTATGAAATTAGTACTTTACTTGAACTAGTTAATGTTTGAAAAAAGTTATAATCAAAGGAGAAAGGAAAACACTAGCATTTAATTTTTAAATTTATAAGCTCAAAGATTAAGCATTTAGTAAAGAACTTAAGTGATGAATACAATAGATTGATTAATAAAAATTGTGCAATAAATGGAAAAAAAGAAAGCAGCTGACATTAACCAAGGGATAGAGAACCCTTTGAAAATTTTCTTAGTAGATTTTCCGCAATGGTGAGGCAAACTCAAAAAATTCGAGTCGGAATTGTAAGAAATTGACGGTATTGGAGAGGAGGGGAGTGGAGGAGGGTGGAGGGAGGGGGCAAAGAAAGCACTAAGTCACCCAAGTATCTCATTTTATTAGAACGTAGAGACCCACCTGGGAATCGAATTTAAGTCAGCTGGAACTCCAGGCTAATACTCATTCATCAGAGCACCGAGGTGACCTAACAAGCCTGATTACCTGCTGGCTGAAATTTGTCGATAGTCAAAAAACCTTATTAGAAAAAAATCGAAACTGAAGGTCAGTCACAAAAAAATGAATTAGTAGAACATTCAACAATTAGATGAATCCGACTTTGATGACAGCAAAGATGATTTGGAATTACAATTACCAGAAAGACCCCGAAGATGTGAACAAATTTTATATGTGAAAAAAAAAAAACCTTTTAAAACAGAATTTTATGGCATTTTTTAGAAAAAAAGTTTAAAAAGACCGATATTGGTAGGAGATAATGGGTTAAAATATTCTAAAAAAAAAAAATTTTCGTAAAATTTTAGTATAAGTTTCTCAAGACAACATTCATCTTAAATGTAGATTTACACATCGTTACCTTAATTCACAAAGGCCCTAACAAACACTTTTTTCGAAATTGCATTTTTGCTGATTTTGGTAGAAGCTATCAAAAATAACGCAGTTATAACAATTTTTAAAAAGCCCTATCTGCATGTAGTGACATTTTTTTTTGTTAGGACAGACAAAATAAGTATTCAAGAATACAGCACTCAGACAAGTTTTACGTTCATTGTACTAAATCCTGTGTTCCCTTTTGCTATTCTTTAAATCTACCAGATTTATTAATAAATCTTAGTAGATCCTGCGGTGTTAGAGAGCTCAGGTGTTCGTCTCCCAACACTCCAGTACCAAATATGCTTGCTCTGATCCGGCAGAATGCGGGGCAGACACTAAGAAAGTGGTCCGCCGTCTCTTCACATTCTTCCTCCAAACCACAGGAAGCACAGAAGGCACTAGCTCCTAGGCCAATCATATGCAAATGTTTGGCCCAAGAGAAATAACCTGTATATAATCCCACCAGCTGCCTGCAGCTCTTTCTGCTAAGTGATAACAGAAAGTCTGTTAGACGCTTCGAGATAACAGGTAACATAGTCTTTGTCTGTCTAAAGCCCTTCAGGCCCTCCCATTTACGATTGTGGGTTAGGTCGACCCACTCATTAATGGTGGTCTTGATGGCTGTAGACGACAAAGAGAGTACAGGTTCTGCGCCCAGGAAACCAGTTTCCGAACCCTTTCTGGCCAGAAGGTCAGCCGATTTATTTCCTGAAATTCCTGAGTGTCCAGAAACCTATATCAACAGCAGGCTATTGTGTTTTCCAACACAATCAAGCCTGGATTTACATTGACATTGTTGAGAGCAAAAGGCCCTAACTGCACGTAAAATCTTTGCACTAACAAGTAGCACCACAAATTTGAAATTTTGAACTTAGTAAGCGTTGAATTTAAAATTTCCTTTGGTTTTGAAATATTTTTGGACAAATATTTTAGTGTCGGTGTATTTCACGTCGGGTGTTGTTCATAAAAAACTGCGTTCCGGCTAATTATTAAAGTAATGAAGAAAATGAGTAATGTTTAGCACTATACTATATTAACCTTCAACCAGGCAGGTTGGTTTGAGAGAGTTTTGGGTATCAATAATTAGATGGCGCTCCGTGAAGCTTTGTTTTAAAGCTGTCCAATTTTACGTTGTGCAAAAACGGCCATTGTCAAGCCATCTGACTCTGAATTAGTTTTTTTTTTTTTTTTGAATTTATGAGAACTTTTTTTCTTTATTGGGAAAAAGTGTTGCATTTTTATGTATTAATCGACAATAAATGAAAAAAACGGAAAAAAACCCACGGTTTCCTATGTTTTTGTATATGGACCCACAAAGGACCCATTTGCACGATAATTTAACTAAATGAGCTTGCCCGCCCGAGGGTTAATATATGCAGAAGAAATCTCATATCAAAAAGAAATTAATAATACTCATAAACATCAAAGAACGTATGCATGGTGAACAATATACTGGCATATAAAAATCAAAAAATTAAAGGTATCTCTGCCAAAGGCCGTAGCACTTCTGAGAAAACATTCTAAAGGAAATCTTTAATTTATTTTGTGAAATGTCGCGGGAGCAGAAAAAACTTTAAGTTAGAGCCTTATGAGCTGTACTCAGGTGAATCGAGCTACATATGAAAATTCTAACCATACGTAAACTGTGAAATATTTTCTAAAACACAATTCCAATTGGTTGGTTACAAGCCTGTCGGAAATTCTTTCTTTCAACTTTGGGTGTGAAAGAAAAAACGTTAAGAAACTGGATAAAAAAAAAACAAAACAGTGGAAAGCATGGCACCGAATATAATCCAGAATTGCGAGTGCAGTCAACAAAATCAACCTAGCTCCTATCTTCTTACATTCACAACAAATTTTAATTTTTAAAACGAAATGGGAAAACCTACAGGACTTGGACTTTGTGATTGCCACTCGCTTTATGACAATTTGGTTTTTAAAAACTAACTACATGTCATAATATAAGGTTGAGCTATTTTTTTATTGTCGTGTTTTACGTATATCATCTTGTAATACATACTTATACTCTGAATTTATAGTTTACTTTGTACATTTAAAATGAATTGTTGCTAAAATTTGATTTATTATGTTGAAGAAGAAAAAGCCCTAAATGCATTTTTTTTTTTTATTCAAAATTTCAAAAAAAGGCAAAAGGTCTATCTGAAATAAATTCGATGTGATCAAAAATATTTCCAAATTTTTTTCTGAATCTTATTCACCTCTCTTTTTAAACAAGAACTGCATTTAAAAAATTTCCAAGTGTTTTATTTTATAATGTTTTTTGATTCTCATGTAAAAAAGCGAAACTGTTGGGGTTAGGTTTTTTGTGAATTAAGGTAACGACATGATTTTACATACCATTTTGCTAGTTTTGACTAGTGTTTGGAAATTTCAACCCATTGTAAAAAAAAAAAAAAAAAAAAAAAAATTGAAAAAAGCAGAAAGTGAGTTCGTCGATTGATAAATTTCAAGTCGTGATTAAATTGGGCCAGGTAAGATTTCAATTGACTATATTCGATTATATAAGTATTCGTTAAAAACTTTAAATATTTAAAATTACTAAATTCCAATTTATTAGGTTTTTATTTTCGATTGTTTTCTGAATAGAAAAATCTTTGTACAGAAAATTTATTTCAAGCTTGCAGTATCAAAATGCAAGAATATACACTGATAAAAAACGTGACTGTAATGCAATATTGAATTTTCAGTAATTATGCAATTTTTCTGCTAATACTCACAATAAAACTAAAATTAGTTTATAAGTATTTTTTGAATTCGTTTTTCTTCAGTTTTGTTTTTGTACTCAATGTGATTTGAATTTATAAAAAACAATTGCTCTCATAATATAAATAGTACCTCTACAATAAACACATAAGTAGAAGTAGACAAATGACGACAAATGCCACTTTTATTTTCTTTAGATACTTTTTAACAACACACACATCACCAAAAAGATTGATTACTCAGCGTAAAAGGAAAACTAAACAAAAGATTCATTATAAAAGAATTGTGCATAATAAAAATGAAGAAAGAAAAAAGATAGAGATAACAACATAGCAGCGTATAAAAAAGATTTTACGTTATAAAAGTCTATATATAAAAGTACACGAATGTTCAAAAGTTTGCAGTCACTTAATAAAAATTAATATGTTTTTGATGTGTACACATTTTAGCTCACGGTATGGGCAAAAATTTCAAATGTGTAAAATGTAAGAATAACTGTAACGTAAGATGTAAGATAACTGTAACGTGTAGTTCCCCTCTCGCTCGCACTACTGCGCGGCATGACTGTGCTACTCTAAACAACAAAGAGAAGAGAAAAGAGAAGAAGAGAGGGAGAAATTAAAATACGAGCGAAGTTTCTTTGTTTATGTTTCGATCAATTTACTCACACATATATGTACATCAGCGATGCCAACTTGCGGGGAATTCCCCGATTTGCGGGGAATTTTTCTTAGTGCGGGGAATCGGGGAATGAGCTGTTTTTTGCGGAGAATTCGAAACCGTTCAGCTTTCAATATTAAAATACCCCAAACAGTATGTAGAATATTTTTTGCCAAATTTTATATTTCTAAATACAATTCTGGCACATGCGTAACCCACACCATATAAACATTGCTTTATGCAACACTGTTTACGTTTAGTATTCAAACAGTTCAACACGATCGCGCTTCTCTTTCTGGCCTCCAGAAAAGATTAGCTGTGTCTTTGTTCAGCACCTTCTAATTAATAACTGTTAGTTCTTGGTGACTGTTACCTATAAACTTGCAAATTATGGTCAGCTATTATAAAGAAGTAGTATATTTTATATCTTTAAAACCGATAGTCAAAACTTCAAAACAGTTTTTCTCAAAGCAAGGTTTTTGCCATTGACGTGCACGATAACTGTTGTTCTTCTACATAACAATGGCCCCAGGATATAAGTTTGGTTAATTTTTTCCTCAATTTGGAATTTTGTTTTTACGAAAAAAGTCAAATTTTTGAGAAAACTAATTTTTGCGGTCTGCTATTTTGTGAATTATTGGTCAAAAAAAATAATCTTAATATGTCCTGAAAGTACAGTTATAATTTTTCTAATGGTATTTTTCGTTTATTTAAAATGATTATATGAAAAGTGCGTATCGTACTGTTATAATATGAAATTATACCGGTGCGGGGAATTTGGTCGAAAATCGGGGAATTTCGCCAGAGTTATCGGGGAGAAAGAAAAAATGAGTTGGCATCTCTGATGTACATACGAAAACAAAATGTGTGCGTACATTTATTCGTGGCAGAATTATTTGTTGGTGTTAAAAGTATGAAGATCGACTATACCATACAAGCAGAGAAGTCGCCGTAGCAAACACAGGCGTTTGATAGGTTTTGCTTGCGGTTAGTGAGATTGGATTAAGATTAAATATTTTTTAAAATATAAAAACAATACAAAATGATAAGTAATAAAGAATCTAGGTTTCAATAAATGTATAAAGAAAATGAAGTGATAATGATAGCAAACCACGGCATTATAAAAATTATGCTTTGTAAATACATTTAACTTAGAAAGGCAACCATTTTTTTATCTATGTAAATAGCAAAAATGTTAAACAGAAAAAATCAAACTTATTTATTATAAAATCACTTATTTACTTCAAAAAAATACATTGTTTCTTATTTTTATTAAATGCAGTTAAGGCAAATCTCTTTGCGCTGCATTTAAAAAGTAGTGGGGTGGCTGATCACTCCTGTTGCCTTTCTAAGGTTAAATGCTGAAAGCACTTATGCAAAATTTTCACATCTAATAAAATCTCAAATCGACAGGAAGAAAAACTTAAAGCTTATAGTGAATTGGGCTATTGTATATAAAAGATAATGATAACTAATAAATTTTAAAGTTTATAAAAAATTGTTTTAATTTGAATTATTTACCTAAGCATATAGATTATACATCAAATCCCTATATAAGCCCATACATATGTGAGCTTATGTATATATGGCATTCGGTTGGCTTAACTGTTTACACATCAAATATCTTGCGTGCCTTGCGTGCACGCATCCATTGATTTTTTTTTTAATGATATAATACCCGTAATAGATTTATAAGTAATTTAAAAACTATAGAACATATTAAGTGGTTGCAAACTTTTCACCTACAGTGTATATCATATACATTATACAATATACACGAGACCTAACAAAAGATCGCACTAATTGTAAAGGTTATATTGAAGTGAATGAGTAAAAAAAAAAAAAATTGAAAAATATTGGAAAAAAGGCATTGAAAAAGAAACAAGAATGAGCCGGAATGCACACAAAACACTTGAGAAGCTGAAGCTGGCAGGGCCTGCCAACTCCTCATACAATCGGAGGAGGTACTTTTATGATGTTGTTATATTATTGGAGAAACAAAAAAAAAAAAAAATGCGGGTGTATCTTTTCTAAATACTCGCGTCATATACACATACCGACATACCAAATTCATATACTATAATCAAATTTCAAATTACGCATACTTTTTTCAATGGAAATTCGTTTGCATGGTGTTGAAATTTTCAATATAAGATGTTGGGAATTGAAAAAAAAAATATATATATCTATATATATATACAAGTATTGAAAAATGAAAGGCAAAAGAAAAACATTTTTAAAGCATACAACAAAAACAAATAAAATTAGTGAATGGTTTGTTGTAAGAAAAATAGATATTTGAAGTATAGCTCTCAAGTTATTTTTATATGATAAAAGATATTCACATGTATGCACAAGTAGAAAAGATACCTGAAGTTGGCTGCAGTTACAGTAGAAAGCATGCTCGAGCGATGTAAAGCGATGTAAAGGAATATTGCATGTGCGAAGAGAAAGGTACGGGTGGAACTTGTGCTGACGTTGTGAAATACTATTAAAATCTTCTTGCTTGAGAGAATTCACACGAAAATGTGGGAGCAAAATGAATCAAGTATATTGGAATTTACCATGATGGAATCATACGAAATGACAAAAAATTACGTATGACGAGTACGCACACATTTATTTTATGATAAAAAAAACCAAGTTGGATAATGCGTCAGTTTATACAGTGGCGGATCCAGGAAGCATTTTTTTGGGGGATGATGCCAAACTCTGTCGAAGGCTTGCTGAATGTCCAAAAATATGGCAGAGCAATATTTTTTGCGTTCCAGAAAGTCAGTGGCAATATTCACTAAACGATGATATTGCTCAGGAGTGCCGTGCTTATGACGATTATTAGCAATCTCCTCAAGAGTATTCTTTCGAATACTTTCGAGAATATTGTCAGCAAACTTATAGACCTATGAGGACACTGAGTTTTCAGGTTTATTTGATTTAGGTATCATTATTATTTCAGCACATTTCCATTGAGAAGGAAAGTGTGGTTTAATAAGCAAGATTATTCCTTATTCTTATAATTCAAAGTAAATCGTAATAACTAAAAACAACAATAACTAATTATTTTCGCCTTTTTGCCTGTTCCATTTATCAAATTTTTAAGCGTTTGAAAATTTTTTTTGGGGGGGGGGAGGAAAATTTCCCCCATTAACCCCCACCCACCCCCCCCCCCCCCCCTTCCCCCCTTGTATCCGCGCCAGGTTTATAAATACTGAAAAATTTGCATAAATTGTGACGTATTAGAAAAAGGGGACCAAAAAGCAGCAGGCTAGAGTGATTTGACGAAAATGTAAAGTATGACGGTAGCGGCAGACGCCGCACAGTGGTTGAAAAGTGAACAAAAACAATTTTGTTTTTCGTTAGTTCCAATCTTTGTTCTTTTTTTTAACTTTTTACTAATAAATATTTGAATGTCATGGAGGAAAAGGGTTTTCACAACCAATTAATATAAACTTATTCTTAGTGATTTTCAGCGATAAAAGGAAAATAATCATTTTTTTACAAACATGTTGTATGAGTGGGCGTGTCCACGGGCAGATTTTTTGTTATTTTTATACCTTGACATTGTATTGACATAAGCAACTCCCGTATCAAAATTTGTAACTTTACGACGAATCCTATTTTTATCCAACTTTGGTTGTATGGGAGGTGGGCGTGGCAGTGGGCGTATTATTTTAATTTTTGAACCCTGACGTTGTATTGACATAAGCAATATTTGCCCTCTTTTTGTATGAAGTTCAACCAATGTGCGCCGTCACCGTTGGCTGAGGTGTGTATAGGGCATGGAATGATACTGACCGAAACCAACAACCCATTGGAACTGATCTCCCAGCAGAGCTGTAAAAGATTGCAGTCTTTTTAGGTTTGAAGTCAACTGACTTCTAAAAAAAAATGATTGCAATAATCCAGTCTTTTTGTGAATGCGGAATTAAGACTTTGAAGTCACAAGTCATATTGAAGTCAATGACTTATCCTTCATTTTTGAAGTCATGAATGATCAGTCTCTTATTTGCAGTCCTAATCTCAACAAAATATTAATTGACTTGAAGTTATTCATTTTTAAGTCATTTAAAGTGAATTTAAGTCATTTGAAGTCAATTGAAGTCATTTGAAGTCAATTGCCTTCAATTTATTTCAATGAAGTCAATTGACTTCACCGAAATAAATTGAATTCGTGGAAATAACTTGGAAGTTATTTTTTCAGAATTTTACACATTTTTATGTTCACACTTGTTACGAATTATTTTTCTTGTTGCAAATTTAAAAAATCATCGAAATCAAAGCTGTGCCTCAAGCAACTTTTTTCGAAATTTACTAGAAATACCAGTATAAATTATAATAATTTAAATTTTTCTATTTATTTAAAAAAATTTGTATCTAATATAAAAACTTGGTTATTCGGTGTTCTATTTGTGTATGTAGTTATTTATATGTATGTAGTTACTTATATGTATGTATGTCTAAGATGATATGTATTATATGTTTTTTCACAACTGTCTTATTGTCGTTAAAATCATGAAGAGCTTTTTTGTTTAATTAAATAATTATACTACTAATAAATACTGTATATTTTTTATCATTCAATAACAGTGAAGTTTCAAATGATTGCAAGACTTCAAACCAATTTGAAGTCATGACTGTGACTTCAAACCAATTTGAAATTATGACTGTGACTTCAAACCAATTTGAAGTCATGACTGCGACTTCAAGTATAATGTGAAGTCATGTGAGTGATTGTGACTTATTTGCATTGAAGTCTCAAATTGATTGCTATAATCAAAGAGCAATCATTGACTTCAAAAAGACTGGTGACTTAATTTTTTAAAGTCATAAGTCTCAAATGAAACCAAAGACTGTAATCAGAAAACGTAATTCATTTCCAGTGACTTCAATGAATGCAGTTCGAAATGACTGCAATCTTTTACAGCTATGTCCCTCAGAACCATAAGATACCAAATACCATAACAGGTTTCAGATAAGATGATAGATGACGAGCTACAACTTTCGACATCTTTCGGACTTTTTTACAAAGTGTCATGCTGCTCACATACATTAATGATATTTACATCATTGGGCTCAACGCACGAGCAGTCAACGCAGCATTCTCCAACCTGGAAAAAGAGTCTCGCGGAATGGGTTTACCAGTGAATAAGGGCAAAACGAAATACCAAGAGAACAAAATTTCATTGATGGCAATTATATATTTGACGGATTTCGTAAACTGGGAAACAGAATCAACAACAACAACAATATCAGCCATGAAATCAAGCGAAGAATAACTCTTGATAACTGGTGCTTCTATGGGCTCATTCGGCATTTGAGAAGCAGATACCTCTTTCGACAGACGAAGATAACGCCTAAGTCCCTCATTCTCCCGGTCTTAATGCAGGCCGCTGAGACGTAAACAATGACGACCAATGATGAAAGATTCTTGGGAGCAATCGAGAGGAAAATACTTGGCAACATCTATGGTCCAGCATGCGTGGATAATATATCGAAGATGAAACCATGAGCTGTATGAGCTAATACGCCGAAACTGGTAAAGTCAATCGCACAAAAATTTAACGGCTTTGTTTGATTGAGCGCATGAAAGAAAACTGGACCCAACACACGCATAGCAGAGGCAAAGCATTATTGTGACGGCCAAGACCGATCATCGGTTGTGGCAACTAACAACAACAACAAGGCATGGAAATAGAACAAGTCTGGTCCATTTATATTTTTTTAGACATTTTTGGTCTTAACTAGTGGATTTACAAAGGATTTGGGGTTCAGGTTACTTCAATTCAATAGGTGTAGCTTAAGAGTATCAAAATCTTGCGCTGAAGTACTAGAAAAATCTTTAATTCTTGTCTAAAGCTAGTGTACGATATTTTCAAAGACAATGCTGATTAAGGGCTAACTTATTGATGATCACTTGATCATAGGCATTTAAAGATTAGACGCTCTTCAAATTCCTAAACAGACAGTATTTCTTATCTAGGGTAAAGCAAATAACAGGATCAAGATACAAAAAATGACCAGTCGGAATATTGAAAATTATTTCTAGATTATCGCATTATTTTCTAATATTTTAACGGATATTTTTGGCCTTAACTAGCCAAAACTAAAATTCATAGCTTCAGTTGAAATTGCTCATGCTTCGATTTAGGCTTCGATCTGAATATTTTTTTCCAAATTCTGAAAGAAAAATCATCCAGTTCAGCAGTTTTAGTTTAGAACTGGAGTGAGATATTTAGAAAGAAACTGGTAAATGGTTTTTCTTCAGGTCATTACCCTACTACTTACGATAGGAAACAAATTATGCAATTTTATGAATATTGCGAAAATATTCAGAGACAATAAATTTTAGCTTTATTGCAATTTTACTTATATTTTTTTAATCTACGTATATCAACTTTCTTTTGGTGTTTGCTTTCAACAAAGTGCACACCCCTCTTTGGCACCAGCCCGCCCTTCTATTTCTTGCACTTTGTTTATCTTGCACACTATATATACTGTAGCATATTATTATTATTTTTTTTTCATAATTTGTTTTCTTTTTCCAGAGAAAATAACAGAAAAATTAGGTTAGTAATATTATTATCATCAACACAACGCAGCAATATTTTAAATGTTTTTTTTCTTTCTTTTCATTTTACTTCCTGATGCAATATTGCAGAAATATAAAAAAAAAAAGAAGAAAAATAAGAAATTATTGCAATCATTGCAGTGTGTAGACAAAGCCACACTGGCGACAGCGGTGTTAAAGTGATATCACATTATTTCGCATTTAAAGAAATGTGTTTAAAATATAACCACAATATTTTCTAGTGGTTTTTAATGGAGACTATTAAAAATATGTTTCTAATAAAAAAAACAGAAAAAAACTTTGGAGACACATTTTGTTACTAAAATTTCTCATCGACTATAGATTTTGAATTGGCAATAAGAAAAATGTGGGTAAAAATAATTTAACTGCCAATTACCACAAATTCATACACAGCTAACATTAAGGCACGAACATCATATCAAATAACACATAAACCAACCATTATTGTAGTATCTACGTTCCTTCCATGGATGTTAGAAAATGTGTCACATTACATGTCTATGTATCGTTTTCGAGTTGCATGTCAAACGATGACATGTCACATGATTATAATTTTTCCCCCCTTTTAATGTAAATTGCATGTAGAGGTAAACAACATGCGGTAAATTCGAACACAAGGAAGAAAATATTAATATTTGAGTTAAGAAAAAAAACTTCAATAAGAGTAGCTTTTTCTGCTCGGAGAGAATAACACAGCCACACAAAAAAAAATGTTTTTTTCGAGTCCGCAGGCCAGACCATAGTGAAATAAATAAAGTGAAATAAAAAGAAGTGACGCCCTCTTTTCTGTTCACTGACGTCTGCCAAATTCGAAAATTATTCTCTTACTTCTCCCAAAAGTTTTGATATCTCAGAAGTGAATATAAAAAAGTATTAACCCATTGGAACCAGTACAATATGTAAATAAAATAGAAAAATTTGAAAAGCCCGAAAAATTTTTAGACATTGATAAACGAGATCTTCGAAGGCGTTTGTAACAACCATGTACATAATGTGAACCAAGGATTTAACCCAAAACTTAAAGTTCTTTTGTTATGTACGCTATTCAAGTAAGAAATCTGCCTCTCCGAAATTTAAATAAAATTCTTTTGAAATCGGTAAAACTATTTAAAATATAAAGAGGACATTTATGAAGAAGATAATTGTGAAAGTATTGTATTTTGCTTATTTAAATATTTTATAGAACCACACTCTAGAAAATATTTTGAGAGCTTTTATTTCAGAAAAAACAAACAACAAACGAAAGGTTTATTGTTTTTTTGTTTTTTGATACATTTATTTCATTTATTTATTTGTGTACAGCTGACGAAAATGGGTTAAGAGAGTTTTCTCTCATAAACAAAATTATTTGTCAAAATTTATTGAGCGAATACATGTCATAATTGTCAAATCTCAGAAGACCTGAGAATATTTCAGATTACTTTCTGCTATCTGGCATACTGTATACTGTGGGCCAGACTAAGTTTATTACATGTTTTTGAGGTCACAGAATCCGAATCTGAGCACGTCAGGGATCCGTTATAACCTCAAAAAACCTCTTTAAAAAAAATGTTTTTTTTTCGGATCTGTAGATCAGATCATGTTTACTGCATGTTTTTGGGGTCGCTGAATCTGAATCCGAGGTCGAAAAAACTCTAGCATGTCAGGGTTCGGACATAACCTCAAAAAATCTCATGCAATTTTTTTTCGAGCCCGGGGCCAGAATGTTTTTGGAACCGTTGAATCCGAATCTGAGGTCCAAAAATCCTAGCATATCAGGTTTTCGACTTATATAACGAGGTATTTTGCAGGTTATGTCGAAGACTTCACATCCTGGGGTTTTTTAGACTTCAGCGGCCCTAAAAACATATAATAAACATGGTCTGACCACCGAGCTCGAAAAAAATGTTTATGAGGTTTTTTGATGTTTTGTCAGAACCCTGACGTACTGGGGTTTTTCGGAACTCGGATTCAGATTCAGGGATCCCAAAAACATATGGTAAGCATGGTCTGACCTACAGACCCGAAAAAACATTTTTTTTTTTTGTGTGGCTGTGTAATGAATCCGAGATTATAATAATTCTAATATTATTTTCTTGTGTGTAAAACGTAAGTAAAATAAACTGCAACATTGTTAGGCACTTTTACATTCTACAATGCCGTGGCGACAATAGTTGGTGGTGGTGATGGTGATGGAGATGATGGTGTTGTGCGTAATTTTATGCAATTTAAACGCTCAAAAAGGCATGCAATAAAATGTCAAATGCAAGAGGGGAGGGAGGAAGAAAAATAAACTACAAACTAAAAGATATATAAAGAAGAGACTTTAGATTGGAAATTTATTAGAGCTTGAAAATTATATTCTTCCGTAGAGTGAAAACAATGTACATGAATTTTCATGTACAGTGAGGCAAAATTTTAATCAAACGAAAAGAAAAAAGTATGTTTTTAATCCAAGTTTTGGTTCTCTAAAATAATTTGCTGTGATTCGGAATAAAAAGTGGGGATTTAATAGAATCGAAAAACTTCATCAGTTTTTGATCTAGTTGCAGTATATTTTCTAGAAATATTTTAACCGTACTGAAGAACCCACTGGAACTGAATTAGCAATTAGGATTAAAACGAAAACGACAACTTTTAGAAAATAGACAACAACGGATCTACAAGCAAGACTAAAAAATTTTAAAAATAATTTAAAAGTTAGAAAATTGAAAAATTCTGCTACATTCATTCCTGGATATTTTGGAAAATGCACAAAAAAAAGTGAAGAAACAAAAATGTATAAAATGATGGAAAATGTCCTGATTTGTACTAATCTAATCTTTCAATTCAACTCAAGTTCAATGTACTGGTTTTTAGTTTAAAATCTGATTACCTTAATTATAGCTGAATTAGCTTATCGCGATTTAATTCCGCGGCGCGTCACTCGCGAAATTAAAATTATTTAATTTTAATTTTGTTAGGAAGCGCAGCCGCGTGCTGCACTTCCTAACCTTTTTTCGTCTTTTCTTTCTCTATCTTTCTTCTGTCACTCTTCCTCTTCTTTTTGGCCGATATCCACATTCACAATAGTAAAAGAGTACCATTTAGTACTAAATTATACTACTGGGAGTGGGGATATGGAGACTTCTGTAAGAGAGCGCAGAGGTGTATTTGTTGTAAATTTGCGGAAAAACGGGATAACTTTGGTTCTCTCGTTTGGTTGTTTTTCTAGTGAAAATTCAACGGTATGACTCCGCTATGCACTAATACAGGTGCATTGCCGCCAATTCTCATACAATTGGTTGGGTCGGGGACTTTGTCCAGGGTGTAATCATGTACACCCACACATGTATGGGTATGATGATTTCCCGTTTAGAGACCAGTTTCTTGGAGAAACTGCATTGTGTCCTGCTGACATAGCGGACGAAAATATAATGTATGCGGCTGAATATAAGTGGTACATATTTTTGCACCGTACTTATGTTCAGTTCTGTGCTAGCTTTCGAGAGCGACTATCAGGATTTTTCCTAGTGCGCATATTTCACAATTTATTTTAAATCATACATTGTTTGGAATCTTGTGCGATTTTTTTGTGCGAAGTATTGAATTTTCTTTTGTGTCCTTTTTTTTTTGGTGAATTAATTTTTGTGTACTTTGGTATCACCAAGTCGGGTGAACCAAAGTATTTTAAATTAATATTATTGTGATTGGTACCACCAAGTCGTGGTGGACCAATAGTGTTAAATTTAATTTAATTTATTAATTTATTAATTTTATTAAATAGTGAGCGCGGAGTTAAAATCAATTTTTATTTTGTTGTGTCGCTAACTTGTAGCGACAGCGGTAAAGTAATTTTAGCCGGGTTACTTTGTTCGGGAATTAATTTTCGGGTCGCGATCCTTGTGCGCGAATATAGAAGGGTTCATAAACCCATTAACCCAGGGAGTATCATTTTATTTTTATTTTATTTTTTTTTGTGGTCACTTTTTGGCAGTTGGTGCTAATTGCCAGTGACTATTTTGTTTGTGGAGTAGGCTTCTCCTACTACTAACTTTATTTTCTCTCCTTTCTTTTTAAAATTTGTGAAAGTCCGTTTGTGTGCTCGTGAGCCCAGCAGGTTGTGCGGGTGAAATTTAATTTTACCTTTTGTAAAATTGTGCGGTAGCTCAGTATTGAGCTACAGAAATCGAGCGTTTCCAAAAAAATATTTTTTTTTATTCTTATTCTCATTTTATGTTGAACCTGCGACCACTTCTTCACTGAGATAGCTGGCAACGCAGAGGTTCCGTCTTTCTCCTTTAAATTTAATTTAAAAGCGAAAGTGACGGTGACAAGCTGCTAGCGAACTTCTCTGATTAGAAAAAAAATATTGAAATGAAGGAATGGAATGTCTATGTGTACAAGACAAAGGAATTCGAACTAATTTATTCTATCAGACTATGTCGTTTCGCAAGGCATTTTTGAGATCACTGCCTTCTTGAGATATAAAATCCGACATATTGTATTTCCATTATAAACAATTATTTTGAGGTTTTATTGTGTTTCGCATATCATCTCATCAGAAACTTGAGATCTCAGGCAGTTAAATAACTTTAAGAAACTTAAACACTTTGATTTATGGAACTATTTCAAAAACCTTAACAAAGTTTTGAAAATGTTATTAACGTCAATATTTCTGGAATATGAAACCTTCAAATTTAAATATTTATTTTCCATTTACGATACAATAAAACGCTGGCTGGCGCTGAAGGTGTGAACATAAAATTAAAAAAAAAAAATTTCAATTTCATTAAGGCCAATTGAAACTTAACTGACTGCTGTACACTTCTAGGCCTAAGTTTTAGTTTCCTTTGTTTATTGAATCGAATTCAATTAATACAAAGTCTCAAACATAAAAAGCTTTTTCGGAAACTTTAGAAACATTACAAAAATAATTAAAATAGTTTAAAAAAATTTAAGTGTGTCAAAGTCAAGATCAAAAACCATTTGAAACTTTTTAAGTAATAAGGAAAAAAAAAAAACAAAAACAAAAGCAATATAAATAATAATTATAATAAAAAATGTACTCAAATAAAATTTTATTACCATCGTTAAGTATCTAAATTTAATGCCAAGCAAAATTATAACGAATATGTATATGAATTCATTGCCTGGCAAGAAAACGCGTATGACTGGCATTTGCTTTAAATTAAAAATAAAATAAAAAAATTATTAAGTTGATACTATAGTCCATTTGAAGGCATGCAGTAAATAAATAGGTAGTTATTTATTTATTAATAATAATGACATTTCAATGTTTATATATTATACACGAACTGGCGCAAACTGACAATGTAGACGGACAGCAGCGTTGAGCTGAAATTTTATGCGCATGTGCGCGCGCACGCGATTTTTGGTATTTTATTTAAAGAATATGACAAATATTGAATTAAGTGGGAAATGGCAAACGAAAATAAAGAAATTTGATAAAGGTAATCGAAAAATTATTTTTGCAAAATGAAAAAAAAAAAAAACAAATAATAAAAATATATTGACCAAATTAAATAAATATTTCCAATTATAAAAAAATGTAATAATTATAAATAAAAAAAACTAAATAATTATAAATAAAAATTAAAAAAATAATTATAAATAAAAAATAAAAAAATAATTATAATAAAAAAAATAATTATAAATAATAAAAAAAAAGAATTATAAATAAAACAAAATAATAAAAATAATAATTATAAATAAAAAAAAATAATTATAAGTAAAAAAAATTATTATTAATAAAAAAAAATAATTATAAATAAAAAAAAAAAAATAATTATAAAAAAAAAAATAATTATAAGTAAAACAAAAAATTATAAAAAAAAAAAAACTAATTATAAAAAAAAAAAATAATTATAAGTAAAACAAAAAATTATAAACAAAAAAAAAAAATAATTATAAATAAATAATAATAAATTACAGAAGAAAACTTTATTTGTAGTCTTTTTTATAACCGGATAATTATGTGTTATCTCAAATTAATTTCACCAACACCTTTCGTGTTATTATAATCTCCTATGGAAACCGAATTTCATGAATTAAAAAGTTACTTTGAGCTTTGTGTGGTTTGCTTTTAAGAACACGCACCCGAACTTCAAGTGTAATTTTGTATAACTGCTCGTGTACACGAACCTTAATCTAGAGTTAATAGAGAGAAAAAATAGACAAAATTTGTTGTCAAGATTGAATTTGATCCAAATAGATCCAGTCTTTTAACTTTAATCCGGTTTTGGTGTCAAAATGTAATTGTAATTAAGTAAAAATGCATTTTTATTTGAATTTAATCAAAGTTTTTTGCATGTGAAAGACATGAATTTCATCAAATTCAATAACTTAAAAAGAAAACATAAACAATTTATCATTTAAAACAAACCCTTTAGATGCAATATCAATTTGCCACTTTAGCTCCAGATTCGTTAAAACAAATTTCAACCATTTAAAGGTTGATTCTTTTCAGATTTCATTGAAAAAAATAGAAAAGAATCTACAATCTACACCCGAAAAAACCTCTGAATATTCCATTTAGAATTCAAACTAAATTTAAATAATTTTAATCTCATTTAAAGTATGTAGAGTATATATAATTGATTACACCCACCCACCCCGCCTCTGTTTAACATACATAAATGTGATGTCGCACAGCTTGAGTTCTTTGTAATTCTATACCGTAACTGCGTCTTGATTTAATTATATGATGAATATAAAAGTCCATTCTTTTAAAATTAATTTGAAACAGGCAAACTAAATTTAATTTGAAACAGGCAAACGAGCACACACACGAACTCCAATTCACATTTACTAAACTAATCCAGTGCATTTTAGTATGTATGTATGTATATTTATTTGTCTATTTCTATCTGTCTGTTTATCCCTCTTTTTTTTTCCTATAAATAAATGTATTGCGAGCACTTTACGACCTACTTACTTACGAGTACTATGTACTTTATCAATGGGAAAAATCCCTTATTTTCATGACATTTCTTTCTTCTTTTTTTTTTTAATTTTTTTCTGGGTGTCTATGTGACCCTAAAAATTGTTTATCTGTCTACCATTTAACATTTTTTTTGTGGAATTTGTTTTATTTTTATTTCTATGTAAACAATATGGTATATGGAATAAGGGAATATGTTCTTATGCATTAATTTAATTAAAATGGTTAAAACTTATGCGGTTTTTCCAACTACATATACACTCATAGAAATAATTATAGTTCCAGTCACAAAAATTTGTAAATTTTTTTAATTATTTCGAATTCAATTTTATTAAAAAAAATATAAAGCTTTTACTTCAATGCTTTAAATTAATATTAAAAAAAAAACTTCATAGAAAATAATTAAACTACTACTAAAAGGTCCCAATTACTAAAGCAAATTTCAGAAAGGGACTATCACCAATTTAATAATCCATATCACCACCGGAATTGTTTATTTCCTCTTTTATTCGTTCTAACGATGAGTTTACAAGATTTTTTAACTCGAATTCTTTCATTTTATAATTTATTTATGATTATTTATTTAGAGTTGATTCAAACTGGAAATCGAGTTAAAAATAACATTCTAAATGATTTTCCATGGGGTTCAAGTCCTGGTTTGAAATGGATCACTGCTAATACATCGTGCAATTTAGTGGTTTTCTACTGTCTTTATGAGGCATTACTTTTCCAAATTTTCTCCTCAAAACTGGTGCTGAGACCTTGCAATTTTGTGTAATGCCTGCTGTGCATTTTTCGAAAAATTTCGTTAAGACAAAGCATTTAAATATGGCATCGTTAGCGCTTAAACATTATTTAAATTCAAATTAAATCGAGCCAAGATTGTTAAGATATCGAATTTTGTTTATGTATTGATACAAAAATCTTAATAAACTTTTAATTTATTATAATAACTGAACTTCCACGGAACACATATATGATAATGGAAATATATATATTTCTATGACTGTATAAAATGAAACTCTCTCTCGAAACTATTTTTCCTAGACATTTATTATTAAAAATCGCAATATTTTGGGAGTTGTCTTTATTAGATCAGAACAATTCGAGGGTTGCTTTGCTTTCTTTGCGGGTGTATTCATGCTCAATTTATTTAATAATTTATTACTTTAATTGCAAAAATTGATTAATGTTTTTGCGTAAAATGTTTCAAGATATTTAGCTAATATAATAATGAAATGTTTTGTACATTTTCCCTTCAGTTTTCAATTAGTTTCAATCATAAATTTTATATGAGTTTTCATTATAGGATGGGGATTAAAATAATTATTATCTCACAAAATCATAAGAAACATTCAGATTAACTTGTATTGGTCTTATAAAGCTCAGAAATTTGCCATTCAAATAAATAAATTCAATTGAAGCTACTAAGGAAAATAAATTAATCATAAAGTCTATCACGAACCCGAACTACACGTGTATTTTCCACACGAACTGTGCGTGAATTGAGTGTTCAAAAAAAAAAAATATCCAATTACTCTTCTATAGTGACTAACTTCCACATTTTTTAGATCCTTCGACTTCTTATGGGCGTTTGGGGCAGTTCGGGGAACTGGGTGAGATTCTATTAACAGGTCTAATAAAGTTCATAAAGAGTACTGGGTTGTTGAAAACGGATACAAGAAAATAAAATTAAGTTACTACTTTTCAATGTTGTCTGCCGTGGGATCTCAGATTTGTTATTTTTGAAAAACAATTTCCTAGTGTTGCTGAATGAATTTTTCATGCTGAACACGAATCTGGGGTCGAAAACTAGATGTGATGGAAAATTTTTGAGATTCGTGTTCAGCACAAAAAATTCATTCGGAAGCACTGGGAGCCATCCTATTCGCAAAACCTATGCAGGGTAGTGCAATTAATGAACATTTTTGAAGAAAATGAAAAAAAATATGAAAAACATTTCTGCATCTAAAACTTTGCGATATTTTATTTACTCACTCAGTATAAGTACACAATTTTATGTATTAATTCAAAGAACTCACCTGAAAATAGAAAAAAAAATATATATAATTAATTAATAAATATATCATTAAAATTAATTGGTTTTAATGAACAATATGTATCATTTAAATTGATTAATATAATCATTAAATTAACAATATAAATTTTTATTTATATTCAAGAACAGGAAAATTGTAAAAATTAACAAGGTATTGAATATTTGTTTAAACCTGCAGACACGAATACCGAATATTTATTAGGTACACATTTTCTAACGGAATTTCACTCATATCATCCCAGTACTAGATGCCATGATCCAATTTGGGAAATTTTCAAAACGCAAGTTCCATATGTCTTCAATAAGAAATTATAGTACTTAAAAAAAAAAAAAATGGTTTCTGAATTTTAGAGGGTATTGTAGTTTTTGGCTTACTTAATAAGGTGACCAGGTGTAAGAAAAACTAAAAAAATTTCTACGCAACAAGTATTCCCTGGAATCAAATGTATTTAACACAGTATTTTAGAAGTTATTATAAGTTAAAAACAGAAAATATGCATTTTTGTTGAATTTTGCCAATTTCTCCATACATTTTTTTTACAAAAGTTTGGGCACCTGTAGCCTCAGAAAAATATATTAAGACCTGTGAAGTTATAATCTTCACATCAAGTTTGTTATTTTATCTAGGCGAATTTCTAATTTCACTGCAAAATAATTAATTTCACTATTTTTTGTTGAGTTTCAGAATCTTCGTTCAAAAAAGTATGTCGTCTGTTCACCTAGCCTTGAAGTCAGGTGAAATACAATATTTTTAAATTATCTAAATGCAATTTTAAAATCAGTGATTACTTTTGGAAAAAATTTATAAATGTATTTTTGACAAATTTTCAAAGTTGCTGTCTGATTAATCGAACATTGGGACAATCTGAGTTAAGAAACATTCAAAACATATTACCGCGAATACCATGGGCATCATTTGATCGGTATTAAAAAGTGTATCAGTTCTACATTTTCAGACCATCTAACTTTAATTTGCTATTACTTTTAATTAATTCTTTAAAATTTACATTTTGAGTGTAGTCCGGAGGAAGAACCCGGTCTCCAGTTGGAACATTTCCAACGTATTACCAGCTTCTTTTGGGTATCATTGGGTAGATATTGAGGAGTAGATTAGTGTTACATTTTCAGACCATCTTACATTTAGTTGCGATTATTTTTAATTAATTTTTGAAAATTGACATGTTGTGTGCAACCAGTAAGAAGAATTTAGTTTGCCAGTATCTTATAAGCAGTGAGATCGAAAAAATCTTAACGCACGTTTTACCTAATAATTTTTTTTTGGGTGTAAAATTTAAAAATTTCTTTGATCTAGTTATCTTTGAAAAATATGTCAGTTGTTTTTTTTAATGACAAACATGTTGATTTATTGTGAGTTTGATCAAAATGAGTGAAGAAAAAGAAGTACGTCTTAAAATTATTAAAAAATTTTCAAAAAAGAATCCAAATTGGTCCTACAAAAAATTGGCCAAAGAATTGAAGGACTGCCGTCAAACTGTTTCCAATGTTATTAAACAGTTTCAGGGGAATTTGACCATCGATAGGAAACCTGGTCCGGGAAGAAAACAAGCACCACATGATATTGGGAAAGCCAAGAAAATAGAAAGCATATTGAAAAGATCTCCAAACACATCTGGTAGAAAAGCTGCCCGGTTAGCCCAGTGCCCAGTGACTATTTGGTGCGAAAAGTTGAAGCTAATGCAGGTTTGAAAACATACAAAGTACAAAAAGTTCCAGACAGGAATGCTGCAAAAAAATTTAGACTTTAGACGGCAAAAGTAGGGCTCGGAAATTAAAATCGAATTTCATACAAAAATATTCATGTTTTATAATGGACGACGAAACGTACGCAGCTTCCGGGTCAAAATTTGTATGTTGCTGATGCTCGAGGAAATGTCGAAGAACAATTTCGAATCCAAAAGCAGACAAAATTTCTTAAAAAATTCCGGGTATGGCAAGTTGTATGCAGTTGCGGCAAAAGAAGCAAGTCATTTGTTACAGTGGCCTCTATAAATACCGAAATATACATCAAAGAATATTTGAAAAAAAAGACTTCTTCCTTTCATAAGAGAGCACAATGTGTCCACATATTTTTTGGCCCGATTTGGCATCATGTCACTACGGCAAGAAAGCTCTGGAGTGGTACCAAAGTAATAGCATAGTTTTTGTACCAAAAGACGCCAATCCTCCAAATTATCCGGAGCTAAGACCAGTGGAGAGATATTGGGCTCTTGTGAAAAGAAACTTAAAGAGCACAAAAAAGGTGTCCCAAAATATCGAAGATTTTAGAAAAAAGATGGGCAAACTGTTCCAAAAAGGTGTCTGAAACAGCTATCAAAACTCTACGATCAACCGTTAAAAAATTATTGAATTTTATATATGTTAAGATTTTTTCGATCTCACTTTTTATATTGCCTTATACCTCAGAAGAATTATTGGATAGGTATTGAAGAGTAGATTAATCTTAAATTTTTAGAAATCTCACTTTAATTTGCGATAATTTTTTATCAACCCTTGAAAATTGATATGTTTGGGTGCAATCAGGAGGAAGAATCTGGTTTTCAGGCTATGCAATCAGCTAGAACTGTATCAAATACATGTTAATAATTGCGAATGTGATTTCACTTTAAATAGACTGACCAAACCATAATACGTCAGAAATCATATTTAAGTTTTAATAAACCAAATATGTATAAAGATTCCGCTTTACCTCACTGCATTCACTGATTACTAATCAATAATGATAATATAAAAAAAGAAGAAATCAGTTGCTTATTAATATTTTTTTGAATTATACAAAATTTCAAATGAAATTCATTGAAACTAGTTTTATATTCAAAATTCGTATTTATCCCATTAAGTTATAAATCGAATTTCGATTAGTCATTGGAATGAGATTTTTTGAATACTCAATAATAAAAGTGAATTTCTTTTGTTAAATAAAATATTATTGCTTAACAAAAATTACGTCAATTATAAATACAAAAAAAGAAGAAAAAGTCAAAGCCACACCTTAAAAAATATTCTCTAAGTATGAAGAATGAACCTTGAGAGCATTTTTTACTAGACCAAAAAAAAAATACACTTTTAGTTTGTGTACCTAAATAAATAATGGAAAAATAGAAATATTTTTAAAAAATCATTTAAATAAATAAATTTTTACTTTAATGATAATAACCAAAAAAGAAAAATTTTCATATTTGATAAACAAAAACTTTTGTTTACTTTGTAACCAAAAAAAAAAAAAAAACGATACTAAAATATCTAATGATAGTCGCAAGTAACCCAAAAGTCTGAATAGAACTTTAATTTAACTTTTTGTTTTTATCAGTGAAATATTTTTTCATTTCTATGTATGTAAATATGTATTTTATTATTTTATTATTGACTTTATTGAGCATAAATTTCATATCAATTTTTTTTCTTTTTTTCGTATTTTTCTTATTTACTTTTCGGTTTCATTTTATTTATTTATTTTTCAATTTTCGTTTCTATCTTGTGGTTTATTCAGCTGCATTTGCTGTCAATAGCAAAGAAAGAGAGTGTATCGTTCTACTCAAACGTTTTGATTGTATTTTTCAAATAGTTACTAGTTTCTTTTCCATACTCTTCATTTTTTGACATATCGAATGAATTGATAACGTGCGCCGCTTGCCGCATTTGTTAGTAAGCCTAAACAAATGTAGAAGATTGATAGGAATTCAGAAAATGTTCATAGACATTTTCGATTTATATGTACATATTTAGGGTATTTTTGTTTTGCTTTTTTTTAGGGGGCAGTAAACTTTTATGAATAATTTTATTGGGAGTAAATTGTAGTACAGAAATTTAGTAGTATGTAATTGAATAATAAATATTGAAACAAATTAAATATGTAGATATGCAATACAGACTTTCAAACTGAATTTTATTACTAAGATTATTTAGGTAATTCACATATTTTATGACTCACTTAAGATGTGTTTCGAACTTTATGCAATAAATGTAAAAATCAGAGAAATTTCTCTGGATGACTGTAAATTTATTTCAAGAGAGGTGAAAAGTGTTTACTTTCTGAAAAACGCAACGCCGAAATAAAATATTTTCCATTTCTTTATGATATGATGGCGACGATTTCATTTTTCCTCCCAATTGAATGGTTTTTATTGTTCGCCAGCAATCGTAGCCCCAATTGACAAGCCCAGAGCAAAAGCGAGTTAAAAATTATATGAGAGCAAAAGTGAAATAATTTAATATCTCAGTGTTAGAACGGTACAAGTAATAAGTGAATATGAAACGACTTAAAAGTAAAAGCAAAAATGGTTGTTATAACAGCTTTCAGCGCAAAAACAGCAGAGTGATTTATTCCGTTTTTGTTTTGAACATATTTCGTTTCACTTTTGCTCAGAACATATTTTGATTCGCTTTTGCTCTGAACAATGTTCGTTTCGCTTTTGCTTTTAAGTAAAATTGTTCCACTTACTAAATTCAAATAGTAATTTGACTATCATAAAAATAAACAAATAAAACTATTTCATGATTCGAAATTTTTTTTTTATTATTCAGTGTGAAGTGAGGACGAATCGGCTTTATTTCACTTTCGAATGTTAAATGACAAGCTGAGAGGAAATGCGATCTAAAATTTATATGAGAGCAAAAGTGAAATAATATAATATCTCAGTGCAAGAACGGCATAAGTAATACGGGTTAGAGTGAAAATGAAACGATTTAGAAGTAAGAGCAAAAATAGTATAACAATTCTTTCAGAGCAAAAATAGCAGTTATTTATTCCGTTTTTGTTCTGAAAATATTTCGTTTCACTTTTGCTCTGAACATATTTCGTTTCGTTTTTAAAATTATTCCACTTCATTCAGAACATAGAAGTTATACCATTTTTCCGCTCAGCCTCTCAATTGTATTCGTAATGTAAAGTGGGATATTTACTCTCTCTGCGAGATCAAAACGAAGCACAAAAAATGCACAATTGGGAGCATGAAATAGAATATTCTCTCACAAAATGTAAAAAAAAAAATCACCATCATCCTAAAAATAATGTAAGCAACTCAACAATTGCTGTACTATTTGCTATTATTTTAAAATATTTGGATGTGATAATGTGGGGAAAGACGGAACAGCGGGAGAGTTGGAACCTTGGCGCTATCTCTTGAAGCTGCTAATCAACAATTATGAATTGTGTGCAAGTGTCGATTCATACAGAGACAAAATATAAAGCGTGGTTTAGTCAATCGTGGTTTTTTGGCACTGAGGTTGTCACTTATTTGCAATCATTTAATAGTTTTTGGAACTAGCTTGAGCGCTTAGCTTGAAACCTGTTTACCTTTTGAAAGGTAAGCACAAGTTGTAAGTCATGAGAGAATGCACTTTTGATCTTTGTTGAATTTTTCACTTTTCCCTTACAAATGGGAGAGATGGAACCTTTTTTTTTGGAGTGAGATGGTATAGTAGCAGTCTTACAAATTAATTGTTTTCTTCGATATTACACTGAGAAAAATCGTAGTTGGATGAACGCGATGTGTTTCTTTATCATAATTTTTTATAAAAAATTAAGTTTTATGTGAGCAAATTTTTTTTTTTAATTTGAAAAGTTGGTTGCAGGACAGTTTTTTTTTCTAATTTGTATAGAAAATTAATAACATTCCGTGTCAATTCTCCATGAAAAAGTGATAAGGCAAGAGAAGAAGTTGATCCAATAGAATCTGATGTGAAGTGTTAACGTGTAAGAGGGAGAACGCAAGAACTTCTTGCGATGCAACAATTGTAAAAAGTGGCTGCACATTTGTTCTTCTTTCGATGCAAAAACGTTCCTAAATGTTTTTTAAAATTATTTTTCGATTGTTCTTCATGTTTTCAAGAATTTTTTCAATTGTTCTCAATCAGACCTATTCTAAATATTCCCGAATGAAATCCCCGGGAAAATTTTTTTCTTTTTCCTTCTCTTTCTATAGGAACACATGGAAAAGAAACCAATTTACCAGTGGATTGAATTTCGGGAATATTTAGAATAGGGCTGAATGTTCTTAAAAATTCTTTTTATTATTCCTACAAATATTTTTGATTAACCCATTGTGGACCACGACACGAAGATGATGAATAATTTACTTTTTTCTATAAAATCGTAGTTATTATTATGGCTTCTTATACATAAATACGAAGTTGAAAATTTTTCAAGGAGCTTCAAGGATATTAGTGATAACTGGTATCCCTTCGTACCTTTAGGTCAGGGAGAAGAGAAAATAAGAAATTACACGAACTTTAGTGTAACTACGGCTTTTATGAGCCGATAATGGTACTTTTGAGTACCGTCGGTCGACAAAGGGTTAAAATGAACGATTTGTTTTTCAGTATTTAGTTCTTACATATCAATTTCAGAGCAAATTTTTCTCATTTTATGGGGGATCAAAGGCGTTCTATCTCACTCGCATGATTCCATCTCTTACCGAAAAATATGATAAAATGATGAAACTGCGTAACCGCTCCGCATACTTATAAACAACAGTTCGAACTAAAGTTTGGTACATTACATGGACTATTTTTGCAATTCCTTTTAAATTTGTGATGAATTAAAAAAAGTGGTTTCATCGCTCCCGGAATTACCCAAGCCATAGATATCTGTGCAAGGCCGTATTTAGGGGGAGGTTTTGGGGCTCCTGACCCCCCCGCCCCCCCCCCCCCCCCCGAAATGTGAAAACTTTTTCCTAAAGTCAAAATAAAATCTATTGAACGATTTTTAAATATTTTTTAATCGGTTTCTTTCTAAAAAGTCAAATAATAGAAAAAATTTTAAAAATAAATTTGAATTGAAATCGTACGAAGTTGTGCTACATGGCCAAAAACGGTATTTTCAGGGGTTTCAACCCCATTTTTCTAAAACGTGACGTAATGGAAAGTTTTTGACCTCCGATTCGTGTTCAGCATGAAAAATTCATTCGCAAACACTAGGAACAATTCACCAAACCCATGCAGCACAGTGTTATTGAATAAGCTTCAAAGTTCTTAATCTTAAAATATAATTAATCCTTTAACCCATTATTGCTCAGAGCACCCGACTCGGAAGATTTCTTTCAATGCGGTGACTGCACAAATTTAGGGAATATATGCCAACCTCATCCGGGCTCTCCATCATTGATAATGGCCCAAATTCCCACTGATAATCATTTGGAAAAAGTTAGTCTCTGACTATTTTTGGCATTTTTGATCATTTTTTTGAGGTTGGAATCATTATCAGTAATGGCAAGTCAATGAGTTATCGAAATTATATCTTTCACGATAAAAAATGTATTGGAATCCACATTGAATAATATTTATTTGAAAAAACTTAAATTGATTATTCTGGGAATTTTTTTGTTGTCATTTTCTGCCATTTTTTTAGGTTAAGATTAAGAAAATTCGGAAACAAAAATTTTTCCTACAGCTTTAAGACATTTATCCACTTTTCTCCCTAGTCTGATAAGGTCCATCAAATACATCATCGTATTTAATTTATTGTTTTTAAACATCAGTTTCATAAAAATTTTATATGAATATTTTCGTCGAATGAAAACCCCCCCGAAAAAAAATCCTGGCCACGCCCTGTATCTGTGTATATCAATTCATATGTATTTTTTCTCTTCAATATCTCGCAGCGATTCTCTTACAGTTACTTTTTAAACCACATAACTATATTATTATACAACAAAAATTCCAATTGAAATAACTTCAGGCATAATATTCTTTCAAGATTATACAAATAAGAACATAATATACAAAGTTGTCATTTTTGAATATTTCAAAGCCTTGATTACTTAAAACAAAACAAAAAAGAAAACCAAAAAAAAAAAAAAACAGAAAAAAGGAAAGAAAATAATAATAATCCAAAAAAAAAAAATTCTACGCATGCGTGTGGTCCAAACCAATAACAAATGCCGCATTCACTTTGAGTGAAACTAATGAAACAATTATGTGGTGCTTTGGAATTCGAATCGAATGTTTAAAATCGAAGAATAAAAAAAAAAAGAATATATATTTATAGACATACAAACATACGAGCGTAACCTTTTAATTTGTATGAAAACACGAAACAGCATTGACAGCCAACTGTAAAAAAAAATAGCAATAGATAGTTGGATTAGATAGAATTGATGATGAAAAACAACAGACTGACAAGCAGATAGATACACTGATCGGTGATCACAGTGGTGGTTCTTCTTTAAATCAAGCATTTTGAAATAAACCCTTATATTTGATAGAAACACGTAAGATCCTACACTGAAGAATTGATAAACGAAAAAAAAGGGCGTTTTTACTATTTTTTTTTTTTTTGATTGAACAGAAGTGAAAGATATCAGCTGCTGCTGCTCATTATTATATCAGCGTCATAGGTTTGGCATCCCAATCACTATAATTAGATGAAATTGATGTGGAAGGAATTTTTTCTACTTCTTAGAATTAAATTAATTGCATGTGTGGCGAAGAAATATCTTGAATATCTCAAGTTATTGAATACCTACATTTTTATAAATATGAAATCTCATACTTCTGTCGGTATTATACGCTGCAAAAACTCATTCAATTTGCATATTTTTTTTTTCTTTTATTATTATTTATTTCTCTTGTATTCCAAAAAAAATCACACACAATTGCCAAAAAATTTGTGTACCCCTCAAATTTTCACAGTTATTATTTGCATACGCCTTTTTTGCCACTGCGAAAATTATTCTGAAGTGTCCTTTGTTCTGCTGTTACCCACTTACTACACTACATACTTCAAAAAGGGTACTTGAAAATATTTGTGATTTTTTTTTTCTTTTTGGCTGTTTGCTTTTAACACCAGATGGTGCTAAATTTAAATACAATTAGGGGGGAATTTTCGTATTTCATGATGATGTGATTTAATCGTAGGGTATAGGGGCGTAAGTAAAGGCAACAGTAATTTAAATAATTACGAGGGTTTACATAGTACGCCTTGAAAATGTCATAATTCTTATAGGATAAAATTTATAGGGATTCAATTTTCGAGTATAATGTTTTCATTCGAAGAAAATATTCATAAATAGTTTTTATCAAACTGATTTTTAAATACAATAAAATAAATTAAATCAATGATACATTTGATGGACCCTATAAAATTAAAATTTTTGGAAAAATTTTCCGATTTTTTTTAATCTTAACCTAAAAAAAAATGGCCAAAAGTGGCAAAAAATTCCCAGAATAATCAAATTTTTTCAAATAAATATTGTTCAATGTGCATTCTAATGCATTTTTTCATTAACTCATTGACTGTATGGTTTTAAGGCTTTGTCCTGTTCTGAGATCCGAGTTTATATTCAAAAATGAAAATTTTTTCTCACATATCTATTTCCGATTTCTACTACAAATGCCAGTTTTTGGAATTTTACGAATAAATTTACTATTTGAAGAAGAGATATGACTTTAAATTGTTAGACAATAACTTTCCTTACATCTTTTCCTATAATAGATTCTCAGACGATAACATCGAGAAATGCACGGTTATATCCCAATACGGCAGAAAACGCCAATGCAGAGCACCAAAAACCGACAAACTTCAACGGGCTGTACTGAACGCCCAACCAAAACTTTTGACAAAATCCTATACAGGGTTTTGACTGTTAGGTCAAGTATTTTTCAGCTATCAGAGCCGTTAAGATGGATCCAAACATGACCCCATATATTGTTGCACAGTGTAATTTATAACTTTCATACAATTTTTGCTGAATTTCTAAAAATTGTTGAGGTTTTCTAATAAGTTTTTTAGTAATTTTTGAGTGAAACCGGACGTTCCTTGGGTAAATTGATACGTTATAAATCATTTCTCATGTACAAAAAACATAAAAAATAAAAAAAAAAACTATATGGGTTGAAATTATTTAATTTTGATTTTTAAAAGAATTCGTAGACATTTTTTCTGAATTAGAATTCGGATGTAACCAGTGCTGTCGAAGGTACTCCTATCGGAGTATTCGTACTCCGTTCAAATCTCAATCCTCCTGTCCTCCCCAATCGGAAAAAATCCTCCTATTTCATATTCTTGAATTTTTGGGTTGTATACAAAGGAAACTGAAATCAAAGGAAACTGTTTTCGTTTCTGTCTGTGAAATATTTGTTACTATGACTAGCTTCGTTTTATTTGACACTGGGAAAATGCAGTAATAGTTGGGAAGGAATTGCTATAAAAAAAATGATACCTGCAACTGTGTCCCTTCGACTGAGCTGGTTCAAAAATGCCACAAATAACAACCTATTTTTTATATCCGATTTTGAAAAGAAGGAAGACAAGTTTGTTTTAGTTTTTTAATTTTTATTGTTTTTTTATTATTATTTACTAATATTAATACTTAATTATGTACCGTTTGTTTCCAAAGAATGGATATTTTGTTTTTATATTGTATGAATTTGTTTATTTTTATAGCTTTAAGTATGACTGAAATTTTTTTCTAATAAAATTTCTATACATTAGTGGAATTGTTTGCAATTATCTAAGTACTAAGTACTTATTAGAACAATTTTAAGGCATTTTAAAAAATTCCTCCCCTGTAAAGCAAAATACTGTGCTCGAAAAAAAAAATTCCTCCACTTGAAATTTTCAAAACGACAGCACGGGACGTAACCCGAAAAAAGGAAAAACTGTGTTGAAATTCTTATGAAAATACATTTCAAAAAAAGTGCATCACTACTCAGTGTGTAATTAAAAAAAAAAAAATTAAATTAAAAATATGAGGGCTCCAAAATAGTTTTGCAGATATGAAGTGTGAAGAGAATAGAGTTAATTTGTTTTTTTTTTTTTTTAATTATTAAATTAATTAATAATGTTGAATTATGTCGATTGCTCTTCTTCGCATTCTCTTTTAACTGGCATAATTTGAGTAAGATTTTTTCTTCTTTACATTTTCTAAAGAAATTTCTGTTTACAAAATTTTCACTCTCTCGCACACAAACCACCGCTCGATTTCTTTAACAATTCTACTTCACAAAATACAAAACAAAAACACATTAAAAAAAAAAAAAAAATCAACTTGTCCATCAACCAAAAAAATGTAAGATATTAAACTGAAATTCCGTTTTGAAGGAAGTGTTAAGAATACAAATTTTTTGAATACCACTTTCAACAACAACTTGAAATTGTAGTTCTTGTTGTTTTTATTTTGGACATGAACAACTGAAGAAACTGACAGAAAAAAAATTAAGTTCATCAACAACATAACAAAAAACAAAAAAAAAAAAACAAAAGCAAGCAGAACATTTAACAAAAGAGAAAAAAAAATATGCTGTAAACAAATTTGGTTTTCTCAATAGGTACGTCGAAAAAATATGTAAAACACTGACGAAGAAAAAGAAAATAAATCGAAATTGTTGTTCTTGTTGTTGAGCAACTCCAAATAAAATTCATAGAAAAATTATTGACATATAAAACAGTAACAAACACAGAAAGAAATAGTAGCCAAAAAAAAAAAAAAAATATAGAAAAAAAAACGTTATTTGAATACTTCTTATTTTGGCAAATGTAAAGCAGCGGACTAAGAGAGGTAAATGACCACTATTTTTTGTACTTGCCAACTTGCCAAACCAAAAAAAAAAAAAAAAAAACAATATAAATGAAGAGGAGGTAGAAAAAAGAAGACTCAAGCGACCATAAAAATATTTAATATGAAATCAAATTTTAAAGAAATTTCACAATTTTTTTTTTTTTTTCAATTTTTGGAATCAATGTGTAAATTTGTAATATGTCAAGTCAAGCAGAAAGTGTTGAAACGCTTTCTTTTTCTTTCTGAATATATCGAAAAAGTTATAATTATAATACATGTTCCATGTGTGCCGGAAATTTGAGTGATATCATTCATTTAAAACTCTTCCAAAAATTAATTAAAATATTATAAAAAAAATCAAATAATGTTGAGGTGAAATCATACGTTGTAAAAAGAGAATTCTTATTTTGGATTCTTAGAATACTCAATTTTTTTTTGTCTGAATTAAGTCATTATTTTGCGCAATTATTATTCATAATTTTGAGAGATATATTTAAATAATAACTACATACATTTTAGCATTAATAAATTTAAATTTAATAAAAAACTTAAACGGTGATTTTTTTTTTTTTTTTTATCTTTTATTAGAAAGCTAAAATGTTTGCCCACTGGTATTGTGTGGTTTTCTTTCTTCCAATTTACATTGGAGACTTGTATTTGATTAGCATATGTATAGCAAAATGTTGCATAACTTGTCAAATGAAATACATTTATTTATTTACTAGTCATGCAAAAAAAGAAAAGAAAAAATTAAATACAAAATTTTTATGTATCAAAAGTATAACTAACTTTTGAGAAGCTGTGAAAGTTGACTGAAAATGTCAATAGTGCAAATTAATAAAAACCGAAAATGGAGACAAAATAAATTAAATAACTTTTTTATTAAAAAGGAAAAAGTTTTAAACATTTATGGGTAAAATTAATTATTATATAAACAATATCTTTAATTGTTCATTTTACTCGATGCAATGAACAGAAGTGGAGTTATCGTGATTTTAAAAAGGCTATAATCGGCGAATGACGTAAACTTTACCCCTCTATATTTTCGAAAATATAGATAGAAAAAAACAAGTACGCTTATTTTATATAGAAAAAGCGTAACAAAATTTTGAAGTAAACCAAAAATATTGACCAATAAAAGTGTTCGATTTGTAAAAGAATGCCTCATATATTAAAAAAAAAAAAAAAAAGTGCACAATCGTGAAAACTAAACGTACAAACACGGTTGCCACTTTGGTACAATTCTACCAAGACTGGTACATTTTTTTCTATTTATCTGCTTTTGGTACATTGGTACATGTTTTTAAAATTTGGTACATTCTGAGGGCAAAGTTAGCTTTTATAATAATTAAGAATTGTAAACTTATGTTCAAAATATTTTTTGTTAAAAAAAGTAAAATTTAAATACACATATATGCACGTATATAATATATAATGCTTTCAAAAAAAATTGTGTGTGTCGGACGTTAAGAGTCTCATTATATCTAGTCGGCGAAAAACTGTTTTTAAAATACAAAATATATTTCAAGTGTGTTACTTTTTATTAAGGATGTAGTCTGGTGTTCCGGCCTAATTTTTAAGGTTATTTAGGGAATTTTTAATTATAACAAAATAAAATGCGATCATTTCATTTTTTTTTATATGTTATTATTGACATCTTTAACTGTACAAAAAATTGTTTTTGAATTTATTTTACGAAATTTTTGTAGTGTTTTTTACGGCCAAAGTGGGCACCTAAAAAAAAGTGTGGGGCTAGCCCGGGTGATCACAGTACTTAAAGTATTCTTAAACAAAAAATTTGAGTAGATTATTGTTCTGTAATTCTAGCAGGTAGAAGATTTAAACATTTGGATTCAAAAATAACAAAATGGCGGACTTCCAGACATTTTTTTTTAAATCGTGTTGTTTTTTGCTGAAAATCGTTGTAAAAAATAGGAAATAATGATTAAAAATAAACAATTCTACTACCTGCAAGAGCCATTGGCGTGTAAAATAACACATTAAGAGCTCAGCCCAATCGGTTCAATAGAATTCTCTCAGACCCCTGAGCCGGTCAATAAAATGTTGTTTCGAGAAAAACGCTTTTTAAGTTTTAACAACAGGCGCCCTCGACTTTGAGCTATAACTTCGATAATATTTTGAGTTTCGGTCTAAAATTTTTACAGTATACTTTCAATATATTGTAATTTCGAAATGCATTTAAAAAAATAATCGATTTTTTGAAACTCGAACACCAGACTACATCTTTAATAAATAACTATTAATGTTATTTATTATATTGGTACATTTTCCCCCCATTTGGTACATTTTTTTTTTGTAAATATTGGTACAAAATAAAATGAGTAAGTGGCAACCGTGCGTACAAAAATAAGGTTAAAAATTCTCGAGGTGATAACAGCGTTTATACGCAAAATTTGTGAGCTCCGGTAGTCTTAGTAATATCAGCCAAGCATCCATCGAGCTATCGCCGTTCTTAGGAATTAGACATCCCTCGAACCTCTTTCCGACGCATAATTCGTAGCGATTTGAAGATGTTTTCATACAGAATTAAAACTAAACCCAGTTGATTATCCGCTTCGCCTTAATTATGCCAAATAGACGGACCATCATCGAAATGGCTGAAAACGAATTTGACTTTTGGCGAAAAATCATTATGTCAGATGAGGCTCATTTCTCGTTGAATGGAGGTGGTAAGGCACCGAAAACCTTCAATTAATTGAAGAACAGCAACTTTATGACCAAAATGTTACAGTTTGGTGCGGTGTTTGCGCGGATATGATCACTAACGTAACCATTAATGACGAGCGTTATCGAGCCATGATAACGGATTTTGTGATGCTCATTGTTCGTGAAAATGGGTTGGGTGGCTACTGATTTCAAAAGGACGGCGCTACAAGCTACACAGCTCAAACAGCCAATCAATTTATTGCGACTATTGTCCCCGGGACGACTCATATCGAAAAATGGTGATTTTAAAGGGTCACCCAGATCACCCGATTTAATGCCATTAGATTTTTGTTTGTAAGGTTATTTGAAGCTCAAGGTATACGCATTTAAATGGCCTACCCTGTATATGTGGATTTATCTGAAATAGATGGAAATGGAATTTGGAATCTTGAGAAGTATATTTCGTATTTCTGAAGTCCAAATATATTTCGAGAAAACTGAAACTGAAACCAAGGATATTGTGAAGTTTAGAATACTTTGAAAAAATTACGAAATTAATTTCAGAATATTCGGAATTTAATGTACTCTGAAATCTGAAATAATGAAATATATTTCAGAAATCCAAAATAACAATTATTCCTTTTTAAGGCAAAAAAAAAAGTCAATAGAAAAATAAAACTGAGAGAAGATACAATTTGAATTCTGTTATATTTAATGAATTGGGCTATTCACGATCTGGCGAAAATGATCTTGCACAAATCCAATAAGTTATTATGGGATTGCCTAGACAATTGGTTTGATCAAATGTAAGTATCAACAACTTCCAATCCCAATTGACTCCAAGTGACTTCAATTGACTTCAAATGCCCAATTAACACCAAATGACTTCAAAATCCCAATTGTCTCCAAGTGATTTCATGTGACTCCAATTGACTTCAAAATCCCAATTGACTCCAAAAGACTTCAATTGACTTCAAGTGACTGCATGTGATTGCAAGTGACTCTAAGCGTATTCAAGTGACTCTAAGGGTATTCAAGTGACTCTAAGTGACTTCAAATGCCCTATTGACTCCAAATGACTTCAATTTACTTGAAAATCCCAATTGACTCTAAGTGACTTCATGTGACTCCATTTGACTTCAAAATCCCAATTGACTGCAAAAGAATTCATGTGTCTCCAATTGACTTCACATTTCAATTGTCTTCAAGTGACTACATGTGACTGCAAGTGACCTTAACTGAGTCCAAGTGACTTGAAATGCCCAATTGACTCCAAATGACTTCAAAATCCCAATTGATTATAAGTGACTTCAATTGACTTCAAGTGACTTCAACTGACTCCAAGTGGCTTCGAATGCCCAATTGACTCCAAATGACTTCAAGTGACTTCAATTGACTTCAAAATCCCAATTGATTCCAAGTGACTTCAAGAGACTTCAAATGACTCCAAGTGACTTCAACTGACTCTAAGTGGCTTCGAATGCCCAATTGACTCCAAATGACTTCAAGTGACTTTAATTGACTTCAAAATCCCAATTGACTCCAAGTGACTTCAAGAGACTTCAACTGACTCCAAGTGACTTCAACTGACTCCAAGTGGCTTCGAATGCCCAATTGACTCCAAATGACTTCAAAATCCCAATTGACTACAAGTGACTTCAATTGACTTCAAGTGACTTCAACTGACTCCAAGTGGCTTCGAATGCCCAATTGACTCCAAATGACTTCAAGTGACTTCAATTGACTTCAAAATCCCAATTGACTCCAAGTGACTTCAAGAGACTTCAACTGACTCCAAGTGACTTCAACTGACTCCAAGTGGCTTCGAATGCCCAATTGACTCCAAATGACTTCAAGTGACTTTAATTGACTTCAAAATCCCAATTGACTCCAAATGACTTTATGTGACACCAATTGACTTCAAAATCCCAATTGACCCCAAAAGACTTCAAGTGACTCCAATTGACTTCAAATTTCAATTGACTTCAAGTGACTCCAAGTGATTTCAACTGACCATTTTCATTCGACAGTCAAATATGTTATTCAATAACTGCAATCAAAAATTATTATTCAGTTATGACTTATACCCTCAATTGATTGCATTCTTTTACAGCTCTGTGGGTTACCCATAAACAATATTACTATCAAAACTTTTTTTTTTTGGTTATCCATCTCTATTTTCTAACTCAAGTGTTAAGGTATTAACTCTAGAATCCCACGAAAGACTTTGATTTCTAATGGTTTTAAATTAAATACTTTTAAATTATTCATTTTGTGTTTTATGCTTTTCAATTATCTACATAATAATTTAGTTTAATTTCTTCTTTTCTTATTTTTTTTTCTTTCATTTTTAATTAGCAAATATGTTTTTGTTTTTTCTCATATATTTATTTATCCATATAATAATATATTTTCTTCATCTTCGTTTTACTGTTGTTATTTTGTTTATTTATTTTTGTTATGTTTTCTTTTGACATTATTTTTTTGATAATCTTCATGCAGCATAACGCTTCCGCATTTTATGTCAGTGTTTTAAATCGTAGCTGCAGCATGTATGCATGTGCTCGTTTATATTTATTTCAATGGATAGGGGCACGGAGTCACAGGCACAATGGGCACGTCGTCTATGGCAAATTTTAAATAATGTGCAACTTAAGAGAGAGAGAATATACAAAATAGATATTACTTATATGTATAAGTATACAAATAAAGAAAATACCAACACAGTCTGTCTGTGTACATTTTTATCTTTACGATTCACACAAAAAAAAATTAAAAAAAAAAACAAAACATAAAATATGCACAATATGCAAGATGATGATGAAGAGCAATGTATGCATTGGGGATCAGTGGGTAGAAGAACAAGGGCTGAAATAAATTTTGGGATTGTGCAATATCTTTTCTGTGTAGATTTTTGAACAGAAGTAAATGTGTTTTTTAAATATTTAAGAAATGTATAAGAAATTTAGATAAAAATGTATTGTTTTTTTTTTTAATATTTTCAGTTTAATTAGGAATTTGTAGTATTTTATATAGAAAAATGGGGCAGGCAACAAAATTAATCGCTGAGAATGTAGAAATATTTGAAATAATAAAATGTTTTCTATTTAAGTTTTAATCAAAACGAAATTTCGGAGATTGTTAATGAGGAACTGGTTTTTTTTTCGAAACTCTTGTCTACTCAATTGAACATTAAATTTTAAATTGTAAATCAATAGATTTTTATAGGTTATTCGGGTATTTTGACTCCTACTCTGTACTCAGATTTCCTTTTATATAAATTTTGTTATTATTAAAAGGCAAATTGAATTTTATTTTAATTAATTTCTGAGGTCATTCATTACTCGATGTATGACCATACTGGATAAAAGTTTGCGAAACTTGCCATACTGTTTTGGAAAAAAATGCTGCCCATCAAAAAGTAGTTAGGATCAGTGGTGGTCAAAATTCAACAAGTCTATTTTTTTTATAGAAATTAACAAAAACTTGTTCTTTTTCAATTGAAAAAATGGAAATGGATTATTCAATACGAATGCAAATTGAGTAGAATTTTACTCCGGATGAACTCATATCGCCCTCTAGAACCTAGGTCGGCAAACATCATTTGAACAGTGCTCTCATCACACGCATTCTTACGCTCTTCCAATCATTCGTTGTTCAGATAGCAACGAAGCCCCCAAGTGCAGTGGTTGTGTTGATTTTTTTCTTATGTGCACAACGAGAAATTATGTGTATGACTAAAAATGACCGCCAAAAAATACTTTATGAATTCAAATGCCGCAAAAGTATAAATAAAAATAAATGCGCTACTTTTGTTTAAATTTTTTAAGTTTCTTTTTCGCAATTACTCTGCGCTCACCAATACAATTTAATTTTCATTGCAGACCACTGCTCTAGAACCACATTTGTTAAAGGGTTAGCTTTTTAAAGTTTTTTGATATACTCAGTTAATACTGAATAATTTTATCTCAAAAAAAAATAATTTTATAAATTTTTTCATAACTAAAAATGTTCTTCTCATTTAAAAAAAAAAAAAAAAATACACACACTAGGGTTAAGAAAATCAATTACAGATGGTAAAAGTCCAAACTTCCCTCTATTTCAGTTAGAAAGTAATCTAGGAAGAAGATTTTTGATATCAATCAATTTTCAAGCAAGACTTTTTACTAATAACCCAAGCACGCGTTTTCGAAAGACCTATAAACCTATTTATAGGAAGGACTAGATTCTTCGGTCTAGCACAATTCACAATTTTGCTGGCCTATTTGGTTCGTTTCCCCAATTTTTTTTTTTTTTTTTTTTTGAAATATATAGTAAGAACGAAAGGACTGCAGAACAGTAATTGTAGTACTAACTGGCCATTGTTTGGTGGCAACGCACGCGCTTTAACTAAAGCTAACTGACAATGATAGTTGCAGGAAATGTATGGAGCAAGATGTGAGGGAAACTCTAGAGCACCTTCTATGCTCTTGCCCCGTGATCACTAGAACTCGATTAACATACTTAGGAGCTCCACAGTTTGAGGGTCTGAACGAGGTCGCTAAATTGGGGGTGAAATGTCTTTTAAAGTTTACTAACCACACCCGCATCTTAAATGATGTTTACACTCTATGCGTGGCTTCGGCCAGCCACTACTACCTAACCTAACCTAACCTATAGTAAGAAAATAGAGGAATATAAACTTTCATAACAAGAAAGTTTTATTGGGTTAAAGCAGTCATTTCCAAAAAAAAAAAAAAAAACATTGCCCGCGGGCAAGTGCTGAACATTGCCCGCGGGCAAATACTGAACGTAACTCATGCATACACTATCAATGTTTTGAAATGCGTCTATATAAGTTTTGGAAATGACTGGTATAAAGAGAAGTTAGTCAACGATCAGAAGTTGAAAACTCTCAAGAAAAACAGAAGAAACGAAGGTTTGATGAGTCTACTGGAAAATTATTGCACTAAAATCTTAGATTCTAGCATATGTTTTTGATTAATTTTTATAATTATTCACCGTTTCGTTGCAAAATAAAAAATTGGGCATTACCAGGGGCAAGAAAAGTAACTACAACTATTTACTTAAATCTAAGTCTGCTCTTAGACGGTGAGATTTGTCTCATGCAACTTGAAAAAATGTACGGAGGTGAGGAGAAACGATTGATGAAACTTTTTGTCGTTTTAGTGTAAGAGCTACATGAAAGTAGTGCCGTTCGGAATCGGCGTTAAACTGTAGGTCCAACTATGTGGTATCACAATGGGCCGTTCAGGGGTAAGTGTGTCTCTCGACAGCCACTCCAACCTAACCTAACCTACATGAAAGTTCAAAAGGAAATGCAAAAAATTCCATAAGACTGATCACACCGTGTAAGAGCTGACTAGCCTTCTTTCTTTCTCGATTAGAAAATAATCTGGGTGTCAGATTTTTAATACCATAATATCCTGAGTTTATTCTTATTAACTACTCAAGCAAAAGTTCTACAAGATTCATGGAATTTATAATAGAAAAGACAAGATTCGGATTGAGTATTAAAATTAGCAAGGAAAGTTTGGTTCTTTGGTCTGGAACAATACAGAATTTTATTGGTCTGTTTTATAATTAGAGATGCACAGAAATAGGAAGGTGGTAAATACACCCGCTATAGAAAGTTCAATCATCTAGTCGAAGTTAAAAACACACAAGAAAAACAGAAGGATCATAGATCCGAAATAAAATACTAGCCGAAAAAACTTATGCTTGAAAATTTTTCTTGCATACAACTCTTACTAAAAAAAAACTCATCAACTTCCAGCATAAGTTTTTGTTTCTTTATATTTCATGACTCATCCAAAATTAAGTAAGAAAAATTATCAATCATGGCATTCCCATTATTATAAACCACAACGCGGGAGTGAGATAAATGTGAAGAAAAAAGGATAGAAGTCATGTTCAAATAAGGAAATACCTGAACAAACTGAGTAACCCGTCTGTCGGTTTGTCTGTCCTGCTTGTTAATTTAACACTTGACGCTGTTTTTTACCCCCTACATTTTTTTTACACAATAAATGTAATCGCTTTATGACTAATGCTTTACTACTAAGACGCGTCCAGCAGAATGTCATTTTGGAGGCAATAAGAAAATATACAAAGAAAAAAACAAATTACAAAATAAAAAAAATCATGAGAGCGGCAAATAAAAAGAAATAAATAAAAAAATATCGTTTTTTTTTCTAAGATTCTGTGATTATTCTTTCTAAAGAAAATTATGAAAAAAAAAAATTGATTAAAAAAAAAAATCGTTCAAGAATTACCACGCTTGAGTTGAAGTGCCATAATAAATCAATTAAAATGAAAAATATTTAAGCAATTACGCTTTCTGGGTTTTTATAATTTTCAAAATAATTATAAGTATGTAAACCTGCTGCTTTTATTTATTTTTTTTATTTTTTTAATACTTAAATACTTCCTTTAAAATGTGATTGCTGAATAAAGTAAGAAAAAAATATTAAAAAACACCCTCAATTATTAAATTTTTTTGCCGCTTATAATTTTGTTTGTTCCCCTCTCATTTTTCTGTTTTTCTTTAGTGTTCCGGTATCCTTTTCTTTGTTCATTAAAACGACAATACAAAAAAAACGTACATCCGATTTTTTCTTTATAGTTTTTGGCATAAGATAAATACAATAATATTGCATAAAAAGTAGGAAAGAATTAAAAAGAAAAAAAAATAAAACTAAAAAAAAAAAAAATAAACAGGAAATTCAAGTTGTGAAAAAGAATTTGAATGTCTTTTTCTGTTTTTGTTTTGTTTTAGTTAATTCATTTTTAATTTCTAAATTAAACTCATTTGATTATTATTGTGAAAGCATTAAAAATTCATTTTTTCTACATATAAGAATTACGATCAACAAAATTTGTTTCACTATTCAACAAATAATCGAAATAAAACTTTGAGTTTTTTTTTTTTTTGTTAGAAACTCCATGTGTTTTTTGTTCTCTTCAACACATAATTCCATGAAATTAAGCACAAATTCCACTTAAATTGAAAAAGCATCAGGCATCAAGAACAGCAATAGCAATAATAATAACAAATTGGATAAACCGACAGACAAAACACATGCACAGATACATAAACCAACCAACTAACCAAACACAATAGGTCAGTATGTTTAGTTGTGGCATAAAGCAACCAAGTCCGGATTTTAAAATTAATTTTCTAGTTAGCTAAAAACAACAACAGCAAAATTAAAAAAAAAAAAAAAAAAATCTACATCTAAAATGAGTCATTGGGATTCATGAGGCAAGCAAGCAAGAAACAACAAGAAGTTGAAAAAATAAAATAATTTTGCGTAGAAAAAATAAACCAAACAGGTTTTTTCTCATGTGTGCTTTCTGTGCATAACTATTGAATACTGTAAAGAAAATCAATTAACCAGAGCTTAATATAAAATGAATGCATATATGTATGTGAACTGCCAAAGGGTTAAAAAACAAAAATAAATAAACAAAACCGCAATAATTATTTAGTGAAATTTATAAACAATTATCTATTTGAAAATAAAGTTGAATAAACAAAAAAAAAAAAAAACAAATTATAAATAAAAGTTGAAGAAATTGAAGGTTACAGTTTAATATTTTTTATTTACAAATAGGAAGGTATAAATTTATAAAAAAAAAAAAAAAAAACAAAAGAATAAAAAAAAAATTGTTTAATAAAAAAAAATTTAAAAATAATAAACAAAATAATGGAAACAAAAAAAAAATTAAAAATTAGAAAATAAAACATTTTTTTTTTTTTTAACACATTTTTAATATTTTTTTCAAATACGAAATTTAAATTAAGTAAATAATAAAAAAAAAAAAAATAATAATTCTGTAAAGAACCAAAAAAAAAAAATTTTTTATTTTATAAAAACACCAAGAAAAAAACCTAGCAAATTCTGCAACGCAATTGATTGGGATTTGCTTGGTATAACTATATTTAAATACTTTTTTCTTCAATCATTTCTTTTATTAAACTTTTTATTTTTTATTACTCTTTCTCTTTATTAAATTTTATTGTTGATTATAAAATTTTGCTTCTTTTATATTCATATTTTCGTTATTATTATTTTTATTTTGGTTTTGTTTTTTAAATTATTTTTCACCCCAAAGGCATCAAAAATATTTGACTAACAGTAACTAACTAATTATGTTTAAAGCTTAATCGATTTATTTATAAAAACTTGAACTTTTAGATCACATATTTAACATAAAAAATCTCACAATATTTATTTTTCTTTAATGATTACTTTTTTTTTAATGATACAAATTTTCAAACAAACGGCCAGTTTGAACTTTAGTTGCCATAAGGGCTAAGCTAATGAACTATAATCAAATTAAATCATATAGATGTGTATCAGAAAAGTAGACCTTAGGCTCTTATGAAATTTAGACCCAAGACGATCACAGTGGTTAAGGCATAAAACCGTTAATCATACAGTCAACGCTCGAAACCGTGAACTAATAAAAACCAAGGGCGTTCACGTTTAAGAGATTGTTCACATTTGCGATTGTTGGAAACAATAAGGGAAACTTTATAATCTTACCACAGAACGATCTTCACCTTAAATATTACCTTTTCTCTTAAGTTCTTGTAGCAAATATATCTAGAGGATTCCCGAAACTATTAAAATCATGAAAATTGATACACAATTTCTAAGAAATTTTGTTCACGTTTTTGAGCTTTCAGACTTTGTTCACGTTTAGAATAGTCAATGGAAGAAAAAAATTTGTTCACATTAGTGGCTGTTCACATTATCGTACGTTTAACTGTATCGAACAAAATAAATACATGCTTGGAGGCGTTCAAAACTTTACGGTAAAAGTTATAGTACTATTCTCAGGTTAAGTGAAGTGGTTGCCATTTTTAACTGAGGAGTTACTTAGGCCAATAAGTCGCATTGTATTATCACATTGGCTGTTTTTACAGTTTCCCTAATCTTTTTCATTTCATTTTGTAGTTTTATTAATCCTGTTCAAGTATTTAAAGTCATTACGCAAATGAGAATTTCTGAATCCTAGATGGTTAAGTTCATTTTTTGCAAACTGTGAAGCCTTACAGTTTGACAGTAATTTATTTGGTGAACAAAAAAAATAGTTAGTTAAAAATACCAGATGGTCTTAGTCTTCTCCTATGTTGAATGACTCATTATTCCTAGTTTGTTAGTGATCATAATCTTCTCTACACTGCACCGAGATTAATTACAGAAGTGAAAAAAGAGAGATGTTATTTTTTCCCCTTACCTATCTATTATTATTAGAATCGAGATATAAAGATACATCGGAAGACCGACGAGCAAATTTATGATAATAATTATGATTTTTTTCTACTGTATTTTGCAATAAAATAAATAACTTCTTAAATTTTTTTTTTTTACTTATTTTACTTTTCAAATATTTTGGCGCCACAGCGTATCAAGTCCAAAAATTATTTTTTAATGGCCAATAACTTCCATTATAATAAAGATAATCCAGTTATTCTATTTCAGATATTTAACTCATTAAGGACGATCGGGAACTAAAGTAGATAGATAAAGTAACTTGAGCAAAAATGGTTTTTGAACCTGGCTCAGGGACGGCTCAGCTATAAGGTGCCATATGGCATCGCTAGGCATTTTCTGGGTTAAGTTAAAGTTTTGGCAATATTTGTAAACAAAAAACAAATTGCAGGTGTATTCAAGAATGAAAGCCTGTTAACTTTAATTCAAAATTTCTCAGAATTGTATTTAAAATCCTTGATTCACTATTCCTCACGCCTCAAATATTACAATCGTTTATCTCGAGTTGCAACCCAATTTCGATTGACTTATGAGCTTTCCCTACAGTATGTTATAGAGCCAGATAATTACTTTAGGTTATAGATCCCAGTTCTTTCCAATGACTATTTTACAGGAATAAAGTGTAATTGATGATTTTTTAACACTATATTGATTGCTTTCGTCCAGTTTAATTTACTGTCCAGAGCAAGATCAAGTGGAACCAATTCAGTGTGAATCAAAGGAAGGAATTTTATATCATACTTTTTCGTGAAAAGAACTAATTCCATTTTATTTGGATTAATAACAAAAATGCATCTATCGCACTAGTTATTCAACATGTAGAGAGCTCTTTTACTTAACCCTTTCGGCACCGTAGAAAAACCAGTGGAAATAGCGCAAAACCGAATCCGAATTCGTATTGTCTGACCCTCATTTCTTGCTAAAATTTTTCATCAGAACAAACATTTTTTGTCTTTAAAGGTTTGAACTTTCATGGGTCACCGGGGACCCAGTGGCCCTCAGTGGGAATTTTTGACGAACTTTTCCTGTACATTTTTATTAGACACTTTTTTATAGACAGACAAAGTAACTTAATATTAAATTTTCCTTTAACCCTTTTCTGACCGTAAGGAAACTAAAACCGACAGAGCAAAACCGAGTCCAGATTCGCATTCTTCGACCCTCATTTCATTGCAAAAAAGTTCTTAAAAAGTTTCCATTGAAGATTTTAGGGTCACCGATGGCCTATAGCAAAACTTGTATTTTCAAAAAAAAATAAATAAAAATTTAGGAATATGGGAAATCATGTTTGAGTAACTAGTTTTTTCCATAACATATTAAAAGTTTGAAGTATTTGAACAAATTTTGTAAAAATTGCGAGCGATTGAAAATTAACAAAAAAGAAAAAACACAATTTTTTCGCTTTGAACCGTACGGTACCGTTATCAAAAAAAAAAAAAAATATTTGTAAATTTTTCTAATTGAAATTAAAGAACCATTAATTCTCTTTCCAAAATCTATAAATTTATAAAAATTGGTTGCATAGTTTTTAAAAAATTGCAAAAATTAATCTGGTGGTGATACCGATGACACCATGGTACTGAAAGGGTTAACTTTATAAGAGAACTTAAGTACTGAAACCAGACGCTGATAGCGTAACCTTATCAAAAAACCATCAATTCTCTTTCCAAAATCTCTAAATTTATAAAAATTGGTTGCATAGTTTTTAAAAAATTGCAAAAATCAATCTGGTGGTGACACCGATGTCACCATGGTACCGAAAGGGTTAACTTGATAAGAGAATTGAAGTACTGAGACCTGAGGCTGATAGAGTAACCTTATCTGTAAACGCAATTGGTCTTGCCAGTAGTTTGTTTAAGGATATTATCTTCAAAAAATTACAAAAACATGTCTTACAAAAAAATAGTTTCCAAAACTTCTAATTGGGCTATAAATTAAAGTTTCTCCAATCTGAAAACAAGCTCTAGCGACTTTTTAGACTGAGTTTGGACAATGAAAGTGCAACCACGGTTAGTCATACATACATGGCGAATTTTATTGGCACAAAATTGTGATTTAAATTTTCAAGATCACTGGGTATTTTTTTCTTAGTTCAGCCAAGTTTTTTAGTACCGCTAAAATTGCAAAATATAAGAAAATCCGAAACAATGGTACGAAAAACCTGATTACGAATCATGTTTTCATAAGGCTCAGAGCTTTAATGTTAAATACAGGATCAGATAATGATGATGACAAGGTAAACTCATATAGCAAAGTACCAGAATTCGAGATTCAGTATCTGTACTACCAATGAAATTTAAAATTTAATAAAAATATATATTCTGGATAATTCTTTGAAACAAGAAAAAACATGTTGTTATTATTAAAACGCAATAAAACACAACATAAGTAATAAATAAAATACAATAAATTTAAAATCTTATCAGGAAAAAAAAAGACCAAAAACAAAACAAAATAAAATGTAATGAAAACCTACAAGAAATTTTTCATTTCAATTAAATATCTAAAATATTTTTATGGTTTCATTTTTCTACTGATAATGCAAAAAAAAAAAAAAGAGAAGCAAAATATAGCTTAGCATGAGCATTTCAATCAAATTTAATTACGTCGTATCCGTTGATATCCGTCGAATTTCTCACACAAAAATATATTTCATAATTACCCATGACGAAATTCTATTAAATTATGAAATTAAGTACCCAGTGTTAAAATTCTTACTTGATAAAAAATAACTACATATAGCACATTTTTTCTCATGTTGTAAACTTGAATTCCTTTACTATAATTTAATTTTATCGCAATATTTAGTCTTGAAACTTTTGTAAGCTAGTAAAATAAATAATAATAAATATGCCGCTTACTTTGAGGTTTTTCAAGGAATTATATAAGAAATACCGAACAAGTTCAAGATAAGTTTTGTTAATGCAATGTAGTTGCAACACAAAAAAAAAAAAAAATAAATAATAAAAAAAATCGGTCAATATAAAACAAAACAAAAAGTATTAGGCAACCTCAGGTTTGACTCTTTGTTCCTTCGTGGAATTATACCTCAACTCATATTTTTATTTTATATGTTAAATTTCAATATCAATTTGGAAATGATTTATTCTGCTAGTCAAATTCCTAAAAACAAATTTATAATCTAAGCTATGATCTAAGCTCTAAAGTCAGCTCTAACGTCTCATTGAAATAATGTATTTGATTACTTTATCTTGAAAAAAAATCTTTCTAATCTTAGTTTCATTATTATTTCATTTTAGTGTTCCTTCCTTTAATTTTTTCAACAAAAACTATTTTACTATATTATTAGCAACAATTTGATTTAATAATGTTATCACGCTATAAACTAAACAAAAAAAAAAGAAAAAAAATCATCAAAATATTGTTAGCGTGCCTTCGTGACAACGTTATTATTATTACAACAATTATGAGCAAATTAAATATGTTAAATTTTTAAATAATAAAAACAAAATGTAAAAACACCAAGGTAAAAAAATTTCAAAAAAAATACACCCAACGTGACAGTTTAATAAGCGGCAACAAAAAAAGAAAGAAAATACAAAACAATAAAATAAAACAAATTTTTTAATTAAGTATGAAAAACAAAAACCTTTCCCTTTTTTTCTTTTCTTTTGGCTAATTTTATAATTAAACTGGAAATTACAAATTAAAAATATTTTTCTGTTTAATACACAATAAATAGACTGACTGTTGTAGGTCAGTGCCCAGATAGTTATTTAGATAGATAGCTAAAATGGGATTATTATAAAGTGGTTGGTTAAAGTGGTAGTTCGAGACACGAACCTAATTAGCTCTTTCATACCCAGTGTTGCGTATATGCAACATTCACTTTTATGTGGCATAAATAAGGTGTTTAATAAAATTTTCTGTTAAAGCTTTTTGTAATCGCTTCTGTCAGGTATTACAATATTCACGTTTACTGATTGTCGAACATTTGAAATTTCTTGTTTAAGATAGTTTTTTTTTAATGTTTTGTCTTTGAAGTCCAGCAAAAACCTTAATTCAAAAAGTTTTGGTAAAATCGTTTGCACTATTTTTTGAAAAATAATGCGTTCAGATGCGAATAAAAGATAAGAGAATATGAAAATAAAGAATTGGAGGAATCAGATTATTCAGTAGTTGTCTACAACTCCATAGTTATTTTTTTTTAAATCTTTAATAAACGACAAACTAATCAATATAGAAGCATGAAATTTGGTGTCATGATTGTGAAAAACTTAAGCAACCATAATCTCAAAAGAAAAGTTTTCTATCAAGCCTTATTAAAATTCGGGCTTCAAAGGGTTAATGCTTTCGCACTATTTTTGATAGGTGATTTTTTGGCCTTATGAGACGATTACATCCATCCCGATAAGTTCAAGAAGTTTTTTAATTGGTTCTTGCATATATCAGATATTTTCCCCAAGGTTGTTGAAGTATGGTTTACCTAAGATATTCATCCAGGATTGTTCTAAAGCCGGATATTCGTAAGAGAACTTGAAATATAGTTAATTTTCCTCCGTATATTTACAATAGTAGTGTTGAACGGGATTCCGACTTTGGCCGCTTGTTCACTAATAGGACAGATATACCATACTCATGCTAATTCAGCCTGGTGTTCCAGGAGGGTAGATCCCTTTCGGAACAAATCGTTTTGCCTTTTCATTGCCCTCTATGCTCTGATGTCCGAATAACCATATTAGATCAACGCTGCGCAGTCGAGTTTGATCCGTAAGGCTCTTTCTGCACTGAAGTGACTTCCAGTGACTCCAAGCGACTTCAAAGCAGTCATGATTTTGGAGTCATAAGATTTGCAGTCTCATGATTTCAAAAAAAGACTGCACTCCCTTGACTCTAGAAAAGACTTTTCTAAATGAATAACCAATCGGCGACTCCAAAAAATACTTCCAAATGCATTTTTTATTCTGGAGTCAAATACATTATTCAATAACTGCAATCAAAAATTATTATTCATTTGTGACTTATATCCTCAATTGATTGCACTCTTTTACAGCTCTGATATATAATCTGAGTCAACTTCCCCAATTTTATCTAGAACTTGAATTTAACATCTTAAGCAAACTCTACCAACCACCGAACCCATTTTGTTTTTTTTTTTCTTTTAGAAAACTACACCCAAAGCACCAAAAATAAACAAATTTTGACCAAGTTTTACATCGATTTCTTCTGTTAAACAAACAAAAATTTAGTTCAACCAAATATTCGAAGGTAAAAGTGTAGCAATTAAAATAAATAAATAAATGAATATAAACAAAACAAACAATTATATGTAGTGCCTACACTTTGCAAAATTTCCACAAACAACCAAACAAAGAAACACAAACACCGCTCAACACTGAAAAAAAAAAAAAATTAAAGAAAATTTACCACACGCTAAATACAAATAGCAAAACAAAAAAAAACAAAACGCAACAAGCTGAACAAAAAACGAACTGAAAAAACGGCACAATTAGCAACGCTGAAAGCTTAAAAGTGCAAAAAAAAAAAAAAAAAAAAAAAAAGAGTGAAGCAGAAAAAGTAAAGCAACAAATTTGGAGTAGATATCAATACAAGCCAACAAGCTTATAAGCACTTACATAAACACAACAACAATCACAGCAATAACAGTAGCAAAAATAACAACTTGATTTTTTCATAACAATTGCGGTTAGTAGTTAAAAAATAAACTATAAAATAGTAGCAGTTACTATTATACATAAGTATGTATTAAAATTAAATGTGAGGTTATGATTTGCAAAGATTGACATGCAATTGTTAAAAAATTAAAGCAGCTAATATGTAAAAATTAAAAAAAAAAAATGTGCAAAAAAAAAACACACGGACTTCCTCTTAAAGGCTTTCATTATCTTTTGAAAAAAAAATTTAAAAAAATACAATGATATTGTCACATTCAGCGTTGTAGCAAAAGGTATTAAAAATGTTATAATCAATGTTCAATGATAATGTAATAATTTCTTCCCAATTGTATTTTTTTTTTTGCGGTGATTTCGCACATTTTCTTGGTAATTTCAATTTCATAATATATACAAACTTTTTTTTTTTTGTTTGATTACGAAACACAGAAAAAGGAAAAAACCCTAATTGTAAAATTTAAAAAAAGCTTAAATGACAACACTGTTTGTTAACAATAAATGCATAGTTTATACCTGTCTATACAGGTAAAATAGCAAGTGTTACTTTAAAAGATTTTGAAACAAAATAACCGTCTGAGTCTTCGAGATACGAACAAGCGAACACTTTGTTGTTGACACTTCGGACAGCTAGAGAAACGTTTTTGAAAACTGTGGCGGAAATTTGAAAGTAAATCCTATTTGAAACTTATTTCATTTTTTAGTAGATTACAGAATCATAGTTAGGAATGATTACGCTGATGAATTAATGAAGGAGGGCTGGGCAAATTTTCAGAAAATTATGTAATCGGGAGTGTTACTAACCACATCAAGAATGAAAAGAAAAAAAGAAATCAGATGGGCATTGCAGAACACAGGTGCCAAATCAAAGAATATTTGATCAACCCACCGACTAGGGTTGCACTAACAATATTTAGTGACAGTATGTCATTGATGCACATTCATCTAATGCTATCAGAATTGGAACATATTCATTTGCTTGATTGAAATATTTAGCATTAACCCTTTCACAGTCATGACAAATTTAGGTTTCATAAATTCAAAACGGTGGATTGAAAGTATGAAACTCGATCCGCCATTTTGGGTTCTAATATTAAATTCGGGTTCAGCGACCTCAAAAACTATAGGGTAACTATAGGCTGATCCAGAGATTGCCGATGGGTAAAACACTTGAGGCGCTACTCCTACCCACGCTGTCGGAACACCTGGCCCTCGCACAACAACATCATGGTTTCAGAATGAATCACGGTACGACGACCGCTCTTAACATAGTACAAGCGCAGATAAGCCATAGATTGAACCAGAAAAGGCCCTGTAATAGAACAGTCCTTGTGACACTTGACCTAGATAAGGTCTTCCACACTCTTGCGTGATGTTTACAACTCACCGCTACCCTCCATTATCAAGCGATGGTTGGCATGCTATATGTGTGGTCGACACTCGTTTGTAGAGTTCAGCAACAACAAATCGAAACACCGGAAGGTGAAAAAAGAGGTCCCTCAAGATGGAGTTCTGTCACCGCTGATGTTCAACTACAACATGTCCCAACTGCTTCAACCTTTTATGCGGACGACTGCACAATCCTTACCACAACATTCCAAAGCTATGTGAAGAATTGAACACTTACTTGGCATCTATTGCGGCATTTTTAAGAGTTCACAACTTGCAACTGTCAACAGATAAATCAATTGCAACACTTTTCACCACCTGGACGAAGGAAGTAGGACTATCTTTTGGTATAAGCTACGAAGGCAGAAGTAAACCCACAGTGAAATACTCTAAAATACTTTGCGTAACCTTTGACAATCTCCTTACTTTCTCAGCACATGCCAACACCCTACGCAATCGCGTAATATGCTGAAGGCCCTAGCAGGGTCAAAGAGATCATTCTTACCACTATTGGACGGTCAATAGCAAACTATACGGCACCAATCTGGACTCCACTTCTTAGCGGCACACAGTGAAAAACGTTGCAAACATGCCAGAACGCAGCTCTACAGCTACAGGCTGCCATCTCATGACACACGAAGGCCACCTGCATGACGAGACCAAAATGCTCAAGGTCAAGGAACGCAATACACTTCTCGAAAAACAGTTCCTACTCGTATGCCACAAAGAGGACCACCCCAATACAAGGCTAGCAACCTCCACACCACCACCAAGGAACATACGCAAAGACCTGAACTAGCACAGGGTAAACTTGACTCGATCCATTAACTCGATACCACTTGACAGCGCAACATATAGGGCTGCACTCAAACTTTCTGCATACGGAGGCGATAAACATGGCCAAATCTGCATATGTCCTGCTAAACAGGAGGCCATACCACACCCATAAACGACGCAGAAAAAATGGCTTTTAAGAGCAACAAGGTGCACTCTTGCACAGCTTAGATACGGATGTCCAGACTGTGGGAGTGGCCCTCACGATACAGCTCATCTTTTTTCTTGCCCACAGCACTCAATAGACCTGACTCCACACTCTTTTTGGACGCAACCCATTGACGCGGCCTACTTCCTGGGCCATGACTGTAAGGACAACAGCTGACACACATAAATAAACATATTAACAAAAAATTTCTAACACTATTGTAGCTGCTACAACAACAACATTGACAAGGAGAGGGGGCGGGGTGTCCTTTGAATTTTGGCAGATCACCTACAAAGTTCAGTGTGTTATTGGCGCATTCACTCCCTTCCCTTCCTTCCTTTTCTTCTTTTTTTCCATGGAAAGCCTAAACCAAGCTAGCTTTTTTCATCCGTTAATGTTGTGTGAATTATATTTGTACACGATTGGAACGGTGCTTTTCTTAGGTAATTTTTACTTTTTAAGGTTTGCCATTGGAGGTGGTACCATTCAGAAAAATTTTTATATTCTGTTTTTGAACCAGCACACTAACCACTAGGCTACAAAGCTCAAAAAACCACCAAGAAATTCTTTAGATGTATAAAAAAAAATCCACCGTGACCAGATCCGGAATAAGAATTTATTCCTTATAACCTCGGGCACCCAGCGAACGCTTCAACAATCGTAAAGTTTTCATTTAGGAAAGGGATAGAATTTCTGAACTTGAAGATTTAGAGGAAATATTGAAAGCGAAAGCCTTCGCATTTTCAATGAACGCGAGTTAGTTTTACTTCCTTTGTTGTTGTACATTGCTTCTAAAATCATTTTTGAAGCTTTTTTGTTTGATAATTCGCTTTTTGAGCTTTATCTTTTTTTTTATGTTAAGATTGAGAAGTTAGTAAGTTAATAATATGTGATTGTAAATAAATTTGTTAGATTATATTTTTTTATAGTTATATCAATAGTTGTTGATACTTCGAGTTTATTTTTAATACTTCTAGTTTTTTTTTTTTTCAATAGCAAAATAAACTTGTCAGCGTGCGTTTCAGAGATCTATTATAGAAAGCTCAATTTCATTAAAATTATTGTAAGAAAAAAGCTTCGGTTTCCATAATACCACAAAGCGAATACGACCGCAAAATTAATATCGCATATTTTACTTACTGACACGCTTTCATTGATCTGCCTGCAGGTCTAACCTGATATTCATTATTAATGCGAAGTTTTCTATGATATCAAAGAGGGAACACTCTTTTCAGATGTTGTTTGATGTACGTCGTTTTAGTTTTAGAACGAAAAACGAGTTTCCTCAACGAATGTTTCAGAGTTCTATTATAATTTCATTGGATATATTGAAACAAAAATCTTCACTTTCAATAATATCACAAAGCAAGCACAAATCGAAATCAATTAGGTATATTTTACGCGCCGATTCACTTTCCTTATTTTTGCTACAGGTCTGGCCTGATATTTTTTCTTAATACAAAGTTTCCTATGATAACGACGAAATCTTTCAAACCAACTCATTAACCTTGAAACCAGGGTTAGTTGTAGAAAGGTAGTTAAACTTGGTGTTACAGGTCTGACTCAGAAGTTTTGAAAACAATTAAAAAAGAAAGCCATGTGTTTCATTTTATTGTTTTTATCATTGTTTATAAACAAAACGACTGAAGCATTGTTCAACCCCTACTAGGTAAAAGAAAGATAAGTGTGGTGTATACCAAGTCTTATCTTATCAATTATAAAGTATAAGAAACTATAAATAAACAAAAAATTAAAATAAAAATTGACATTTACTTTAGCTTTATTAATAATTATAATAATTGTGAGCACAAATTAAAAAATATAATAAAGACGAAAATAAAAAAGAAAATACGAAGAATTTTGTAGTTAATAATTATTTTTTTTCTAATTTTACAGAAATTAGTATTAACGTATAATTTGTATTAGTTCTAAGTATTTTTCTGTTTTCTCCAAAATTCAAATACAAACAATACTGCAGTTTTGTACAATAATCAATCATACTATATTTTTCTAATTACATGACTACTTGAGATAAGCCACCATATTTTTTTTTTTTTTTTTAGAAAAACTTATTAACTATATCGAATGAAAAAATAGGGAGTTTTTTTCTGTAGAGGTCTGTCTGTCCTGTATTTGTCATGTTTACCATACACAGTTGTTGTCTCGTCATATCATTAAAGTTGGGTGTGTTTAAAACATTATTTAAGTATAACAACTGATAAGCATTAAAGCCAACGAACACGAACAAATCAAACAAAAATTGAAAAATATTAGTAGGTAAAGTGGTAGTTCTGAAAATATTCTACATTTGATTTACCTCTCCTTGAAGTAAATAAATGATAATTGATCAAAAGAGCCAACGATTATTATCTATATGCATATGGAAAATGAAAAGGTGACAGTAAAAACTTGTCCAGAAAACTAGATTAATCGCAAACAGCGGTGGGGCTTTTATGGGGGGAAAAATAGAAACAAACAAATAAAATTTTCCAGTTAAGTATGAGTTTTAAATTCATGGATCGATTAAAAATTAGGAAAATTTTTTAAATTCATAGAAAGACAATCTGACTCTTTTTAATAGATAGCTAGAGAAAGCCTTGATATAGTGCACAAGACTTTCAGCCAGAAGGTTGCGGGTTCGAGTCCCGTCTTTGTCTGGTGGTACGAGTTAGTTCTCGGCTTGGGTATGTTTTTTATCTATCTTTCTTTCTTTGTTCCTTTCTTTCTTTCATAACTTAGGGCTTTGATACAATAGACTTTATAGGTCGCAGTGCCTGACTTTTGAGTCGTCCTTCCTTCAAACAGTAATAGATAGCTAACCCATCGTGCAAGGGAGAAACTTCAAGGTCTGGAAGAACTCGTGGGTGTAAAGTTCCGCTAGTTTGACTCAGTTTTAAAACCTGATTCGTGCTTCGTTTACTACTTGACCAACAATCCATCAAAATCAAAATTTTTAATTTTATTTTGTTTATAAGTAATCCCTCTCACCTGAATGATGTCCCGCGTCATCATCCTCCTCATCATTATCGTCACAAACATTAGAATCCTCATGATCACTGTTGCAACTATTCAATGAAATATCCAAAATTTTAAAACGTTCACGTATCAATTCCGTACAACGTTCCGAATGGAAAAATTCATCCAATTCATCCAAAGCCAAGGGGCAAACATCATAATTTGAATAGAAATCTTTACCCCAACTGCCGGAACAGTAAACCGTAGACGCCGAACCGTTTGTCGATTGCATATTGTTTTGATGCTGTGAAGCGATCGATTTTAAAAGCGAATTACTACGCGAAAGTTTTGTTGAATGAGCGCGACGTATAAAGCTTAATGATTTTTTAGCGGGTGAGGTAATTTGATGTGCTGATGTTTGTGGATAGTTTGGAGAAGTAACTGACGAATCAGAATTAAAGCTTTTTGTAGCACTTATTTTAGATTTGCTGGTGGCGATGGCGGAAACAGCAGAAGATGAACCGCCCGTGGATAATGTGGTTACTGTATGTTCAAAGGCAGACATTGAGCCAGTTGTTGCTGCTGTTGATGATGATGTAGTTGAAAGTTTTGGTGTTGATTTAAGTAGAAATAGATTTTTGGGTGGAAATGTTTGTGTTATTAAAATTGAAGATGAGCTACTAGCGCTAGTGTTGCCCAACAATTTCGAAGAGTTCTTTGAACTACTACCGCCGACAACGGCGCCAATATGACTAGCTATGCTGCCACCGAATAAATGATGACGTTCTTTTGACAATTTTTTTCCACTACCGTCGACGTAATGATGTGCGCTTGTCGTTGTTGTATAATTTCCGTCATACAAAGCTTCGGGCTGTTGCAAACACACTGAAGGTGATAAATTTTGCGGTAAAGTTTTCGACTTTGCACGTAAAGTTATGGGGGTTGTTGAGTGGGAGGGCGGCATGGGAGGTAAGTGATGGTTTGTATTCGCTGCGACGCTATTTAGCAAGTTATGTTCCACACTCGGTACCGATAAGATATTCGTACGTGAGCGTGATTTCATCATTTTGATTGGTGTCGATGTATTGGTTTGCATGCGACTTATCTCTGAATCATTCAAATCATCATTTAAATCGTCGTTGTTGTTGTTATTGATATTCGCCGCAGTGGTTGAAGTGTTGTTGGAGTTACGCTCATTACTACCAATCGTTGTTGGTGGTGGTGGTGGTGTGAGCGTTAGAGAACGCTGCTGCTGGTGCTGTTGTATCTGCCTTCGATACTCAATTTCATTTGTTTGTAGTGCTTTTGTTGTTGTTATATCATCGTTCTCAAATTGTGCCAAATGTTTTGTTACTATAGTAATACTATTTTGCTTTTGTTGGTGTTGTTGTTGTTGCTGTTCCATTGTTGTGGGGTTTCTCACTCTCGCTCCTCCTTCTCCCGGTGTTACTGTAGCAGTTGTCATATCAATATTCTCATCATCCAAACTGATACCATTTAAAACTATGCCATATCGCTTTGTTTTTGCCGAAATTGTAGCTCCCATGGTATTCGATGTTGATTGTTGTTGTTGTTGTTGCTGGCCCTGCTGTTTACTACTACTACTACTACCACTACTATTCCTACTACTATTTTTATCTCTTGCTTGTTTTGTTTTCAATTCACGTTCTTTTTTATTTGCTGTTGTTGTTGTTGTTGCTGCTGTTGCCATATATTCTGTTCCATCACTATTCTCATCATCCAAATCAATATCAGCAACATTACCACTTATGCTCCAATTAAAACCACAAGGTGGTGACATTTTTTTCGTACTTCTGGTAGTTTTCGCTGCTGCTTGCGTCGCAGCAGCAACTGCTGCTACTGCAGCTGATGATGAAAATCCAAGCGTACTATTTGTACGTTCAAAAAGTATAGTAGCAACACTGGCGTTTTTCAACGATGCCGATTTCTTTAAATTATTATTATTTGTATTTTTTTGTGCTTTACTTTTGCTTTTCGAGCTTGCTTTTCTATCGCCAGCGCCGCTGCCACCACCGCAGCTTGACGCTGTTGTTGCTAAACTATCGGCACTGCCGAGTATACTACTATTTGTTGTTGTTGTAATACTACTCGAACTGGAATCGTTGGCAGCGTCGTCGTCGTCGTTGTGTTCGTCGTCTTCGATAACTAACGGTACATAGAATGTTGAACGACGTCGTTGTTGTTTCTCTTCAGGTGTTGCTATGGCTGTTGTTGTTTTTGTTGCTGTGGTAACCGAAGCAGGGGTGACTATGGTTGTGTTTGTGGTTAATTTCGAAGGAATATTTGTTATTGTTGTATTCGCAGCAGCAGCATATGTCGTTTCAAAGATTTGCAACATGTTTACTCAAAAGTGTAGCAAATAATTACTTAGTAGTAGTATAAAATTAGTAATATGTGAAAACATACTTTTTTACATTTCAAGTTGCGAGAATGCAGCAAGTTCAAGACAGTTTTAGAAACGTTTAGTAAGTAGAAAAAGAAAACTAATTTATTAAAAATGTTAAAAAAACAACAACTTTCTTTTAACTAAGAGTAGAATCTTGAATAAGATTTTTTTTGGCAAACAATTTATTTGTTAAAAACACACACTTTTCGATCGCAACACCTTTAATATTTTTATATATCAATGGCAACTCTAAATTAGTTTATTTTCTACTTTTTATTAGTGATTCTTTTAGAATTCACTTTTTAATAATTACAAATATTTTTAATAAACACTTAGGTAAAAAAAAAAAATATTTATATTTGTTTAGAAATATTGAAATTTGCATGGCAACTCTCGAACTGCTCACACTCAAACTAATTTTAGTTTTAATTTTTCAATATGTGTGCCACATATCTTTTATTTAGTTTTTTTTTTTTGTTGGAATTTTTAATGCTTTTCATATTTTCTTGCAATGCTGCATAAATTTCCATTAAAATATCATAAAACTTTATTTTAAAATGAATAAAATTAAATCAAATGAAAAAATGTTTCAGATTTTTCATGTTCCTCTCTTCTTGCATCTTAGTACTTTTTTTTCTTTCGAGAAATGCACTTTTTGTACTCGTTTGAGTAAAAACCACTCGCGCTCACTCACTTTTCATGCGTGTAATTGTTGTTGTATGCGGCGGATACTTGAGAAATTCCAAACAAACGACGAGAACGTTGAAAAAATCAAATTTAACGATTTTTAATTTTACGAAAATATTTTTTTTTTGTATTTCTTTTATATTATAAACAATAAATGCTTTATAAATATAACACAAATTTAATTTATAGACTATATTTTTCTCTTTTTAATAAAAATAAAAAAAAAATAACAGCACTTATAAAATAAGAGGAAAAAAAATGATTAAAACATTCTATGCGCTTCACACGAAACGATCGTTTGGTTTGCTCGCACTCGACTGAGTGTGGCTTAACAAAAACAAAAATTAATACTAGTTTGCTGAAGTTGTGCATTCTTCACTCGTATTTATTTTTGTTTCTTTTTTTTTCTTTTACTTTGTTTTTGTTTTGTTTTTCCCCCACAGATCGTACAAATGTTGAGCAAATTCTTATTTACAGTTTGAGTTTCACTCTTAAGCTCTTTCTCTCTTTGCATAACTTTTACACTCATGGAATGAGTGAGAAGCAGTGATGAAATTTTCATATTTCAAATTGTATCAAATTTAGTAAAAGTTTGTACTTAAATGAGCATAAATGTATCTAAAATACTATTCTTCATTGGTTTATCGTTTTAGTAAGAAATGCTATTTGCATTGAAAACTTAACAATTTAAAAAACATTGTAAAACATTAAAGCGCTACACGGTATATAACTATTGCAATACATTTTCATTGAGATCAATGTTTTCTTTATATTCCATATAATAAAGACATTATTAGTACTGAGATTACAGTAGATGGTTTCTTTACATCTAACTAGTATTTTTGCTAAATTGCAGCACATATATAGTAGTCACAAAATTGATCACAAAAAATAACATATTTAGTTCACGACAAATCGGAAAGTAAAAGCCCAGAAAACTTTACTCAATCAGATCAATGATGTTAACTGTACAATAATTACTGTATTTTACAGTAATTTTATGGAATTTTAAGGTCTGTACTGTAATACAGAAATTCGCTTAAATTATACAATTTCAAAAAGCGTACAGTAGTATGCAGTATTATTCAAAATTGTGAGCATAATTTATCAATAATTGCTTTTTTTTTTATAAATTCAAATTTTATTTTGTTAATGTAATAATTCATTAATTCATTTTTGTGATATTTAGATTATTTCAATTTTTTCTAAATAAATTTGACCATATCCCAGGGACCAGCATCAGTAACTATGCAAGTTTTTTACACCTCAGTAATTTTGGGTTAAAAATATCCAACCATTCCTTTTCGTTTTTTTTTAGCATACAGTAATTTTGGGAAAAAAAACGGTAAATTTTAAGGGATAGCACAGTAATTTTGAAATATCAGTTAACATCACTGATCCAGATGAATATAAGAGAGAGCCAAAGTTTTAAATCTAATTTTTTATTATCTAAAGGATCCTCATTTGTCACAAAAGTTCTAAAATTTTTAGTATAATTTTCGATTTTTCAAAAATGTTCAGCCAAAGTTTGCTTCTAAGCCAGCAGCTCTGTTATTGCCGTTTATAAATGCAAACATACATACTAATGCAAAAATAACTCTTTAAATTGGATAATGTCATAAGAAGTTTTGACAAAATGAATACAATTAATAAAATTTTTTCCGAATTTCTGAAATCTTTATGACTTTGACCCTCTTTCGCACCAATAAACATTATTCGATATATTCACAAATTATGAAAATAAAAACTAGATTGCTCATTTTTGCATAGTTCAGTTCATATCGTTCAAATTTGCTTGATTGATATTATCAGTCATCATCAAAGTAACAATAATTCGTCATCAGTGATCTTTATTACTATTACAGCATCCTATATGAGTTACTTAAATTTGAAATTGTAATTCAAAATTACAGGATAAATGACAAATTTGTTCACTGAATAGAGATGCTGAAATGAATCTGCACAACTATTCTTTATACTTATTTTCGTTGTATTTCTCATTGTATTCGATTTGGAAAATTTTATATGTTTTCCTTTATAAATAGTAATAACAGAGCTGTGAGCTTTGAAATTGACCAATAAAGTACTGTGACAAGTTAAATTTAAGTAGGTACTAATTACAAAATATTTTCTTTTTCTCTGTTATAATTTTGTTTTAAAATTTTGTTGGCCAATGACAAATTGTACCTTAAATGTACCAATTGTACCTAATGCACCAATTGTATCTAATGTACCTTGTTGCTTGAAAATCCCAAAAAAAAAAAGGTACAATTGTACCTACGTTTTCATCACTGGTGAGTGTGTATTTTGCATGGCATCCATTGCATACCAATTTTTTTATGTAGCACGTTAAATAAAACAAATGGAATGAACAAATATGAAAACAACAAAAAAAAACTCCTGTTTACTCAAACAGAGTTGATTATTTTTGTAGCTAAAGCAATACTATTTTTAATTCATAGCACTGCTAACATACATATATGGGTAAATATTTCTTTATTTTATTTTTTGAAATTATAGAATAAAATTAGCCGATCTTACACTGTCAGTAATATTGACATTACTCGTACTGTCATTATTAATGATGGCAGCTTCATTATTTTTCAAAATTAAATTATTCTCTCACATTTTGACAGTCGTAAACAACTAATTTCTGTTTGTAAATGCACTTTTTGTTGCTAAATTTTACCAATAATAATGTTAGACTTAACAAAGTCAGTAATAATGGCATTACCACAAATACTGACAGAAATAATCAGAAAATTCTGAATTCCATCAATATTTCCTTCATTCCAAGTAATGATAGGATGTTTTACCTTACACGATCATTAATGCTCAGTATTTGAAAATACTGTCACTATTACTGACTGTGTAAGGTCCGCTATTCAATTCTGAAAATAAATTTTACAATTGCATTATTAGCAAATATATGAAAATTTAATTTAAGCAAAAGGAAGTGCTGAAATTCAATAAACCAAAAATGCAAAAATAATAATTACCATTTTTGTTAACTTGCATTTATTAATATATATGAAATTGAAACTCTATCTATATATTGCATTTATTATATATGCATGCTACATATTTCTTACATTTGTGTTTTCAACTGCTGACTCTCAATTGCAATTTACAATTGTCACACACAAACTTGAATGAAATTTTTTACAAAAAAAAAAAAAAACAAAATGAGTGCATTTTCTTTCTTTTGCATTAAATTAAATATGTATGCAATTATACTTATGGAAATTATATAGTTCGAAAAAAAAGGGTCGGTTATATTATCATATTTCAACCATTCAATAAAGTACTTTAGTATTATGTAAGAATAATGCATATATGTGCGAGTAGAGTAAAATAGAGATTGAGCATAAGGCAGTATAGTAAAAAATTAAGCCGATTAAAATATTGATCCAACAACAAAAATACAGTAGTTGTTGTTTTAATTACTAATAGAGGCAGCATTGATCCTTTATTTGAAAGAAATGTTTTATTGAAATTTATAGTAACTCTATTCGATATACTTCCAATAAACATATATTTTTTGTTATTTTATATGGCCCCGCCTAAATTAAGATATACGAGCGGAAAAAATATTTGTGAGAATTTAGATTTTTGAAAAAACTGCGGTCTTCAAGACTTCAATCGATCCCCATTACTCCCAATACACAACCATATAATTAATATATTATTTCATTTAGCTTTTAGATACGCCATAGTTTCGTGGGTTCTCTTTCAGTTTCCTTCACGCAAAATACTTTTACAGACCATAAAGTTAATCACTCCCCTCTTCACAATTGGATCACTCGTAATTGCATGGATTTCTTTATGTATTAGATCTCTAGTGGTTGCGAATGAAGGCGAAAAGAGAGTTTATGCCATTTATTTGAATCAAAGTTTTTTAATTTAGAAGAAACGATTATAGTGATAATTAGTAGTGAAACCCAATCTTTCTAGCTCCCTTTTTTGGATACAGTAGTTCGATAAAGCATTTCGTCTTTATTAAGCAGCCTTTTGGGTGCCAAATCTAGGTAACTACATATTATCTAGAGGAGGTGGAAGGGGAAGTTTAAGGTTTTTTTTTATACTTCAAAAAGACATCTAATTAAGAAGCAACGATAATAATTACTATTTATCGGAAAGGAGTGAATTAAGTTAATTATTGAATCTTCACCACCAATGATATGGGGGCTAAAATCCCGAATAACCTCCCTGCATTCGCTCCTGTCTCTATGAAACCGAAAAAGAGTATTATCAGATACTTTCTCTCTCTATTATTTTTGATTTTTGCTGCTAAATCAATTAATTTCACGCAATTTTGAATACAAATTCCGGTCAAGAATGTTGTAATCTCATACAAAATTAAATTTCATTATTAACACATAAACAATTTCCAGTCAAAAAAAGATAAAATCTGAACCCAGAATAATTGAGTTCTAAGAAAAAAGGATAATCTACTTCAATCTCACAATCTCATAACATAAAAACTCGATATAATTTCACTACTAAAATCAATTGCAACACTGAAAAATATTTGAAAATAAAAAAAAACCAACAAAAACAAAATTGTGAGAGAGAGAGAGACACACAAATTCATTTAGAAAATAAACAAAACGAAATGTATTATAAAAATTCTTAACATACAACAAGGTGCCCCTATGTATATTCGTGCTAAAAATATAAAATAGCTGCAATAGTAAGAAAATAATGGGTCGAAAACTAAACGAATATATGAGCATGTATGTAGGATACAAACAAATATATAAAAAATAAAAGAAGTAAAGTATAAATTGGGCGGCAAACGCACGCACAAAAAAGGTACTTAAAAAAAAACAAAAAGTAGCACAATAAAAAATGGTGAAGTATATGTGGCAAAAGAGGGGGAGGGTATATTGCAAAAAAATATATTAAAAGAAACTCATATACAAAAGCGGATTTTATTTGATTTTATATACTACAACTGTGAAAGGGGAGTGGACAAAATAGCGAATTAAATAGCAAAATATGAAAGAAGTATTAGGTTAGGTATACAATTGTTAACAAATGCTACCACTTACTATTTTTTGTTTCATTACTTTCGGTTAAAGGTGTTCCATGGATCATGAGATAGGCAAATGAGCGGGTAAAGGTTCGCCGCGCATGCGCAACTATCAAACAAAAATATAAGCCTCCTGTGTAGTGATAGAGCTTACTGTTTTCAGCTGCTTGTTAATTGTTTATTTAATTGCAATTTTCTAAATAGCTATTATAAAGAATTTTTAGCCAGAGAAGATACTTATATATTTTATAGGTGGGTTAAGGAAGCCTGTAGGATCGCTAAAGAGCTTAAAAGAATGCACAAAATATTATTGTAAAATGTAACTCACTTCAGAGTTTGATGTTTGAGAATGAAAGCACAACGAAAAAAGGATACCTTCAAATGTTTTCTCTCGCTCAGCATATTAACTCTTTTGAAATTGTACATTTGAGTTTCATAGTGTTTTCTTTCATTCCCTTTTTAAATACATATCACATTAGATTAGATTCAGTTGCTAGTTTACTAATTTTCAACTCCATTATTCAACGATAATTTGTAATGCTTCGTAAAATTTTGACAAAACCAACAAACAAATAAAAGGACAATGTAAAAATGTAGTAATAATCTTGAAAATAGTATCAAAAAATAAAACGCAGTAGGGGAGAATACAGAAAAGTTACTCAAATGTAGCAAATAAATAACAACAAGCTGCAATGAGTGAGAGCAAAAATTAAACAAAAAGAGACAAAACAGGCTAATTTATGTACGCCATAGTAAAAAGAATTAAGTCAATTGGAATGGAGTGAAGTGGAACACGAACAACAACTGCGTATAAAATAATAATCACTGATCCTGCGCTGTAATGTGATCACAAGAAAACAAGAACTAACGACAAAAACAAAATAATAAACCATCATCATCACCACAAAAGAATGTAAAAATGTAAAAACAGGAATTTACTATGAAAATGTGAAACTACAAATGTGAAGAAAAAAAAGGAATTATAGAAGCAGAAGAGCGGGGAGAGCTTGAAGCTCTCACTTGTTTTACTTAAAGTTGGCAGCTGTTCCTTTCACAGTCGATCGATTGCGTTGTAAAATAAAAATTTTTATATTCTTTTTACTTAGGTACGTTTTTATTGTTTTATGCTTTTTTTCTGTTGTTCTTGTTGTTGCTTATTTCTTACTTTTTCAAGGGTCTAAAAAATGTTTTTATGTTAATATAATTTTATTTCTTCCTTGCAGGAATTTATTTGTAGTGTTTTTGTGTTAAAAAAAAATATATATATAAATATATATAAGGAAGAAAAAGGAAAAAAGAATATACATACGTAAGTAGCTCGCCATTTGCGATTACAAATTGTAAAAAGCGCATTAGAAGAAGAAATTAACTTAAGGACTTTCTTTAGTTAATAGTTATGAAATATAACTCTGAGTTTTGCATTATGGATAAAAATAAAAATATATTTCTAGAAAAAATGTATAGGGTTCTAAAGTTCATCATCGGCCCAGAATTGCCAAGCATTCCGAAAATTAGAAAATAAAACAAATTTTGTTTTTAAACGGCACCATCTCTGAACTAACAAAGCCAAAGCTTCAAGTAAAAAAAAAACTTAGAAAGTTTTCACATCGAATTCGGCATTTTTATAGATTTTACTTTTTAGAGTAAAAATCTCTTCATAATTCTCAATTAAATAATTCAAAACTTCCACATTTTGAGAAATCAACTGTTTGATTGGGAGTTATACTAACCAGTGATTTAGTATAACTCCCAATCAATTTCTTAACACAATAGAAAAATCACTGGATTGTCATGAAACATCGCCAACTAACGAGATCTCTCAATTTACACGTATCAAATATGTGTAAGCTTACGCTCAGCATTTCCCAGCGGGCAGCGTTTTGGAAATGACTGTTAGAGTCTATTGCAAAGAGAGTAAGATCCTCTCAATATGCTCAACAGAAATATCAGGACGTTTCAAATAAACAGAGAGATGAAAAACAAATGACGGAAGCGAGTTGCGAAATCAGAAGAAGCAATGCTTTAAAGGTCTGTAAAAAATTCATAACTGTTTGCAAAATAACTTTCAAATGACAGGCCAAGAGGACAAGCGGGCTAAAATGTATATAGGAGCAAAAGCGAAATAATTTAGTATCTCAGTGCAAGAACGATACAAGTAATACGGTTTAGAGGGAAAATGAAACAATTTAAAAGTAAGAGCAAAAATGGTATAACAATTATTTCAGCGCAAAAACAGCATAGTGATTTATTTCGTTTTTGCTCTGAACATATTTTGTTTCACTTTTGCTCTGAACATATCTCGTTTCACTTTTGCTCTGAACATATTTCGTTTCATTTTTACTCTGAACATATTTCGTTTCACTTTTGCTCTGAACATATTTCGTTTCACTTTTGCTCTGAGCATATTTCGTTTCACTTTTGTTCTGAACATATTTCGTTTCACTTTTGCTCTGAACATATTTCGTTTCACTTTTGCTCTGAACATATTTCGTTTCGCTTTTGCTCTTAATTAAAATTAACCCACTTTTTTTTCGAACGTAGAAGTTATACCACTTTTCCTTTCATCCTCTTTTTTATGGTTTAATAATAAAGTAGAGAGAAAGTGCAAAGAGAAGAAATGTGAATTAATCACAAATGTAGTGATTAAAAAGTTCTTAATAATATCATACATTTATTTGTGCGCAAAAACTATTTCATGATTCGAAATTTATTTTTTATTATTTAGTGTGAAATGAGGACGATTCGGCTTTATTTCGCTTTCGAATGCTAAACGACCAAGAGGACAAGTGGGCTAAAATTTATATAAGAGCAAAAGTGAAATAATTTAGTATCTCGGTGCAAGAACGGTACAAGTAATACGGTTTAAAGGGAAATTCAACGATTTAAAGGTAAGAGCAAAAATGGTATAACCATTCTTTCAGAGCAAAAACAGCATAGTGATTTATTCCGTTTTTGCTCTAAACATATTTTGTTTCACTTTTGCACTGAACATATTTCGTTTCTCTTTTGCTCTTAATTAAAATTAATCCACTTTTTTCTAATCGTAGAAGTTATATGTACCTCTCAAATGTTACTTCAAGGTTTTTAAAAATATTTTTGGGGATATATTTTGGGAATTTTCGGAATTTGTAGGAGTTGGAAAATTTCTCTAATGGCTCTATAAGAACTGAGTTAAAAGAATTGACTTGCCAGCCGGTCTGAATGGCTACCTTCTTCGAATTCGAGCTACGGGAAGCGGGAGACTTTTTTATGAATTTCATCAAAAATTCTTATGAAAATTTTTAAAAAATGACTTACTTCATTCTTATTCTAACCCACCATTTCCATGTGCATATTTTAGAAATGCTTTCTTTTTATTTAATTCATATTTTTTATATTTAATGACCGATTTTACCATCATTGTGAATAACATAGAGAGAGAGAGAGAGAGAAAGAGAGAGAGAAAGAGAGAGAGAAAGAGAAAGAGAGAGAGAAAGAGAAAGAGAGAAAGAGAGAAAAGAGAGAGAGAGAGAGACAAAGAAAGAGAAAGAGAGAGAGAAAGAGAGAGAGAGAAAGAGAGAGAGAGAGAAAGAGAGAGAGAAAGAGAGAGAGAAAGAGAGAGAGAGAAAGAGAGAGAGAGAAAGAGAAAGAGAGAGAGAGAAAGAGAGAGAAAGAGTGTTTTCTACAATGAAATCTCCAACATATAGGAAAATGTTGATAAATTCATATAAGAAATTTTCTCTCTCTCTCACTGGCAGTAAACATGACATATTGAAAACCAGCCATAAGAGTTAAAATGCTATAAAAAAGCATATGAAGAAAAATGTGGTCACAAACTAGCGGAACGAAAAAGGGGGAGGGGGAGGCTAGCTGGAGGGTCGTTTATAAGGATAAAAATAACCTGGCTTTATATTTTAAGTTTGAGCCACAATATTGAGCGTTGTTACTCACTCAAAAATTAAAATATGAGAGTAATACAATTTATGCTCTCAACAACCACTTTTATCTAGTAAAGAGAGTAACTCAATTTCTGCTCTCAATAATCATTAAACAAAAAATTTCTGGGGTACATAACGATACGAACTTAAATGTAATTTTCGTTTACTAAACAAATTTTCTTCAGAAATATTTTTATACTTGAGTGAACAGTTCGTTAAATATTTTGGAAAAATGTTGAACATTTTCTATTGTATTTCTAGCATATTTCTTAGATAGGTACATATCTACACTATGCATTTGTATATTTGATGCCATTATTAATCTGACGACATAATGTTTAGAAAACATGCGGTTATGTCATGTAAAACATAACAAACAACAGAAACAACAATGTCGCAGTTGAAATAATTACGAACAGCAGCTATCACCAACAGTACACAAAGGTGGTGTGCGTAGACAAATATATATATGTACGTGGAGTTCAAGGCAAAGTACATGAAGTGCGAGTAGATGCTTTGGTTGTAAGTGGCCAAAGGTGAACTTGTTTTTTTTACAAGAAGATTTGCTGTTCTTACATAGTTTTTTTTTAAATATTTTTTTTTTAAGATTTTGTAATTTTTTATACCTTTTTTTTTATATAAATACCAGTATGTTAGTATGTAGTTATTAAGGCAAGCAGAAATAAGTTGAAATCAGATAAGAAAGGTGAGGTGTTTTAATAAAATATGTTTCAGTTTTTTTTTACTTTTTTTCGAAATTAGTTTAAGATAAGGGTAGATTGTTGTAATTCCTGTTCTGTTCTTAGTGAAAGTAAAAGTAAGTGACGAATAATTTTGATTTTTAATTTAGGATTTGATTTTATAATTGGAATTTATTACTTTCTTTTATAGAGAACAGGAGAACAGAAACATTTCTATAGGGTTTTGTTCTTTGCCAAACAACTTGAGTTCATATCGTGTTTTTCCAGATTCTTAAATGTCTTGAAAATTATTAAAAATCTGCAAAATTTTTTAAGTAGTAATTATTTTCTAATATCAACTTCCAAAACTATGTACTTGAAATATTTTCAAGCTTGGATCATTTAAATTTAGAGTAATTTTTCAATTCTTAAGTTCAGTCTAAGACTTCTAGCTTATTTATATTTAAACCAATATTTTTGTAGCATAACTTACACCATACTAATCCTTTTCAGTTTTCCTCGAGCATATTTAAAACAAAGCTCAGCTCAGCTCAGCTGCTTAGATGCCAGCTTTGTTTTCAAAACTTACCTACCCTTCAACGGCCTACTATCAAAATCAACTATTTTTTAGTTAACGATAAAAATGCAATCAGTTGTAAAAATAAGGGGCCATTTATATGTACAGGACGATCAGGTATATCCTTTTTGCATGATCGCAGGAAGGTATTAATTTTACAATTACCATTGAAATGCAGTTGAATGACTTTTTCTCTATGATTTTTGATTCCCTACTTAGGTATAGGTAAATTGTTGCCTGCAGCAAAATTTGCATTTTATTATTAGAAAAATTAAATGAACGCATCAAAAGGGTTAATTTTTTTTTCATATATTTTCTTCAAAAGGAAGTATGCACTTAGAAGGACCTTCCCTTTGTTTGAAGCTGTTAGCGGCTTCTTTCTAAAAATCGAGGCGAGAATTAATAGTTTCCTTTTTTATTTATTTTTTTTTTTTCATTCTATAATTTGTTGTGTTATTTTTAATCAGCTGTATTATTTTTTTCTAAGATTTTGATTTTTCATAGATGTTTTTTTTTTTTTTGATATCAATCTTGTTGAATAATTGTGAGAAATTTACATTTTGGACATTAATCGGAAGTGTAAATTTTTTCCCCTCTATATTATATTTATTTGGAAGAAAAAGGAAAGCAAATGTATGTATATGGAAAGAAAAAAAATTATATATCATTAATTCATAAAAGTTATGCTTGATTGAGTTTTTAAATTATTTGGGATTTTTTGTTTGAAAATTCAGAGGAGTACATTTCGCAGACTTTTATTTAATCCGAGAGATTTTTATTTGAGAATCCTTTTCTGTATATACTTGAAGTCTAATAAAACTTACAACCTGATCGTGTTTTTCATAGAAATGTTGAAAGAGAAAGCAGAGAAGTAAAAAAAATGGAATTATAAATTATATGATTCAGAAAAGTCTGCAATTCGAGTCAATCACAGTCACGAAAATCCGAATACGTCAGGGTTCTGACATAACCTCAAAAAACCTCATAAAATTTTTTTTTTTTTTGGATCTAGAGATCAGACCATGGTTACTAAATATTTTTGGGGTCACTGAATCCGAATCCGAGGTTCAAAAAATTCGAGCATGTCAGGGTTCTGACATAACCTCAAAAAACCTCATTCAATTTTTTTTCGAGCCCAGGAGCCAGACCATGTTACTATATGTTTATGGGGTCGCTGAGTCTGAATTCAAGGTCTGAAAAATGCGAGCATGTCAGGTTTTCGACTTAGCTTAGATAATGAGGTATTTTGCAGGTTATGTCGAAAACCTGACATGCTGTGGTTTTTTAGACCTCGGATTCGGATTCAGCGACGAAAGCATATAATAAAAATGGTCTGAACACCGAGCGCAAAAAAAAATGTTATGAGGTTTTTGAGATTATGTCCGAACCCTGACGTGCTGGAGGTTTTTAGACCTCGGATTTAGAATCATCGATCCCAAAAACATATAAACAGACCCGAAAAAAACATTTTTTTTTGTGGGGCTGTGTGATTGGAGCAACTCCTGTCATTGAAGCTCTGATTGGTCTTTTACCGTCATGCATCTTCATTAAGAAAACAGTCGCAATCACTTTCCTGAGGCTGCAAGTTTCATCAAGCATGCTAGAAGGTAATTTTGCCCATTTGAGCATTCTCGGCGAAATTCCTAATACTCTAATCTGCTCTTTGTCGGATTATATGATTAAGGATCTAAGCTTCGTTATAAAATTCTATATTGGCAATATCGTAACTTCGGTCTCTTTGCTCTTAATTGGTATACAGAATCTGCTTTTTGTCGGATAATATGATTAAAGATCTAAGCTTCGTTATAAAATTCTATATTGCCAATATCGTAACTTCGGTCTCTTTGCTCTTAATTGGTATACAGACAGCTTGAAAATGGATTGTACTTCGGGTACCGGAGTTATGGGACTCACCACTAAAATCTTAATTTCGCTAGGCATTTGACCGAATATTTTTCAAGCCGAAATATATCCAATTGAGACCTGCGCAAATATAAACCATCATAAAGTTTTAAAAGACGCACTAATAGTAATTTTTCTGATAGCCAGACATCTAGCTCTCTTGGCACTCTCTTTATGAATTTTTTTTTTTTGTGTCAAAACTGGTGAAAGGGTGTTTTGAGAGTGTCCCGATCTATCGGTCTATTTATAACAAAGTTAGGCTTTGTTGGATACTCGGCCACTGTAACCTTTTTTGGCAATGAGGCCGCCGATGAACTAGTTAGGAAAGTGTTATCAACATCATATTGGCCACGATCCTCTTTCTGGGGATTCGGTTGGGCCTCTTCGAAATCTATTGTTGAAGAATGAACTAAGAAGAAATAGCTCGAGCATTGTTGGAATCTAATTCTAGGTCTCAGACAAGCGAAAGCAGTTGTTTTTTCGGCTCACCTCTTTAGACAGCTAGTGGGCTACATCTTTGGGCAGTATGTGCTCAGTATGAAAACAGTTAATAAGATAGAACTGCCCAGTTAGGCAGAGTGTTTTTATGTTTAAAAGATTACGAGACCCACCCTGGTTCGGCTCAGAAGGGGAATTTCGGAAAGTAATTGCTTTCGGTTAACGAAATACAATCTTTTTCTACAAAAGATGTTCTTCTTTTGTCCTAACTTGGGACAAAAGGTACAAAAGATTTTTTAGGTTACTGTGACTTTGGATTTCCCATATTATTTTCATAATAATAATAATAATAATAACCGCCGAGAAATAGTGAAAGAGGATGATATGCTGAAATTTATTGCTGAAAAAAATAAAGTATTGCAAAATCTTTTTTACCAACAATTTGCTAGAAAGGGGGTAAACCAAGGGGGTGAAGGCTTCCAGAAAAGACAAAAAATTTTCAACTTTTCATAAGAAACAACTTTTTCTCATACATAAATAAAATCTCTAGCACTTGAAGTTTATATACTTTCACATTTCTATCCATTACTTTCTTGAGCAAAAATGCTCATGGATTTTGTCATGGCTGGGCGATTATGAATTTCAATATTTTTTTAATATCCAATATAGTGAGATTTGCTTATTAATAATATATCTCTCTTCATTATGAGTCTTTTTACTTTTCTCTTTGATTTATTTACTATAATCTAAGGTAAAGTAAAAGTCTATAGAGTTGTTTTGCAACGATCTCCAAAAGATCCATGAAACATGGATTGCATTTCAGCACCAAACATAAATTAATAAAGCAACATTAAAAATGCATTTTATCATTAACACTCAACGCTATATCCTTTTTTTAGATACTTCCCTAAGCTAAAAGTTTCCTGCGTTCCTTCGAATTATATGTGACACAATTAAAAACGCATTCGTTGATAATCGTAAATCATCTGGGATGAAAGAAAGAATAATGCAACAAAATAGCTTTGTGTTTTTTTCAGCTTTTCATACTTTTTGTTCAAAAGAAAACAAGAAGTTGCTGCAGGCAGTCAACTGTCTCTTTTGTTAGCTATGGCTGTTTCAAAAACAAAAAAGGACATTTCTGCATTGTTTAATGTAAGATTGCAACAAGGAAATTTATTACTGAGTATTATGTATTTTTTCAATAGGAACATGTATGAATAAAAATAATATTTTATTAAAATTAATGATTAATGATTTAATTGACAGATTTATACATGGTGCATTGACAGTTTTATGAGGCGTCATACAAATAAATCATCAAATTAAATTAGAGTTTACTTTTGATAGTTATATTTTTTTTTTTTGGCAAAAGAATGACATTTTAATTGACATTTGAGAGTTTTAGAACTTTGAGAAAATACATTTTTTTGTAAGAATATAGACAGCTGCCTAGAAATTTTTAATGGAAATTTTAAATAAACCTTTTAAGCATAGATAGCTGTCCTATTTAGATATACGGGTTTAAAAGTCTGTTATAAAGCTCCTTAACTAATCTAATTCTATAATTCAGAGAAAACTATAATGAAATTAATATAATTTCAATAGTACAAATACTGTTAAATTAAATAGAAATACTATTAAACTAAATGGAAATACTGTTAAACTAAATTGCAAATTGTTATATAGATAGGAAATTATTATTACTACCTCCAAATAGTGTGTGAGCTATATTTAAATACGAATAAAAGTGATCTATAGTCCGAGCAACGAAATGAAAAACTTTTTTTTTAGACAATTTTTACTCTAAGTCTAAATTCCCCAAGTCTAAATGAAGCACGATTTGCATCTGGCAGCCCTAGCCGGGATAAATGTGTTTCGCTTTTTTGGTTGTGTGCAAATTTGCCGCCAGTGATTAAAATTAAAATATATTAGACTTACAGCGCTCTTATCATTCCCTTCTTGAATCTTGATATTATAATGAAAAAGAGAAGCCAGCAATGTGATTCTGTTACTTGTTTACGACAATTTTTGGATCGCTAAATTATGGTAAGAAATTAAAGAATCAGCGACAAATTTGGGCACAAAAACAAGCAGAGACAAAAGATTTGTTTTGGGGACTATCCCCAGAAATCGGTAACGAATGGTCACCTTACATTAAATTCGAATGACTTGGTTGCCGAACACCTTCTTCTTTTTCTTAGCTTCCTGCATATATAGTTTGAACTTTTCTATAAGGAACTGGAATAATTTTTTTCTTCCTTTTACCTTTATATTTTTGATATATTTAAGAAAAAGGGTCTAAAAAAGTAAAAATTACTTCACACTTAAAATTTTGCACGAGCAAGTAATATTTATCTTGAATTTGGAAATGGCGCTGCCTACTTCATCAACTTATTGACACTTCAACAGGATTAAATGATACCTAATGAATGCATTTCGCAGCATGTTCATTGATCTTTTGCATATGTTTCCGTAAAAAGATTGAATGCGATAAAAAAATCATCATGACTGGCAAAAAAAAAAAAAAAACGCCAACAGTAGTAACGTGACAGTAGCAGGTACTGAGAGTAATCAGCTGCCAGTCATAACGGCATATTATTGACAGTTGAAGTGTCTACCGAAAAGGATTATGAATATTGAATTGCAATTTTTAAAATGTTTTTTTTTTTTTTAATTTTATTTTACATATGATACAATCGATCGTGCGATTGATCTTTGCCACCAATTCGCTTCTGGTGATGATGATGAAACCACAAATACAAATGCAACCAAAAAAAAAAAAAAAAACATGTGAAAAAAGCGAAACGAAGCAAATATTAATAAATAAAGGCGCGTTACACAGAAACCACTTTCTGACAGCAGATGGTATGACAGTTTTCACTGTGTGTTTGATAGTCTGGCAGTAAAAGTGATTACTTTTTAAGATCATATGTATGCAATGAATGTGTTGTGGTTTTTTATTTGTTTTATTGCTGGTTGTTGCTGATGAATTGCAAACATAAATGACATTTTGTGAAATAATGCAACTGTGCAGCAAATGTAGCTTTAAATTTGTAATAATTGAAATTTAAAATTAAAGCAAATATTTTATTTGAAACAGAGTTGTAAAAGAATCTAATCAATTTAATTGTTTATAACCGAGAATTCATGATTGAAGTTACTGAATAACGTATTTGACTCCAGAATAAAAAATTGCATTTGGAAGTCTTTTGGAGTCTTCCGATTGGTTATTCATTTAGAAAAATCTTTTTTGGAGTCAAGAGAGTGCAGTCTTTTTTTGAAATCATGAGACTGCAAATCTTATGACTCCAAAATCATGACTGCTTTGAAGTCACTTGAAGTCACTTAGAGTCACTTGAGTAACCTTGAACTCAAATGCAGTCATTTGGAGTCAATTGCAATTTGTAGTCAATTGGAGCCTTTTGGAGTCAATTGGGATTTGGAAGTCAATTGGAGTCTGTTGAAGTCTTTTGGAGTCAATTGGGGATTTGAAGTCAATTGGAGATTTGAAGTCAATTGGAGTCACTGTTTTTACGAGTTACAGCTTAGATATTGTTAATACATTTTTAGGGTAATACACCTTGTTATTTCTATTACAATACTCGAATGTCAGTTTCACAGAAATTATTGTCAAAACATTTTCTTTTTAATATTAAATAAATTAGTAAAAAGTATTAATTATTATATTGAAACGCGAGTTGCATGGAATTACCGCAAAGACTGCAAATCTTTTTGAAGTGAATTATTTGTGATATTGTTATATTATTTGTGGCGTGTGTTTTGTGGAAAACTGAGTATTTGTTAAAGAATCAGTATGAGAGACCTGAGTATTTATTGAGTATTTATGATAAATATATAAATTAAATATTAAATAGCACATATATTAAAGTTGACTTCAAATTCCAATTCACTCCAAAAGACTTCAAGTGACTCCAATTGACTTCAAATCCCCAACTGACTCCAAAAGACTCCAATTGACTTCAAAATCCCAATTGACTCCAAAAGACTTCAAGAGACTCTAATTGACTTCAAATCCGCAATTGACTCCAAAAGACTCCAATTGACTTCAAAATCCGAATTGACTCCAAAAGATTTCAAGTGACTCCAATCGACTTCAAATTCCCAATTGACTCCAAAAGACTTCAACTGACTTCAAGTGACTCCAATTGACTTCAAAATCCCAATTGACTCCAAAAGACTTCAAGAGCCTTCAATTGACTTCAAGTGACTGCATGTGATTGCAAGTGACTCTAAGCGTATTCAAGTGACTTTAAGTGTATTCAAGTGACTCCAAGTGACTTCAAACGCCCTATTGACTCCAAATGACTTCAATTGACTTCAAAATCCCAATTGAATGCAAAAGACTTCATGTGTCTCCAATCGACTTCACATTTCAATTGACTTCAAGTGACTCCAAGTGACTTCAAAGCAGTCATGATTTTGGAGTCATAAGATTTGCAGTCTCATGATTTCAAAAAAAGACTGCACTCTCTTGACTCCAAAAAAGATTTTTCTAAATGAATAACCAATCGGAAGACTCCAAAAGACTTCCAAATGCAATTTTTTATTCTGGAGTCAAATACGTTATTCAATAACTGCAATCAAAAATTATTATTCACTTCTGACTTATATCCCCAATTGATTGCACTCTTTTACAGCTCTAATTTTAAATATAAAATTTCTTAAAATCTCTTATTATTTCTCAACAATTTGTTGTATCAAAATCAATAACTCTTTTTTCTATGGGGAATATACTAATTACATAATAGCCACGTTTTTTCTATACTCGTTTGCCTTGTGTCAAAACGAGTACCGAGTGAAAAAAACGCGGCTATTGTTTTTCTTAACCCTATAGTTTTTCTTATTCCAATTCTTTCAACTGAGATAAAAATTAAAACCCGCAACTTCTTAATTTCATATTTCAGAACACTAACGAAACCAAGAACATTCGTTTACTTATTGCACAATAAAATCTCAAAAAAAAAATTGAAAACAAATCTTTAAAATTCTTAATTCTTTTACTCGTAACTCAAAATTTCTGCAAAACATTAAATCTTTTCCAGTCTATTAATTTTTTTTTTTTTTTTTTGCATTTTTTTTGCTAAAAATAGAAAATATGCTTAAGTATACATTCTGTATACCCTTATATCCTTGACCTTCTTTATTGTTTTTAGTATTTGTTATCATCTTTTTCCAGTCAATTCATGCATAATTTGATAAAAATTTCACTTTCAACTGCCGGCAACTTTTTTTTGGTCCTTTTTTCTCGCAATGGGTGTTGTCTTTCATTACACTCTTTTTCAAGTATCACTCTCTCTATGACGCACACATGCGTCAAATGTGCACGCATCATTAGCAATTTACAGTGTGCAAAAATAATGAAAAAAGTGAACAAAATACAATATTAAAGCAAACAAATATATTAAAAAATTATATTTATACAGGGTGACAATTGTAAAGTGACGCAAGTTTAATACTCTGCAGCAAGCTTTGCCATTTACCGTTACTTTAATTTAAAAAGCAAATTCATTCATCATTGGCTTTGCTTTTAATTTCATTTGAATTTTTGTTATTACATTTTGAAATTTCCATAAAAATGGACAAGGAAAATATTCGTCGTGAAATTATGAAATTTCATTTGGCAATTCTAGTAGCCGTCAAACTGCAAAGGCTTTAAATTTGTCAAGTCGTACGGTAGACCGAGCTATAATTCGATATAATGAAACTGGGGGTTTTGGAGATAGAGACCGGGGAAAATTTTCAACAGTTGCCACTACTGGTTTAACAGAAAAAATTCGTAAACCAATCAAGCGAAATCCAAGGCGCTCAGTGAGAAAAATCGCTAAGGAAGTGGGAGTAAACCGTGAAACAGTGCGAATCATTGCAAAATCAAAGCTTAATCTTAAGCCGTACAAGCTCCGAAAAGCTCAAGATCTGACACAAAAAAAGAAAGATTTGCGACTGCAAAGATGCAAGGCGTTGCTACGCTCCTCCGTGTTAAAAAATGTTGAAAATATCTTGTTTACAGATGAAAAAATTTTCACGGTTGAACAACATTTGAATGCGCAAAATGACCGAATGTCAAAAGCCAGCTTCCGTTATGGTATGGGCTGGAGTTTCCGCCCATGCCAGAACCCCTCTAATATTCGTTGAAAAGGGTGTTAAAATTGACCAGGTTGTTTATCGGAGCATTTTAAATAAACATGTTCTTCCCTGGGCCCAAGATACATTTGGAAATGAAAACTCGACTTTCCAGCAAGATTCTGCACCTTCCCACATGGCAAAATTAACGCAAACATGGATAAAAGACAATTTTTCTGGATTCATAACATCTCAAGAATGACCACCATACTCCCCAGACTTGAATCCAATGGACTACTCTATTTGGAGTATTTTAGAGAGTAAGGCTTGTGCATCTCAACACCACAGTCTGGAGTCGCTGACAAATTCATTAGAGAAAGCCTGGACTGAAATTGATCAGGAAGTCCTGCGGCGAACAGACCAACGATTTCCGGATCGATTGAAGGCATGTGTGCAGGCTAAAGGAGGTTATATTGAATGAGGTGGGGTTCAAATGAATGCTTATATATTCAGTAATGTTAACACTTAATTGTACTTAATGGAAGTACGTCCTTTTGAAAATAACTGCTGAAATGTGTGCGTCACTTTACGATTGTCACCCTGTATATGTATATAAAAACATTTTTGACAAATATCAATTTCTTTCTCACTTGAAAGTGCAAAATTATGAAATATGGCAACGCTTATTAGTGAAACTAGAAGAATTTGTTTGAGTGAAAACATGCAGTTAACTGCCTTGTTTAAGTCATTGTTTTATATTGAGTAAAGCTGATTTTAGTTCTGGAAGCAACAAAATTCCATTTGCTCAGCGAGTAAATTTTGATACAATTTATCGCATTTAAAGACACTGTACAATATGTTGACCTTTTTTCCACACTACGCACATACATATTTTAGTTTTACGCTCGAGTGCCGGCAATATTTTCAAAATTATTTGATGCTTGTGTTTAACGGCAAAATAAAACAAAAAAAAAAAAAAAATAAAAGGAAAAGAAAAAAGTAAAATGGAAATGGAAAAACGTTTACGCATTTAGTTGAGTGACCGTGAAAACCGCTGAAGTGTTTTTTTTTTTTTTGTTATGTGAAAATTGCAAAGTTATGTATAAAAATAGCAAAAAAGGAGCAAGGATTCTTACACGCAAGAAAATTATGCCATTAATATGATGAATATTGTTTTTCAATCACGATTCATTTGAATTAAAATATAGTTGTAGCAGTAATATGAAAGTATTCATAAATACAATGAAAGAATTCATAACATTAACGAACGTAAACTTCATATTGATGAACGAGTACATCCAAACAATGAATCAAGCTTTATTGAACGAACGAACAATATTGATAAAGAATTTTTTTTTTTTGTGTGTAAATTTTTCCCGCTGTTTGCAGTCAAATGGATATTTTTTGTTTGTTTTATTTCTGTTGTCAAATTTTATGACCTTGTAAATGAAATCATGTACACGCTCATCTCCTGCCAGGATAATGTTGCATGTTTGTTTATAATACTGAATTTTTACTTTAGCTCCTACTAATGAGCAGCAATACGCTGCAGGGGTGCTGGCTTAAGAGCACAAGAGAAGAGGAATATGAGTTGTACCCTAGTATAAGTATTTTTGGTATTTTTTTTTTTAACTCAATTTGTAAAGAAAAATAAATAAAAAGTATTGTTTTAAAATAATTTAAAGTGTTATAAAGTCTGATTTTCTAGAAATTTAGAAAAAAAAATATATATGCATTCTACCACTATATAGATACAATACATAAATAAAAGAAGCGTGACTCCGGAAATGCTGCTTATGTTAATGAAAAAAATAAAAACAGTCAACATTGTTACATTATACTAGCGTTGTCAATAAAAAAAAACAGCAACAACCACATACCATAGAACAAAAAAAGTGGCAACAAGACACCTACAACACCAACAACACTAGCAACAATGAGAACAGCTATTGAACAATATGCTAGTCACGAACTTCCGGTTTTCTGTATATAACATGCTCGAATGGACAGACAGGCACACAAACGGACAGAGAAATTGTCGGATGAACAGACACATATGTACATATATGAATATGTGTGCGTGTGCTCATGCGCATTGCACTGAAAACCTAGTACTAGTTTTTTTCTTCTATTCCCCCATTTTACCACATCTTTTTCACGCTCTCTCAAACCAACTTAGTATCACAAACATTTTCGCCCTTTTTTCGGTTGCCTTTATTTTCTATGTCTGTCTTTAGTTTATGAGTTAGCCTTTAATGCTCAATAGGTAAAAGTATAGCTTATCATATTCCTGAACAGTAGATCATTACAACTTGGGGTGTGTCAGTTATGTACAAATAAATAAGGAGTGAGATCGAAAAAATCTTAACACACGTTTTACCTAATCATTTTTTTTGGGTGTAAAATTTAAAAATTTCTTTGATCGAGTTATCTTTGAAAAATATGTCAGTTGTTATTTTTAATGACAAACATGCTGATTTATTGTGAGTTTGATCAAAATGAGTGAAGAAAAAGAAGTACGTCTTAAAATTATTAAAAAATTTTCAAAAAAATCCAAATTGGTCCTACAAAAAATTGGCCAAAGCATTGAAGATCTGCCGTCAAACTGTTTCCAATGTTATTAAACACTTTCAGCAGAATTTGACCATCGATAGGAAACCTGGTTCGGGAAGAAAACAAGCACCACATGATATTGGGAAAGCCAAGAAAATAGAAAGCATATTGAAAAGATTTCCAAACACATCTGGTAGAAAAGTTGCCCGGTTAGCCCAGTGCTCTGAGTATTTGGTGCGAAAAGTTAAAGCCAATGCAGGTTTGAAAACATACAAAGTACAAAAAGTTCGAGACAGAAATGCTGCAAAAAATTTAGACGCCAAAAGTAGAGCTCGGAAATTAAAATCGAATTTCATACAAAAATATTCATGTTGTATAATGAACGACGAAACGTATGTACTGGCAGATTTTATGCAGCTTCCGGATCAAAATTTGTATGTTGCTGATGCTCGAGGAAATGTCGAAGAACAATTTAGAATCCAAAAGCAGACAAAATTTCCTAAAAAATTCCTGATATGGCGAGCTATATGCAGTTGCGGCAAAAGAAGCAAGTCATTTGTTACAGTGGGCTCTATAAATACCGAAATATACATCAAAGAATGTTTGAAAAAAAGACTTCTTCCTTTCATAAGAGAGCACAATGTGTCCACATATTTTTGGCCCGATTTGGCATCATGTCACTACGGTAAGAAAGCTCTGGAGTGGTACCAAAGTAATAACATAGTTTTTGTACCAAGAGAGGCAAATCTCAATCCTCCAAATTGTCCGGAGCTAAGACCTGTGGAGAGATATTGGGCTCTTGTGAAAAGAAACTTAAAGAGCACAAAGAAGGTGTCCCAAAATATCAAAGATTTTAAAAAGAGATGGGCACTTTTAACTGTTCCAAGAAGGTGTCTGAAACAACTATCAAATCTGTAATAAAAGGCTTACCAAAAAAGGTGCACGAGTTCATAAATAGTGGTTAGAACTATACAAGTAATATTTTTCTGTAATTTGTAAAATATTATCAATTAAATAAAAAAAAAATCAAAACTCTAATATGTTAAGATTTTTTCGATCTCACTCCTTATATCGTAATGGGAATTAAAGCAGCTCTTAAAAAAATAGACATGCTGTTCTTAAACCATTTCAATCTCTTCCTTGTACAAACAAAGACGACCCGGTCCTCGGAGTATAAAAGCTCTTCCATCCGAAAATATTTTGGAGTGAATATTAAATGTTTTTGTTTAGTCTGTGGATCGATAGGAAATATTGATGTTAATTGTATAACTCGAGATCCCCTGATGTTTATCAAGTTCATTAAAGAAACGTGTAAACGAGACAACTCAACTGCATAGCTTCACTAGGTAATTAGGTTGGCGTCACTGTCGAGAGACACACATTAGCCTGAACGGCCTATTCTGATACCACATAGTTGAACCTACAGTTTAACGACGATTCCGAACGGCGGTGGAGCAATTTTTGTCGGTTTGGTGGTTTTGCCATTACCAACCAAGCTGTGTACTTGTGCACTTCATATTGATAGTGAATATAAGAAAGTTATGAGAATTAACCACAAGACGAAGACGGCAATCAAACCCGAACCTCTCGAATGAAAGTCTAGTTCACTACCCACTAGACTATCGAGGTCGACTATAGGGATCTCAGTAAGAATTTTGGCTCTAATGTGATGCTATCCTAATTATATGGCCAGCAGTGCCCTAAATATATTTTTTTTCTACGAGAGAAGCAACAGTTACTTACTGTCCTGTTGTATGCTTGAATTTTTCAATTGCTTCCTCAGTTTGTAAAACCTGTAATTATTCTGAAGTTGTATTTACTTAGTTTGAGGCATTCGGTTGCTCTTTGGAGGTAGAAAATCCAAATTAATAGTTATGAATACCTAAGCTTAGGGATTTGAGTCCAGTAGGATGATCTGATGTCTCTTTTATTTACTTTTAGTTTTTCTTTAAAGGTGTGAGGCCCTATACCCAGAAGGGATTCAGGACCAATGGTATTCTTGGCCGCTGCCTCTCTAGCTAGGTAGTCGTATTTCCTTCCCATGTATTTCTGTGTGCCCAGAGACACAGAATATAGTGACCCTAATTCATTCAGCAGCTATAGGTATTCCCAGACTATCTTTGAGGATATCTCAAACGAGTTCAGTGCTTTGATTGGTGCTTGGCTTGTGTTCATGTTTTCTACACATACTTTCGAGGTTGAATTGAGCACATAACCTAATGTTAAAGTTAGATTTAGAGTTGAGGGTGGGCTGGACTAAGCCAAAGCACTCAGTAGAAGAAAGTACAATGACAAGAAAGATATGTGAGGGTATAAATGGGAAGAAGAAAGGTCTAAGCTCTCTCAACCTCGAGCTTCTTTGTTTCACTGATGGACCTTAGAAGCTCAGAAAGAGGGAGAGCATGTATATTATTCATACTCAAGACATCACCACTCAACAGCCTTAATCTGATTCACGCAAACGCTAGACAGCTGCAAAGATAATGCTCCGTAGTATTGTCGTCCGCAAGACACGAATGGCAGGTTGGATCGGTGATGACGCCAATGTTAGTCATATGCTGACCACTTGTGTTGACACCCACCAGTAATATCAAATTCTTTTTTCTCAGTTTCGGAGAATATTCCGCTGATTTCCTATTAGGTTGTCTCACCAAGCACTTCGCGGTTCTGCAGGAGTCAAGCTTTCTCTATGGATAGAACTAACGAAATCGTTGATCCAACGCATGATCTCCCCCGAACTTACGCCAAGAAAAGGGTCCGGACCCAATGGTGTAATTGCAGCACCTTCATTAGCTAGCTTATCAGCTAATTCATTCCCTGCAATCCCACAGTGTTCTGGAACCCATATACGGCATAACTTTTTGTGTTTTGCGACATTATTTAGCTTTGCCTAATACTCACTGACCAATTTTGAAGAGGTGACAGGGTTAGCAAGGGCCTTCAGTGCAGTTTGACTATCACTGCAGATGACTATGCTCTTCTCATGCCATCTTCTTTCAATTATCCAGCCTGCCACGTCTAGGATAGCGAAAATCCCCGTTAAGAAGATTGTCGCCATCCGTTCAGTGGAAAAAGAGTACTTGATCTCATCGTCCAAGTGCCAACTACTGGATCCAGTACCGTTTGACGTGTTGGATCCGTTGGTATAGAAGACATGACGGAGACCCCGGAGCACGACTTCTGGACTTAACCATTGATTACGTTCCGGTACCCTGAAATCATATCTTCTTCCGATGCGGATACAAGACACATGATTGCCCACGGGCATCAAGGTCACAGTGGGCACTGTACTGACAACTGGTGGTATATTTGACTGTGCCCTATATCCGCCTCGTCATGCCAAACTCCATTTAACCGGGGTCTGTAATCTAATGGAGAGAACTTTTGCTTGAAAGATGTTTACCCATAAACTCAGAGTATCTGGTTTTCGGCCCATACACTCCTGCACCTGTTCTAACAGATGGTTCGAGAACAATCTGTTTACCTACCATTTTAATTTTTAAGACGTTTCGAGCAATCCTGTGTTCGAATTCTTTCTTGTTGCTGTGTATAATTTTGAAGTATTTTCCAATGTTATGTTTATTATTAAAATCATCTCTGAGCAGACTGAGGAGTATTTTCACATATTTCCAGCTCTAGGATTAAAACTAATCTTTTAACTCTAGATATCACCGTTCAACACGATTGTTATCAAAAAGTGTCATTTTCACATCAGAGTGCATCATTTTAAAATCAAAAAATATCAATTGAACACCAGAAAATAATAAATAATATTTGGTATGAAAGTTTTTGATACCAAAATTACGTTTTCTACTTTCAAACTGGAAAATGTGCAGTACATACTCTTTTTCCTCTATTCATAAATCGCATTTTTTGATCGTTGCCAATAAAAGATCGTTTAAATTGAATAATATATGTATAATTTCTTGTTACTAGTTCTTTTAAATCATTGTAAAATCGACTTTCTATGTCTGCAAGTGTGATTTTGAAAAACGAAACGAGCTATTACTCAATAGTTTTTTCTTGGTTCTTCTTATTTTATACTTCAAATTATATACAGATCATTAGTTTATTGTTATAAAAGTGTTAAAAATCAACGAAAAAAATCTTAATATTTTTATAAAAAATATTTTCTAAAAAGGTACTACTACTACTACTTTTTAGAATTTTTTCAAGTACATTTTTCACAACTACGTACTTTTAGTTTCGGTCAAATTTACTCTAAGATCAATAGACAAAAAAGCATTGCATACTTTTAGTGAATCACAAAATTTGAATTCACCACGACAACAATTTCAACAAATGATCAGTATAGAAATTACGACAGCTAAAATGTTGCATACTTTTAGGCATCTAATGAATAAAAGAAAGAGAATGAAATACACACACACATATACTACAAAGCAAATTATACTTTTCCCTATTATTTTATTTTTAATTAAAACAATCCTAATTTTCTTTGAAATTAATAAAACTTAATTTTTAAAAAATTTCTCTAAATCGATGATGCATGAATTTCATATATTTTTCGGTATCACTTTTATTTATATTGCAGTTTTCTTCTGCTGTTTAGGCTTCAAGTTGAAATTTTCTTATTTTTTTTTTTTAAATATATAATAACTATATTAATATAAAAGTTCAAGCTATGATTATTATTAATTATAAAGTGGAATTCATTAATTTTCACACTTTGTGTTGTATTTTTTGTGGTTGTTTTTGAGAAAACTATAACACATTCAAATTGCCTTCTTCTGAAAGTATTTAAAATCATTTTTGTTGTTGTTGTTCTGGTTGCTATAGCTTTAGCTTTTTTTCCATCATTACTATTTCTCATTTTTTTTTCTATTTTTAATGAGCCACAAAATTTGTTGAGTAATTTTCTAATTTATTTCACACGATTTATTTCATTTTTTTTTTTTGCTGTTATAGCTTTCGTTATAGTTTGTAGTTATTTGTTGCTGGTGCCTGTTGTTGTTGTTGTAAAGTGTGACTTTGAAATTGTGTTATGATGCTGGAAATTATTAGTAGTGTAAACAATTAAAAAAAAAATTTATTTATATATACTATAGAATATAAATTGTTGTTATTTCTAATTCATGAATTATTATTTATTATATTTTTATTATTTTTTTTTTTTTTGTTGATGTTTGTCGAGGGCGTTTCGTGTTTTGAACTCGTGTTGAATTTTTGTTTTTTTTTTTTTCTTAATATAAAATAATTTAAAGTAATTGTTAACTTACGTTAAGCATTAGAATTAGAAAAATTGTGTGAATTTTTTTGTTCGTTCAGATAATTACCTGCAAAGAAAAGAAATTAAAGTAATTTTTGAATTAATAATTGAAAATAATTAAAGTAATCAAATTTTAAATTTTGTTTTTTTAGCTTACACAAGGAATTTTAAATATTTAATTCGTATTTTTTCTAATTTTATGATTAAATTGCATGAAAAGTTTTGGAGTTGGATTTATAGTTGAAAGATATGACTTTAGATAATAGCTTCCACATGCACTGAAGATTTTAAATTAAATTGATTAAATTGCCTTGTCTTTGGTTAACTGTGGATTGCTGCGTTTGATTAACGAAAGTTTCCAAGCTCAATTCTCGGATGAGGCAAAAATTAGAACTAGAAAAAGAAATAATTGGTGTGGATTCACAATTATGTGGGATCGTTTGATTTTGGTCCGTTGAAAAATAAGTTTTTAATGATATCCTGCCGAAAATTCCAATTTTGTGTTTCCAATTTATCAAAGAAATGTTTAGTGTTATTTTTTAATCCAGATATGAAAAGCTAAAAATTCTGCATTGTTTTAAAAGTTAAGAATTTTTGAAAATACGAAAACTGAAAATTGACGAATTTTGGCAAAGAAAATCTAGGAAATATGTGAAAATATGTTTTTGGATTTTTTTTGCATTTTAGAAGGCACCTTTCTTTATCGGAATATGTAAAAACATCTTCCGCTTTCTGCCGCTTTTTGGGAGATAATTCAATTTGAAAATCGGTCTGAATATGATTTTTTCAACTAAAATAGGAATTAAACTTTTTTGTTAACCCTAAAAGTATGCAATCATGCTGAAAAATTACTAAAAATAAAAATTCAGAAGTTGCATTCATAAAAATCACTTTCATTTCAACATAAAAAATTCAAATAATAATTGTTTAAGTTTCTGAAAAGGCCAAAATATCCACATAACTAAATAATTAATAAAATTTCTTGAAGTTCAAACCGCCCATTCTCCCATTATAGCTTGCCAAATATAACGAAAATTCAAACTTTAAGTTTAGTTTGTGGCGAAACCTAAACAGGCTGATTAAAACTAACTTCAGATTTGAGTTTAAAAAATTTAATAGCAGGCGAAATTTCATCAAAATCAGAGCGCTCCTTCTAATTTTGTCCCGTCATTGTATGGGATCAAATCACTGTGCGGCGGCTTTACCATAAATCCGGTCAAAGTTGCTCGTTTTTTATTCTAAAATGTTTTCCTTGCATTTGAATGGAATCTAGTAATTTTTCATAAAAAAAAAAAATAATAATCAAGCATGTTTTTTCATGTACTGCTGTTTTTACACAGAAACCGTGAGCTTTTCGGGTTTGTAAATACTTGGAAAACTTTTGGCATCGAGCTATGAGATGGCGTTGTTCGCACCTATGGAAAAAACGCTGGCCCTCTAAAGATCAAAAAGACTTCGGGGCTCCAAGCTCTTAACATTCCGACTTGAGGTTTCCCATTTTATGACCCTGCACGGGACATGGCCACTGGATTTCGATAGCCATTTTCTATAGATTTCAAATTATGAATCCAAAGTAAGGTTTCAGAGAAAAGTGGGGGATTAACAATTTTTAAATCCTTACTTAAGAAAAGTGAAAACGAGGATTTTTAGAGTAAGAATGGTACTTTATTATCTCAAAGTCGAAATTGTATAAAAAACCTTTGTGTGATGTTTTGTCTTTATTAAACACTTTTTCTCAAACACCTGGAGAATTAGGAAAATTCTGATTTTGGATTTGTAAACATCCTATCAAAACCGATGGACAATAACTGCCATGGCACGTGTTGAAATTTCATTAAACTGGAAATCCTCAAGTCGAAGTGTTAAGACCAATCTTTTTTTTAAGTCCCGACGTCGTTTTCGAATTCAGCGGGCTAAAATACATAGAGAAAGCTTCGTCTGGCAGTATTGTTCTTTGTAGCTTCAAATGGCTCAAAAAAACGATCCACTCTGGGTGTAGGTACCAGTTTCAGACTCCAAGCTCTACTAAATATAACCTCCATCTAATTCTACTCACATATCAATTTTAACTTTCACTTTGAAGGAAAATTTAGTAGAGTGAATTGATAGAAATTGAAATCAAACGTCACGTCGGTGTCGTGTGAGGTTTCATAGTATGTGTGAGTTTAATTAAAGATTTTACTTTAAGCCCAAAAGTATGCAACACATAATTTTTATATTAAAAACGGTTGGGGAATATATCAATGGAGTAGTCAAATGTATCAAAAATTATTTTTATTTATAGAATTATTTTACTGTACTTTAGTGTATAGTTTATTCTTTCCTAATTGATATTGCAAAATAATATTAACTTGAGGCGATGTAGACGTCTATAAAGTAAGAAAGTGCATTGAACAGAGAAAATGAAAAGTTTTAAAAACTCTTGGCTGCACTTTTTGGGATATAAAAAGGAAAACTTTTATAATAAAGTAAACAACAATGCGTAAGGTATGTTATCACATCATGTGACGAGTGCAGAAGAGATTTATTTTAATTTTTATACTAACTCTACCTTTAGTTCTATTTTTACTTACCTCTACTTCTAGTTTTACCTCGCCCTTCATTCCTTTCTTCACTTCTATTCCTAGTTTACTTCTAACTCTACCTTCACGTCTACTTCTTTAGTCTTATACCCAACTAAAAACTGAAAACACAAATAATTCGTAGAGCCCATTTCGACGCCACTTATTTGCATATTTTTTTAACCCTATTGAGTCTCAGCTAAGCTTAGCATCTTGTTTGACTCCAAGATAAAACTGGATTGGTGAACTGGTAGTGATAGATAGTAAATCATAATTTATGTTTTAATCCGATTCTAAATTAAGCTTTGATCTTCTTTTTACTGAATTTAGTTATTTTTTAAATCAATTTGAACTTAGGGGATTTTGACTTTCAGTGTTCCAAAGTATTTTTCGAAGAGGAGTATTTTTTGAAAGTTATTTGTTCTGATTTCTAAAGATACATCCTCTTTAAATATAATGTTGTACAAATAAGTAATTTTTAGCTTTTTTGGATAAGCTTCTTGAAAAATTTGGACCTCAGCAGCACCAACCACTTTCTGATTTTCTTCGAAGATTGTTTATTATTTTTTTAACGGGTTTATATCCGTGATGACACCTTCGCTAATCGACTCTCACTCCTCCTTTCCTAAAACACTCTTTAACTTGATGATATATGTGCGCGAAAATACTTCGAAAAATAAGACGCCTGACTAACGGTTTGAAGACCGGTTCCTCTTTCTGCAAGGACGAAGACGAAAATCTGATGACAGATATACAGGGTATTATGAGGTTATGGAGGGAACACTTCTCACAGCTGCTTAATGGTGATGACGACAACAATCCCACCATTGGGGAAGCTGTTCCGGAAACCCCAATCACCGACGTCGTAGAAGTACCGCCGCCTGACTATGACGACGTCTTAACAGCCATCGTTCGGCTGAAAAACAATAAGGCTGCGGGAGCAGAGTTGTTGCCTGCTAAGTTGTTTAAGATCGGAGGCGAAGAGCTCAAAAAACGCAAGCGCGTGCTTTTATGCAGAATATGGTCGGATGAAAGCTTGCCCAGCCAAGGCACAATTATATGTACTAGATAACTTACGTTTTACTTTGAATTTTTCTCATATATTTTAAGAGAGTATTGTTGAAACTATAAGGAACCCAAAAAAAAAATCAATGTTCTTCAAATGTTAAACTGGAATGTCTCCACAAATCGACTTGTAAAATTAAACACCGATTTGAAATTCCATTTATATAAGTATTTGAAGTTAAAACGACTTACAGACTTATTCTTAGGCGGATAACAAAACTGATTGCTATAGAAATTTTGTCATTTTTTTGTCACCGGAATTTCGTGTACTGTCCGAAATTTTTGTTTTAATATTATTACTTTAACCTGTCTGTAAAAGCAGACAGAATATACAAGTTTTTTAACTAAATAATCTCATATATTGCTTAAACATTTATGCTAAATACCAATTATAAAAAAAAAAAAAACAAAATATTATACAAAAAGTTGAAGTATGTAATTGAAAAGTTCAACCAACCACACTTAACCACACTTAATTTCAAAAGGTTCCACATTTTGGCTTTTACGATCAATTACAATTAAACGCATACATTGACACAGTAATTAAGTAAAAACACACATGAATACAAACATATGAATGGCAAGAAATTGATAATAAAAAAACATAAAAATGTCAATAAACCAAAAAAAAAAAAAAAAAAACAAATAAAATGGTGGATAAAAGAACAACGAAAAAATAACATAAATTTGCGCGCATAAATTACAAATAAATTCGTCATCAATTAAGCAAAAGTACGAAAAAAAACAAAAAAAAAAAAAAACAAATAAAGTCGCCTATAAAAATATTGTTTGTAAGTACCAAAAATGTATTAAAAAGATACAAATAAACATAGATACAACACGTACGAAAAAAAGTACATATCTACATTCTTATGTATATTTGTATGTGTGTGCATGCGTGTTTAATATTTATATATTTCTTATATAATTGCAATATATGAATATGAAGTCATACTCTCGAACGCATAATTACCGACGATTTGACAGCAATAGCAAACAGAGAGAGAGAGAAAAAGTAGTCACAACTCAACAATAGTACAACTCATAATACTTTGAACGATGAGGGCAACACTGGCATGATTTTTTTTTTTTTTTTGCTGCTGCTGCTGTGCTATCAAGCTTCAAGTTGTTGGTAAGTTAAGAGTATTGAAGGCGGTGGAGAAGGAGGGGGGTAAAGGGGCGGGCAATTGGTAGTTTAAAGTTGCAATTGCAAAAATATGTGAAGAATAAAAAAAAAAAAAAAAAATACAAAATAAATTTATAAGAAAATTTAACAAAAAACAAAAAGTTTATTCACACACAAACACACATATACAAACACATACATATGTAGATACAAAGTTGAAAATGCAAATAAACCTTGAGAGAATGCGCGCTCGCGCACAAATTTTGTGTTTTTTTGTTGTTGTTGTTGCTTTTTCTAGATACTCATTTCGATACGTACGTGCATAATAAAATATAATTGAAAATTAAGTGTAAAAAAAAATAAATATCAAAAAAAAAAAAAAAAAAATTTATAATATAAGCTAAGCTTAATTTAAATAAAGGTGCGTCGAGTCGTCAGACGAAATCAAATAACCGTTTGCCTGTCAACTTTGAGGGAGTAATTTATTTTGGTATTTAAATTTCATTTGAAACGGCAAGCAGGGAAAAACACCAGAAATCAATCAAATACTTATTTAAATGCTTAAGGTGAAGATTAAATTTGCAGTATTAAGTAATAATATAATCTATAATATAAAATTGTTAATAAGAAATTTAATTCAATCAAATTCGAATATATATTAAAATACGCTATGCACGGATATTTCTTATATAAATTTATAAATGCAGGAGTGCGATTATTGGCAAAATATTCCAAAAATTTATGTAATTTAGGAACGAATTTACATATTATATGCAAATTTAATAGAATTTCATATGATTTTTTCAAATATTTGGAACGTGCTAGAAAGTTTTTGGGGTACCTCGCCGGTAGGAAGGAAAAAAGTTCTCGCCATGTAGAAACCCAGAGCTCTGTGTTACTTTATGCTTCAATGTATCCCAAGTTTTTCTTATTTTATACCCAGACATAGAAGGAGAAGAAGCCTGAATAGTGTTGATTCAATAGGGACCCAGCACAGGTGTAACTGAGTCATCCGGTCTTCAAAGGGTCATTATCTATTCAAAATTCTAATATGAGGAAAATTTGTTTTATTTATTGAGACCTGAGTGCTGTACTTAACTCATAGACAGTTTCTTGATAATGTACAGTGCCGGTCATATCATTTGCAACCAAAATCAGTAAATCAGTTGTACTCTAAATGACTTTTTAAGTTCACTAAAATAATTTTTATCAAAAATCTTTTTTATTAAAAAAAAAAAAAAAAAAAACCTGTATTTATTGTCATTTATTATAAAAAATTAAAAGTACAAAATTATGTTGCAAATAAAGAAAGAAGGAAGTTATATTAAAATAAAGTCTGAAGTCAAAACATTTGGAACTAGAAAAAGTTAATGTGAAAATTGAAGGAAAATCGAAAAAGTTTTCAAAACTTTATTGGATATCCATTATTTTCGATCACTGTTGCATGTCTACGTGGCATTGGCTCTATTAAATGTTTCGCCTGATTGATTCAAAACCGCCTCAATTGCTTTTGAACACCCTCATACAGATCCTCAAGTTCTTAAACGTATTCGTGCCAATCTTTCGCCTCACGAGCATCAAATGACTTCTCAATTGGGTTTAGATCGACGGACTCTACTGGACAAATCAGAAATTGTACACTTTTTTTGCGACAAGGCAAGCTTTTACCAATTTAGACATGCACTTTGGGTTATGATCCTGTGAAAACGTCCAATAAAGCGGCATTTCCAAGCTAGCGTACAGAAGTAAGTATAATGTCTCTTAAAACGTTTTTATAATCGTCGTATTTCATAATTCCTCGAATGTGATCCGTTGCACTCATACTTTTAGTTGAAAAGCAGCCCCAGACTACAATACACCATTCTTGGTGTTTTACCGTATCCGGTGTATATTGAGGTTCGTGTGGCTTTTTAACAAATTATTTTCCTTCAGAACCACACATGTTAATTTTGCTCTCAACTAACAATAAAACGTTTAGCAACTGTTGAAAAGTCCAGTTTTTGTATTTATGAGGGAATTTAAAATGAGTTAGCGATTTTTCTTAAAGTAAACGCTTTTTCGGCAATGTTGTATGTGCTTAATCCACTTTTGCTGGTTCGTCGCTTGATTGTCGATGATGATATGAGAGGCTGAGAGGAAAAGTGGTATAACTTTTACGTTCAGAAAAAAGTGGAATAATTTTACTTAAGAGCAAAAGCAAAACAAAAAATGTTCAGAGCAAAAGTAAAACGAAATATGTTCAGAGCGAAAGCGGAATAAAGAACTATGCTATTTTTGCTCTGAAAGAATTGTTATACCATTTTTGTTTTTACTTTTAAGGCGTTTCATTTTCACTCTAAACCGTATTACTTATGCCATTCTTGCACTGACACACTAAATTATTTCACTTTTGCTCTTATATAAATTTTAGCCCGCTTTTCCTCTTATATAAATTTTAGCCCGCTTTTCCTCTCAGCCTGTCATATATCTAACTTAAGTGCATTTTTTTTTCTTTCGGTTCATAATTTTACAAAAGTGTTTTACTATAGCTGAAAATGTCGAATTTCGTGCCAACAAAACAACATTTGCGGTTAGTTTTAATTTGCTTCTTCCATTTAAAGAAAAACGCAACTGAAGCACATCGTTTACTCACTGAAGCTTATCCTGACTGTGCTATAGACGTTAGAATGTGTCAGGTGTGGTATGCCCGTTTCAAAAGTGGTGATTTTGATGTTGAAGACAGGCAACGTTCAGGCGGCCCGAAAAAGTTCGAAGATGAAGAATTGAAGGCATTACTCGAAGAAGATTCATGTCAAACGCAACAAGAACTTGCAGAATCTTTAGGAGTTGATGATCAATCAACCATTTCTAAATGATTAAAGCATTGGGAACGATTCAAAAGCAAGAAATTGGGTGCACAATATTATTTTGACATGACAAAAAAAAACCCGGCTTTCGTGCGACTTCTTCAATTATATAATAGAGAAAATAAATCGTACTGCAAATATCAACATCAACGGCACGCCGATAATATCGGTATCATTGGACTCAGTTTGGAAAAACAGACTCATCGAATGGGTTTAATGGGGAAAACCGAACAAAACGAAACCCGTGGTGCTCATAAACAAAAAGTCACAACTTTTAGACAATATGTAACTATAATTACTAGATAGGGTCGAAATGCAAATCTGGCAATTAATAACAGAGCTGTAACGAAGAGACTGAGTCAGAAATGAAACCATTCGAGAAATGTGTGATATCTAAGACGTGTACTACTGGGGATGAAAACGAAGAAAGAAGTGAAAACAACACGTCCACAGAATGAGAAATGGCCATATTGCCAAAATCGCAATGACAGGCGAACCATCGTCAACACGATTACCAGGCAGACCACCGAAACGATGGAAAGAATGTTGGACATCTGGCTCAACAGACACACAGTTTAATTAAGAAAATATCTTTAATATTGTTATAAAAGAACAGGGCACAGTCCTAAATAAAGAAGAATTATTTAAATTCGACAATAACAAAGAATTAAGCCTGTTAGAAAAGATAAGCTACTATAGAATGAGTTCGGATCCCTTCCTGGAAAAAAGGAAGCGCCTTTCGACGCGATCCATGATTGAATCCATTTTGCGATTTTCCCATACAAACGAAAATGCTGATCTGCCAGGCCATGCGCCATCGCACGAAACAGATGGTAGTCGAAAGGAGCGACATCTGGCGACGTGTGGCCGAGCATTGTCATGCTGGGGGATGACTTTGTCGTGTCTCTCTTGGTACTGTTGCCGTTTTTCCTTCACCGGTACCAATCTGCTGTGATGGCTTCACTCAGTTTCAGTATATCACAACGAGATCGTTATATCATAACGAGAACTTGTTACGAAAATAGACATTTTGAATGAAGAATAATTTAAAAATACAAACAACTTTCACTAATCCGGCGATGTCGATACTTTAACAGATGTCCAAACTCACTCTATGACAATTTTGATCTACGTATTTCGACCAGCCCCCAACGATGCAGCCATTTATTGGAAAACTGCGGAAGTAAAGTTGTAAACCTAATAATAATAACGCCGGTCAAGGAATCAAGCGAAGAATATCTCTTGGTAGCACGTGCACAAGGGAAGTGAGAAGCTAATCTCCTCCCAATGAGTGAAAATAATGTTTTATAAGGTTCTGTTCCTTCTAATGTACAGCGTTGTGGTTTGGTGTTTTGATTATGAATCAGTAGAAGGTTTTCAAAAAATTGCTGAAATTGAATATAAATATCCTAGATATAAAATTGTCTTAAAATAATATTAACTTTAAGCATTACATGTTTGGTACAGGAGAAAAATTGTTTTGTTATGAAATTTTGAATTTTTTTTACCTCTACACTACCAACCCCACCAGCCTCTTTTTTTTACATTGAAATTTTTTAATAAGCAATTTTCAAGCACGATCCTACAGAGAAAGGGATTGAAAAAATAATAAACATTCTTCGGAAAAAGTATTTCTCAAGACAATTTGTTTATGAGAAGAGTGGGAGGGAGGGTAGCCTCCCAACAGAATTGTCCCAACCCCATTTCAAAATTCCTTCCACTTCACAGCAGAACTTATGACTAATGCAAAAGTAGTTACATAAGTTTAAAAATAAATTAGATGATTCATTAAATTTTACCATAGTTGTAAAAATATTGTTGTTGATCTCGAAAATATGATTGGAAATGCAATTGTGCAACGTTTGCTTTTTGGGCGTGCTTTTGGTTGCTTTATTTCTTCTTCTTCCACACAAAACAGCTAATATTTTAATTATTCCACTCTCATTTGGCATTTTTATTTATTTATTTTCTGTTTTATATTTTCTAGCAATCAGCTGGTATGGTATGATAAGGACCCTTACACATGCCTTACTTTTCTTCAAATAGGGCTTATGACTTTATGACGCTCTATGAATCACCTATACATGCATATGTAATTACTCTGAGATCATATTTCACCTTTAAGCATTTTAACTTCAGGCGTGATCTTTCCACTTCACACAATATCAAAAAAAAAGAGAAAATGAAATCAAAACTCATTTCCTTTATACCCATGCACACACTCATACACACACACACACACACAAACTTACACACCTAAATATTGTACTGATAAACAGTGGAACCATCCATCCATTCAAGGTGAATAAACCGTGTGTGTAATTCGGAAGTATCTACAATCAAATAACATCAAAATAATAAACCAACAAATAATGACATAAGTTTTCACAAAAACAACAACAACAAAAAGTGAGTATTTTGCAAACATATCTAGTCTTTTTTTTTTTTGGTGTTTTGCTTTTTTTGTTACTATTTTTCAGTGTTTTTTTTTTTTATTGTTGTACTTTGTTGGTTGCTATTTTGTAATTCTGCCTCATTTAAAACTACACCAACAAATACAAATTACGAACAATAATGAATATGTACAATAGCAACAACAACAACCACTCGATGTTCTGTTCGTTGATCTCTCGTTTTTAGGTACTCTCATTAATTGCACGGTGGGTTTGCTCTCTTTTGTTTTTTTTCTTTTTTTACACATGTAGTTATTGTTGTTTTGATTTTTATTCCATTTTCTTTTTGTTGTTGTCTATTAATTTGTTTAGAGTCCAGTTTTTGTTTTTACTTCTTTTTGAATTTGACAGTTTTTGTTAGAAATTTTGACGAGTTTTTTGTTTTTATTGTTGTTAGTTATTGCTTTTTTTTTTTTGCAAATGAATATGATTAAATTGTGCAAAAATGTGTGACTTTTCGTTTTTGTTGTTTTATTACATTTTGTTTGGCAAAAATTGTTTCCTCACATTTAAATTGTTATGGTTGCTACTTAACTTTTGTTCTCTATTTTTTATTTATTTTTTTTTTTGTGACTGTTTTAATTTTTGCTTAAGTTCTTTTTGCTATACCGGGTGACTCGATTTTGATGGTCAGTGGTGGATTGCTCAGAGCAGCGGAATGAAATGAAGAATAACTTGAAAGGAACGTGGGGATTGGATTAAACAAAAAAACATATCGGTCTGTAGCTCGAAAGTTCCAGTCGAAACTTTTTCTCTGAACCTGTTTCTTCCCTTAAATAAAAGCTTTCTTTAAAATTCAGATTCCTTCCTATGAAGCTTTTCAAAACTACCAGAAAATCAACCGGTGGTCAAAAACACAAAGAATCTTTTTTATGAAATATTTTTTATGTGCTGAGTTTAAATCTAATTAAAGAATTTGGAGATAACATTCAGTTTTCAAGATTTAGGTACTTATTTCGACCTCTTCTCTCATCTTAATTTGCATTATTGTTTGACCATCGAAACGGAATAACCCTGTATATATTTCTATAGGTTTTTTTTTCTGCAATATTCTAGTTTTTTCTTGTCGTTGTGTTGAGTACTTTTAATATTTTCACACAGAAAGTGTGAATATAACTTAATTGCACGTTTTTCTTTATCTTTCTTTACTTGGTTATTTTTTTTCTTATTATTTTTATTTTATTTTTCACCTTTTGTATACATACATCTACAACTTTATTTCGTTTTTGCAGTAATTTTACCTTCCGGCTTTTTTTGTTTTTTTTGTTATTTTTACTACTGCTGTTGATATATATTTTTAAGCATTCGTTTTATGGGAATATGAGAATGTGCTCTTGCCACTGAAGTGGACAGAAGAAGTTTAAAGTGGGTCATTGTGAAATTTCTTGCAGGGGGTTTTGTGTTAATTACTCTATAGAAAGAATACATTTTTGAAGTAGTGAAGTCTTGGGAAAAGCAGCCGCACATTGGGTGTCAAAGGATTTTTTATTTAGTTTTTTTTTTTAACGAACAAATGAAGTGAAACTCATTTTCATTTTCACTAGGAATTAGTAGGTAACTTTCGTATTTTATGAATGTATTTTTCTGTTAATTATAATAAAGAAAATATATTTGTTTATTTGCATACACAAGGTGAGTTTTTTAAATTTCCATAAAAACTAGTAAAAAGTTTTAAAAGCCACAGTTTCTTTGACAAAATTATATTAAATTTTCATATTTTACTATTACTTAAGAAGAAGTATGAAGAAGTGTAAATTTGCCCCATATTCGGCGTTAAAGAACTAATAGATTCCTATACACATTCAGCCCTATTCTAAATATTCCCATAATGAAACTCCTGGGAGAATTTGTTTTTTTCCCCCATATTCCTATATGAAAAGAAAGAAAAGGCACAAATTTTATGACTGCAAAATCAGAATTGCATCGAAGTCAGTTGAGTTAATTTTAAGTCACTTGAATACACTTGGAGTCACTTGAAATCACATGCAGTCACTTGGAATTTAAAGGCAATTGAAGTCGCTTGAGGTCGGTTGACTTTAAGTGACTCCAATTGACTTCAAACCAAAATCAATGACTCCAATTAACTTCAAATTCCAATTGATTCTTAGCGACTGTATATGACTTGAAGTGATTCTAAGTGTATTCAAGTGACTTCAAGTCACTTCAAGTCACTTCGAAACAGTCATGATTTTGAAGTCATAAGATTTACACTACCATGACTTCAAAAAAAGATTGCATTCCTTCCCTTGACTTCAAAAGTTTTTTCTAAATGAATAACCAATCGGAGACTCCAAAAAAAAAAATTCGAACTGCAATTTTTATTCTGGAGTCAAACATTAACTGTGTATTGCAATCAAATTGAATGCATTCTTTTAGAGCTCTGATACTGCAGTCATTCTATGGACCAATGGTTTTGTGAACTGCTCTTCAAAAAGAGGTCCAAAGGTATTGGACAAGGTTCAAAGAACGGCAACACTGTTGATAAGAACAACTTCTTCCTTGGCTTTGAATACCATTCTTAGCTCCTGTAGATTCTCAGGCTAAATTCAGTTAGACCCTAGTCAGAAACTTTCGCAGGGCATTCCATGAAATTTTCGTCTTTTTTCGAAAATTTTGACTACATCCTCTCTATACTATTCTCTGAGAATCAGTTCATCAGTTCCATTCCCCCGAGACAGGTCGATGCTAGCAGAAAGATGCAGTGTTTTTCCATACCGAGAAGTCCAAAATGAATGGTAGGATAGGTGTAGAGGCATTTTCGGAAAAATTAGTGCTTAGCTTATTTTTTCGTCTGCCTGACCATTCTGCCAAGCCGAGACGTTGACTATACAAGAAGGAGCGAGCTGGCTCAAATGTAATATAATATCAGTCCATTGTTTCTAAATTTTCAGTCAAAGTCAAATTACAAAAACATTCCTATCTTGTATAGCATTAGCTTCACAGATTATTAGAGGGTGATCCCCAAAATGCTGACGTATAGAAACAATAATAGAGCTGGAATTTTAAGGTCGGTCTCACTTTTGATGAGCTTAAAAATGGTTTCTAATCCAGATCTAGGTTTCAGTTTTGCATTTTGCTCTAAGTTTAGGTCCAATTTTTTGTTTAAATATTAGTCTGAGTTTGAGTCTGAATTTAATCTGAATTTCGATTTGATATCTTGAGTTTTGAGTCTGATTTTTGACTAAATTTTGATCAGATTTTTTGTCTAAACATTGGCCTGAGTATTGATCAGACTTTTGGCCAAATTTGGTCTGAACTTTGGACTGTTTTTTTTTTGTTTAAGTTGTAGTCAGAATTTGTTCCGATTTTTGGTGTAAATTTGGAATGATTGGAAAATTCGAATAATTTATGATTTGAATTTTAGTTTGAGCTTGGGTCTGAATTTGATCTAGGTTTGGATTGAGTTTTGGACTGAATTTTAATTTGTATTTGCTCCGATTTACCGTTTGCATGTGAACTTAGTTGTGGCCTGAATATCAGTCAAAGTTTTGGTCAGAACTTGACGCGATTTTGAGTCTGAGTTTTAGTAGAATTTGTTCAATTTTTGGTCACGTGAGAAATACAGCCCCACATTAGGCGCCAACGAAAATATTATTCCCCTAGCGAAATATAAAACAAATTTTTCCAATCCCCATAAAAATAAGTAAGACATTTCTTTAATCTTAAAATACCAACATGACATTTCACTACTCCTTTCTTAGTTATAACCAAATAAATATATTTGAATTTGTCTCAATCCACAAATTGCCACTGAATCGTAAAGAAATAATCCATTCCTCTGAAACTCTGCGATCAAAGTGAAAGACCCTCAAATAACACATTGAAAATGTTTGCAATAGCAAAGAATTTTTATGCTTAAATTGCATGAAAGTCAAAAGCAAAAACCAAAATGAGAAAACAAAAAAAAAAAAAAAGTGTTTAAGAAAATTATGTTAACGTACTCATTAAATTATTTTTAGCATACATATGAAAAAAATGCACAAACTAAAACAAAATGAAAAAAATCTTCATTTACAATTTGCATTTGAATTTTTGCAGTGAAGCAAATCAAAATGATGGGCGGCTTTCGCGTCTCATCTTTTTGACCCAACACGCGCGCTATGCTTCTTTGCTACTTTACTATTTCACTATGCTACTTTGCTACATATGCATGTACTCAGTAAAATCTAAATTCAATGCGAAAAATCGGAAGGAGGAGCAGCAGTAAATATAAAGAAAATAATTTAAAAATGTTGCAGCGGCAACAACGAAAATAAATTACAGAAAAAAAAAGAAGAGAATTAGATTTTTCTAACTTGAGCTAGAAAATTATATTTATGTTGCCAACATATTTGTTGTTTGTGTATTTGTTGATGTTACAAATTAGAATTACAATTTGTTATTTCATTTCATTTCTTTCTTTTCTGTGCCTTTTTGCTGAATTTTCTTCTACTTTGTAGTTATTTATGCCACAAGTTTTTTTTTTTTTTTAGTTGAATGTATGCAAAATATGCACGTAGTAGTTTTAGAAAATTGCTTCTTTGCGTTTTGCATTTTAAAACCATAACCTAAAAAACAAAAACGCGAACATAAGGAATTAATTAATTAAAATGCGTTCATTGCGTAACCTTGAGTCTTGGCCTCACGCAATAAACTCCTTAGTGTGTGGCGGGAGAATTACTTCTGTGGATATTATCATTCTAAAGGGTAGTAGTTTATTAGCTTCATTAGATCCTTGTCTAAATTATGCTTTTCTGTGTTGAGGTTGTTAAATGGAGACAACCGTCTGCAGTGAAACATTTCCATCCACACCTTTAACGGAAAGTAACACGACACCTATAATCATTTAGAGTCTTATATTCCTTTGGAATCTAATTTATTTTTTTCTTAGTTTTTTACAGTGAGTGTCATTGAAAGTGCTCCATAGTTTAGTTTCCGTTGAACTAAAACGGATTGAAATTTATAAAGGAATTGTATAAGTTTTCTAACCTCAATCTCAGCTAGGAAGGGTCTATAGCTCCCTTCTATGGCCCAGAACCCTGATTAGGCCAATGCAAGTCTATGACTTGGGAGACGAATAACTTTTTATTTAAATGATATTAAGTTTGATGATAGAACTCTAGGTTAGCCCTTCTTGTTTCTTCAAAACCTTTATTATCATACCAATGTCATCATGCTCTAGAGCAGTAAGCACTCACATATTATTACATATTGCACTTGTGTAAGAAGCAAAAAAAAATGAAGTTCAACTTGGCGTTCTCTCCTTATTTGCAAAAAATTGCGAGACGAGAGAGGTCTTACTTAAACAAGTGCTGAACAGCAACTGATTTGATTTGCTTCGCCGAAATGAGAACAAAGCAACAGCCGAACTCCCACGATCGTAAGCCACACGAAGAAGCTTATAGTAAATGTGTGTCAACGTAACGGAAGCAGCATTTTATTTCCTATATATGCGTTTTATGGGAATAGAAAATGTGCCCATCACTGCTCTAGAGTGATTGGTCTAATATGAATCTCCGGTTAACCTCGTGTACTGAATGGATTGATCGTCTTGGCTTTAAATCTATGATTATTCCTGACAGCCTTATTCAAGTTAAACTCGTATTTTATCAGAAAATGTATTGAAGAATTTCCTTGTCGTTATTTGAATAAAGTTTTCGATCTTTTCTGTTCCTATGAAGTGAACGATGACGACTAACGATGAGAGGTTGTTGGGAGCATTCCCGTTCCCTCCCAACGTGGGGAACCTTGCACTCCGTCTGCAAAGATGTGAGGGACGAGCTTAAAAAGGAATAATCGCCAGTAACAATGTCTGCTTCAAAACACTTTGCGATTGCGCAGCTTTCGAACCGTGGAGAATAGCATATAAAACGGTGATGAACAAACTCAAAGGACCGAGACCTCCACAGCAAACCTGCCGCACGCTGATGCGCATAGTGGTCACCACCCTATTCCCCTCCCTCAGGAGGAACTCATTGAAGACCATAGCAGGGGCATGAGGCCATACGTACCAAAAGGTAACAGCAAGTGAAGTGCTTGCCATACTGCGAAGGATTGCAAATAAGAAGGCCCCGGGAATAGATTCTCAAAGTATCAATTAAAACAGCAATCACAAAAAACCGGAGATGTTTGCCAAACTTTTCGACACCTGCACTAGACTACTGGAAGCGACAAAGACTAGTTAAGATATCAAAACCAGTAGAGCTGCCAGACCAACTGTCATCATACCGCCCTTTGTGTATGCTGGATACACTCGGCAAAATCCTATAACGTGTCATATGCGACAGACTCCAGGAGTCACTCGATAGACTGGGAGGACTTTCAACGCGACAATTCGGCTTCAGAAAAGCGCAGTCCACAGTCGATGCTATACATGCTGTAATAAGCATTGCACGCGAAGCCACCAGTGGCCAACGGTGGAAAAATGGGCAAAAGAAGTACTGAGCAATCGTGACACTAGACATAAAAAACGCACTAAACTCGGCGAACTGGCCTCAAATAATGAGTGCACTATAGCGGTTCGAAGTACCGGAGTACCTACTGGAAATAATTGTGGACTATTTCGAAAACAGAGTACTTCTATACGATACGGATGATGGTGAAAAGGAATATAGGGTCACTGGAGGCGTTCCACAGAGCTCATTGCTCGGCCCAACACTATGGAACGCAATGTACAGCGACATCTTGAAACTGGATTTTACCGAAGACACGACGCTTGTCAGCTACGTTGATGACATCGTATTGGTAGCAGTCGTCAAGCACCAAGACTCCTTGCTGGCGACATGCAACGCCGCGATTGCGAGTGTGAGGGAATGGCTGAATGGCGCAAAACTGGAACCAGCTAATCAGAAGACTGAGTGTGTGCTACTGAGCACTAGGAAAGCGCGCGAAGAAATAACTATCACACTTGGAAATCGCCAGGTCACCTCGCAGCCACACATTAAGTACCTAGGAGTACTTATAGACTCTAGGATGACTTTTAAAGAATACCTGCTAGTCGTCAGTGATAAAGCAGGAAGAATAAACGGAGCATTAACACGTATTATGCGGAATATCGGAGGCCCTCAAGAAGGCAGGCAAAGTAATCGGCAACTGCTGTCAAAAGTAACCAGTTCCGTGATGCTATATGCAGCACCCATATGATCGGATGCAAAGAAGACGCACCTAAAATGCACTCGCACAACGTAAAGACTTAGTGCCATAAGAGTAGCTAGCGCATATCGTACGGTTTCAGACGATGCCAGATGCGTTATTGCCAGCAAGGTCACAATCGACTTGCTGGCATTCGAAATGAAGGCTATTTACAGCCCTGCGGGCGAAAGACTTGAAGAAGACCCATATTGTCCGAGCTGCCCAGACAAGCTCGAAAACTCAAAGCATATTCTCTTTCACTGTCCACGTTTTAAAAGTGAAAGAGAGAACCTGGAGAAAGTATTTGGAGAGCCCCCAACGGTGGTTAACCTAACTTCACAGTTGTGCGGCACCATAGAGAAGTGGAGAACAGCAGACATGGTTGTTGCTCACAAAATCAGTAAACTGAGGAATGTAAAACGTGCGCGTAAGATCAATCGCATAATACGCATCATCGGAAATGTAGAAGGTGACAGGAAGATTAAGCTTAACGCTAATCCTCCCGCGAAGTAATACCAAGAAGGGAGAGTGCGAGAGAAGTAGGTGGTTTTTAGTCGGTAGTAACCCGACATAATTGTAGCACTGGAGTTCTACGGTATCTATGCAATATTTTCACTTGCCAACGTACGAAAAAAGGGAGCATTCGTAAGATCTATGGCATAATATTTGTGGACGATGTGAATTGAAGAAGATTGAACTATTGGTTAAAACGACATAATTAAGCGAATTCAAATCCAGTGGCTTTATTGACTAGATCATGCTAAAGAAATTAAAGGATATGTTCTGGGTAGGAAGCTATCTATTCAAGTTACAACGGTGGAACTCAAAGTAGAGGTTTCCCGCAATCATCGAAAATGTTGATCACTAAAATTTGATATTATTTCCAACTTATTCTACTCATAAAGAAACCCATAGAGGAAATGTAAGGCCCAGGGTAAATGTTGATTATTTTCTTTTTCCTCCATGAGGGCTGACCGAATCAACAGAATCACTTCCGCACCCTTTTACCCTCTAATGAAAAAGTAAATCCTTTCATACATTTGATTTCTCCAACTTTTTTCCGGTTTCTAAAGCTTAAGCTCAAAGAGGCCAGCTATTTTAACGACCTCATAAAAAACAAAAACAATTCAGAAAATACAAAATTTTGATTACTTTGAATTTTTGTTGTATATAAAATGTAAAAATCAACAAGTATTTATGGTACCTACTGTATTTTCCGCACATATGCACAAATAGTTCAAGGTTAACTCAAAATTAATAATCAATTTACAACCCACAATATTTAGTTAAAACTAGTAATCGAATCCTTATTTCACAATTTTCACTCCCTAAAGATTTTATTTCAATTAATTAAGTTTAACACCTTCTTACGTCAACACTACAAAGAAAAAAGCCGCCACACCCTTTTGTCGTAACGCCTTTCTTTGCAGTACCTAATGTTGATGTTTCTTTACACTTCGATTATTCTTTATCCAATTTTCTTTTATTGCTATTTTGTGAATTAGTTCACGCATAACGGTGAAGCGAACGTAACACAGCACAATATAAAATGTGGCGCTCTCTCACACTACACTCAACTGCAACTCTGTAGAGAGAAAAAAAACATACAAACACAATGGGTTAGTAGAAGTCACACACACATACACACACATACACAGTGGTGGTACTTATATATTTACATTAATAACAGTTAATAGCAAATGACAATTTCTAACGCCTGCAAGTTATTAAATAAAGAAGAACAAAACGAACCGAACAAATTGTTGCACGTTTTAATTTTCTGTCATCTTTGATGACATTCTTTTTACATACCATATTACATACTATTATGAGCTATGCGCGCTGGGAGGAAACCACAAAACACTATTTTAATTACAGCGGTTTATTATTAATATAGTTAGTAGTATAATGAACTTACACACACACACACATACTCTGAAACATAACCAAAGTGTGATGATGACGGTTTCGGTTTTCTGTGTCACTTGTTTTAATTGTATTGTTTGTTATGAAGTTGGCGGTGGTAGCGGCAAAAGTGACAGCAGCGGTGGCACATTTTTAATCAAAATTGATGCTACCTAGTAATTTACCGTTATAATACTTATACTAAAAATGTTGCAGGCACTTATTAAAAATAATATCCAAGTAGTAAATTTCCGAGACCCATTGAAAAAGCTTGAAAAAACAGCGTCATGAGTGTATATGTGTGTGTATGAAAAAAAGGCGTTCATTTCATTATCTTTTCTTATTAGTAAAATTACTAACATTTTCTCATTTGCGTATATTCAAATTTTTTTATACTATATGTAAGTATTATATACTCGGATATAATTACTCACAGTTAGGGAAATTTTCCCTAACATAATAAACCTAAATTTATGCACCACAACTAACGTAAAACTATATTTTTATGTTCATCTGCCAGTCTGTCTGTTTGTTTGTTGGTTCGTTAGTTTGTCTCGTCTGGTTTGCTTCTCTTTTTTGCTTTTTTTGCTCTATTGTGTTGTTTGCATTTTCTGTAAAATTTTTTAACAATTGCACATAATTTAGAAATAAAATTTGCTGGGTATTTTTTATGATTTATAAATGTGTCGCCTTAGTTTAAAATAAAAAACCTAAAACTGAAAACAAAAAAGAAAAGTATTTTCTTTTTTTTTTGTGATTATTTAAAAAGAGCATTGAACTTTGTTTGAAGGTAAGAAAAATATGTGATTGAATCTGATTATGATAAAAACATAAAATAAGAAAAAACAACAAATTCGAGATTGTGCCATCTTGTCTCGAGGTTCGCGTCAGTCAACGAGCGCCTAGCCACTATCCGTATCAAGGCAAAACTCTTCAACATCAGCCTGATTTGTATCCATGCCCAGACGGATGAGAAGGACGAAGCTACCAAAGATGAATTCTACGAGCTCCTCTACAAAACCTATGAACACTGCCCCCGCCACGATATTAAAATCGTGCTAGGCGACTTTAATGCCAAGTTGGACAGGGAGAGTCTCTTTGGTCCGACGATCGGAAAACTCAGTCTCCACTACGAAACCACCGACAACGGTATGAGACTGATCGACTTCACCGTGGCTAGGAACATTACAGTTAGTAGCACCAGATTCCAACATCGAGATATCCATAAGGTCACTTGGCTGTCCCCTGATTAAAATACACGCAACCAAATTGATCACGTTGTGATCGATAGAGGGCACGCTTCCAATATACTGGACATATGCACAATACGTGGCACTAATATCGACTTGTGCAGCGAAACGCGTACGTACACAGTACACAGAGAAATCAGGATGTCGAAAAGCAGCAATCACAACGGATAGCTGAAGAGGTGCTAGGTTACCATCGTCGACGGAGAAATATGTGGTACGACAAAGAGTGCCGCTATGTGACTGAAGCGAAAAATGTAGTATACCGAGCCAGTCTACAGTCAGTATCAACGCGAGCTGCTAAGGAGCGATACAAAGACGTGAGTGCGACGATATCGAGATGCTTGGAGACAGGAAGGAGGTTCGAAAATTCTTTGAAAAGTAAAACGCCTGAATAACGGTTTGAAGACCGGTACCTGTTCCTGTAAGGACGAAGACGGAAATCTGGTGACTGATGCCCAGGGTATTATGAGGTTATGAAGAGATGGCTTGCCTGTTAAGTTGCTTAAGACTGGAGGCGAAGAGCTCAAAAAACGAATGCACGAGTTTTTATGCAGAATATGGTCGGATGAAAGCATACCCAGTGATTGGAACCTCAGCGTACTTTGTCCAATCCACAAGAAAGATGATTAAACGATCAGCGCCAACTACTATGGGGTAAGCCTTCTTAACATCACATATAAGCTTCTATCTAGCGCACTGTGTGAAAGACTGAAGCCCATCGTCAACAAACTGATTGGACCTTATAAGTGTGCCTTCAGGCCTGGTAAATCCACAATCGACCAGATATTCACACTACGCCAAATCCTGGAAAAGACCCGAGAAAAACAAATCGACACACACCATCAACTGTTCGTCAACTATAAAGCCGCGTTCGACAGCACGATTAGAGATCACCTATATGCCGCAATGTCTAATTTTGGTATCTCATTCGTCTTTGCAAAATGACACTGACAGACACCACCACCGCAGTAAAAATTAGAAGTGACCTCTCGGCGCCATTTGATACCAAAAGAGGTTTCAGACAAAGAGATTTTCTATCGTGCGGCGTTTTTAATCTAATGCTGGAAAAAATATTTCGAGCTGAGAACATCGACATCTCTGGCACTATCATTTACAAGAGTGTCATGCTGCTAGCATACGCTGATGATATTGACAGTGCTGTGCAGTGCAGCATTCCCAAACTTAGAAATAGAGTCTCGTAGAGTGGTGAACGAGGACAAAACGAAATCCCTAGTGTCAACAAACAAAGAGTCACGGCGTCTTGGACAAAATGTCAAAATTTGCAAGTTGACAATTGCAAATTCGAAGTAGTCATGGATTTTGTTTATCCTGGATCCAGCATCAACACCAACAATAATGTCATCCTTGAGATCAAGCGAAGAATAACTCTTACCAACAGGTGTTACTACGGCTTCAGTAGGCAATTGAGAAACAGAGCCCTCTCTCGACGTACGAAAATAACGCTCTTCGAGTCCCTCATCCTTCCCGTCCTAATGTATGGCGCTGAAACGTGGACATTGACCACCAACGATGAGAGGCTGTTGGGTGCGCTCGAGAGGAAAATACTGCACAAGATCTATAGTCCAGTGTGTGTGGATGACGTGTATCGTATACGAAGGAACCATGAGCTGTATGCCGACATTGACGTAGTCAAGCGCATAAAAATCCAGCGGCTTCGCTGTTTGGGTCATGTTAAGCGAATGGATGAAAGTGCTCTGGCTAGAAGGGTATTTTATTCGAGCCACGGAGGTGGAACGCACAGATGAGGACGACCTAATCTCCGTTAGAAAGAACAGGCACAGGGGGACCTGACTGCACTTGGCCTTACTTACTATTGCCGGCGCGCGCATTGCAGAAACGACTGGCGAGGCTTTATAGAGGCGGCCAAGACCGATCATCGGTTGTTAAGCCAACTAAGTAAGTAAGTAAGTGCAACCTCTTGTCAAGACAGCACAGTGTTATTGAAAATCTTATTCGAGGTCTTCGATATTACAAGATTTCCAAAATTTATAAGAATTGGAAGGAGATTTTTAGTTTTTAAGTAAATGTGAAAATATAGAACTAATCTTTTCGAAGTGAGATACACCTAAGTTTAATAAAAACTATAAACATCATAATAAGCTTTTAGTGCCTACCTACAAATGAACTGCTACTTTTAACATTTATGATAATTTAACACTTGATGGTAGAAGAAGAAAGCTAAAAATAATTTTGTCAGTTGCGTTTTGAAGTGTTTAACACTCACCAGCTACTGCCATTCATTTAATTATGCTCTTCACATTTTCACACGAAGTTCAAGTAGGTACCATCATTACCGCTATCAATGCCACAGTTAGTGCCACAAGTTGCCTACCACTGAAGACGCGTCGTGTGTGCGCGGCATTTCATTCAATTCATGCAACGCCAGAGCAGTTAAATATAATTTTCTTTTCGGCAATTTTTCTTCAACCAATTTTTTGTATTATTTTAATATTTATTTCTTTCTTTATTTAAATGACAAACGCAACTTGGCGTGAATTTTTGAAATTAGAGAAAGCAATGAACATTTTTAGTTTTTGTTTTTAATTTTGTGAAGAAGAAAATTTATGTTGATGGGAAATTAAGGCGGCCGACAGTACAAACACAGGGACAGGCACAGAAAGGTGCGAAAGTGTATGAATTAATTAAAACGAAAATTATAGTTAGTTAGTTATTTTATTTTTATTTTTTTTTTTTTTTTTGTGTTGTGGAATTTTAATAATTTTGGTAGGTACTTTTTTTTATACTAATATAATGAAAGTGTAAAATTCGAAGACAAAAAGTTAATTACTATAGCGCCAAATGTGGGGCAAAGAATTTCAGGAATTTATGTTAGCTGGGTTGAAGTTTCTTTCCAAAGATAGATAACATTTTTCATTATTTTTGCATCTTCTTTTAATAATATTTCCAATAGAATTGATCATTTAATCTAAAACAATCTAAAACTTTTATGTTACTAGAGCAAAATTTGATCTATCTAACCTTGAATGTGGTAATGAGTTAAGCTAACCTACTAATAACCTATTTCTTTTATTAAAATATAATTTTAATATACATACATAAGTATATAATTATATTATTTTTTACATATACTTATAGTCATAATTATTCCGAGTATTTTAATGATCGCACTCTAATTACAATTTTGACCTTATTAATTGGGATCAAGTAGAAATATTATTGTAAAAAAAACTTTTTTGTTACAAGTAAAAAAATATTATTAAGTTGAAAATGTCATGTGTGAGTATATGTAAATACAAATGGGTATCTAAATTACAAATAATAATAAATAGAGTAACTGATACTATTATGGGATGCGAACTAGATTCTATAGGTTAAGGTTTAAACAGTTTCCCAAGAAAAAAATGTCCAGTATTTGAAGTAATCGTTGTTCATAATCCTGATAATGATACGGAGTGATTAAACTTACTTACAAACCGTGATGGATTAAGGATTTTGGAAGAGTGTGAAGGGTTGCCTGATTTTTCTAAATTAAAAGATTCTAAAGTATAGAGAAAAGTTTACCCGTTTAGTCAATTCCTTTCGTGAAGGAACTCAAATATTTTGACCAAAACTCAGGCAAAATAATTACATAAAGTCAGACAAAAAATCAAAACAAATCTCAGACCAATTTTTGACCAAAAATCGGATCAAATTCATACCAATGATCAGACCAAATTCTGACTAAAAATCAAACCTTGTTCTAGCAAAATCTCAAATCGATACTCAGACCTAAATTCAGAATAGAACTCAGACGAAAAATTGAGCCCAATTCTTAAACTTAGATTAAAATCAAAAAATTTGGACTAAAGTTCAGATGAAATTCAAATAAAAAATCAGACCAAAAATCTAACCTAGTTCTCATCACAACTTAGATCAATATTAAGACCCGATATCAGACCAGAAATCAAACTAAATTTTTGCCTCTAATCAAATCTAAAACCTGACAAAATTCTGACCAAAGATCAGACGAAAACCTAGACCAAAATTCAGATTAAAACTCAGACAAAAATCAAAATTCAAACCCAAACTTAGACCTAAACTCGGGCTAAGTTCTGACCAGAGTTCGGACCTAATTTTGACCAAAAGTCAGACCGATAAGGAGGCAAAAAATTGTATAAAGAAAAACGAAAATCAAACCGAAACTCAAAACAAATTTATACAGAAAATCCGACCAAATTCAGATCAATAACACTGCAATGTACATTTAAAGTTTTCTTGTGCGAATAAGATGGCTACCATTTGAATTTTCTATGCTAAACACGAAACTGTGGTCAATTACGTCAGGTTTTCGAGAAAAAAGGGGTTGAAATTCTTGAAAATAGCGTTTTTGACCATTTTTTAAAAATTGTGGAGCTGAACCCTGACGTGCTCGAAAACGTGCTCGTGACGTAATCGGAAGTTTTTGACCACAGATTCGTAATCAGCATGAAAAATTCATTGGGCAACACTAGGAATCATATTATTCGCAAAACCCATGCAGGGCAGTGTAATCAAATTCAAATTCTGACTAAAAATCACATTTAATTTTTGCAAAAACTCAGATCGCTACTCAGACCAAAATTCAGAATATAACTCAGACCAAAAATTGGACCAAATTTGGATCACAAATTAAACCTAAAATTGGACTAAATTTTGATTAAAAATCATATCAAAACTCAGATCTAATTTTGACCAAAACTCAGGTCGATGTTCAGACAAAAAATTTGGACTATATTTGACCATAAATCAAATCTAAAATTGGGAAAAATTCTGACCAAATTCTCAGATAATATTCCGACCACATTCTGTAGAAAACTCAGACCGATTATCAGATCAGAAATCATTAACGAAAGTTTAATATAGGGTTTCTTGGTAGTCGAATAGACGAAATATAACGATCATCTCTTCCCCATTAAAAAAAAACACAATCCAAATAAGGGCGCGAGGAGGGGGAGTCCGAAGTGTTACATGGAGGAGAGGTGGGCTCGTAACGTCAATTTTATACTATCAAATACAGATATCTTCAAAATTACACTAGTTTGTAAAATAAATTGTTTCCACCTGAATTCGAAATTCATGGCTAAAATTTTTTTTATGGATGAAGAAAATCGACTGAAAAAAGATTAAGAGCGCTTGATTGAGTTTTATTGCTTGTAATCCATTCGCTACATTTTTTTGTTGGTGTTTTCATATTATTATAATAGTTTTGACTCTTGTTTTTTGATAGATCTCGAGCTGCCAATAGAAAAACCGGATGGATCATAATTTTAGAAGAAAAAACTGGCCAAAAAGGGAAAACGTTACAGGGAAAACGTTACAGTCAAATACGTGCCCTCTTGTACAAAATTGGTCAAAGGTTAAATGTAATACTTATGTGAACGGCTCCTAATGTAAAAATTGCAAAAGACGGTCAAGTGAAGTTTTAGTTATATTTCGTTTGTATCGTCTTGAAAATAGGTATAAAAAAAACTTAGTATAGTATTTGTAGAGAAAGTCCTTTCTAGTGGAGTTTTTTTGGAACTCAAATATAGTCCAGTTACTATGCTAAGCTCTCTTTGCCACTTAGCTCCAAACACGGCCTCAATAGAACTCATCCAGCGTCATTTTCTTTAGATGCCCACAAAACTCTCCCGATTTGTAAATGTTTAGGTCCATTAAACGCTTTTAGGCCATCCACACATTTTTAGGGCGTCCACGTTAAGATCTACTTAAAAAAAACTATTAAAGATTTTTTCTTTAGAATTTTACTACTTGAACAAAAACTACTATGACACGATTGCCTCATCCCACATAGAGTTTCCATATTTGTATTATTTACTCTAAGGAAAACAAAAAAATAATACAATTTAATTGACTCAAACACTGACAGTGTTTGTATTTTAATTTTTAAGTGCAATTAAGTTGTACGTTTTTTTTTATATTTATGTAAAGATGAAGAAGATATCGACTATTGTATTTCAATGTAAATTTCCAATGTAGATTCACACAAATGGATGCACTTATTGTATTATATTTAGTTATAAAATAATGTAGCAAAAAAAGTAAATTACTGAAAATTTTGCAATTAAATAAATGCAAACAATAAAAAAATAAAATGAATAATAAAAAAAAAAACTTAGTGAATGAGTTTTTGTATCATAAAAATTAAAAGTAAGCTTCTCGTTTCAATATTTAGAATGATGATGAACGTATTGGGTATAATTATAATGATTATCAAGAGTATGACTCAAATGTATGTAAATTTATTTGCTTGTGTATTAAAAACATATAATGAAGTAGTTGTTCGGCGGGCAGCAATGAACTAAAGGAAACATTTTTTTACCCTGGTTGGTTGGTTAAGGTGGTGACCGAGTGGTAAACACTTGTAGACTCGGTCCAATTAGCCATTTTGATACCACTAAATCCTGGTATAATGGATGTTTAATTTCGGGTGAGTATTAGTATTAGCAACAATTTATCAAGGTAACAAGGTACCTACAGAGATACCAATCGGTAGGTATTGAATTGCTGTATCACCCTGCATACATAGGTTAGGTTAGGTTGGAGTGGCTGTCGAGAGACACACTTAGGCCTGAACGGCTCATTGTGATACCACATAGTTGGACCTACAGTTTAACGCCGATTCCGAACGGCGGTGTGGCAATTTTTTATCGGCTTGGTGGTTTTGCCATTACCAACCAATGTGTGTACTTGTACACTATCTTATAATTCTCATACACTTCATATTGATAGTGAATATAAGAAAGTTATGAAAATTAACCACCAGACGAAGACGGGAATCGAACCCGAACCTCCCAGATGAAAGTCTAGTGCACTATCCAATAGGCTATCGAGGTCGTCATACATAAATATTACACATTTATTTCAGATTATTTTTAATCAATTTCTGAAAAACATAATTTTGTAAAGCGAGTTGGAGTAATCTGGTGGTCATATGGAGCACTTGTACGCATGTGCCAGACATCACATGGATATCACTGGACAGGTATTGAAGAGTAAATCAATCCTTCATTTTCAAAACATCTAACAGACTTATCGGACTATTTTTAATTATTTTTTGAAAATTGACATGTTGGGTGATGTTGCGTGGAGGAATCAGGTGGTCATATGGAGCACTTGTACAGATGTGCCAGACATCACATGGGTATCACTAGACAGGTCTTAAAGAGTAGATCAATCCTGCATTTTCAAAACATCTAACAGAATTAGCCGATTATTTTTAATTATTTTTTGAAAATTGACATGTTGGTTGTAGTTGCGTGGAGGAATCAGGTGGTCGTATGGAGCACTTGAACATATGTGCCGAACATCACATGGGTATCAATGGACAGGTCTTGAAGAGTAGATAAATCCTACATTTTCAAAACATCTAACAAAATTACCGGAATATTTTAAATAATTTTTTGAAAATTGACATGTTGGTTGTAGTTGCGTGGAGGAATCAGGTGGTCGTATGGAGCACTTGAACATATGTGCCGAACATCACATGGGTATCAATGGACAGGTCTTGAAGAGTAGATAAATCCTACATTTTCAAAACATCTAACAAAATTACCGGAATATTTTAAATAATTTTTTGAAAATTGACATGTTGGTTGTAGTTGCGTGGAGGAATCAGGTGGTCGTATGGAGCACTTGAACATATGTGCCGAACATCACATGGGTATCAATGGACAGGTCTTGAAGAGTAGATCAATCCTGCATTTTCAAAACATCTAACAGAATTACCCGATTATTTTTAATTATTTTTTGAAAATTGACATGTTGGGTGAGGTTGCGTGGAGGAATCAGGTGGTCATACGGAGCACTTGAACATATGTGCCGAACATCACATGGGTATCAGTGGGCAGGTATTGAAGATTAGATTAATCCTGCATTTTCAAAATATCTAAAAGAATTACCGAATTATTTTTAATTATTTTTTGAAAATTGACATGTTGGGGGCAGTTGCGTGGAGGAATCAGGTGGTCATATGGAGCACTTGTACGCATGGGCTAGACATAACATGGGTATCGCTGGACAGGTATTGAAGATTAGATTAATCCTGCATTTTCAAAATATCTAAAAGAATTACCGAATTATTTTTAATTATTTTTTGAAAATTGACATTTTGGGGGCAGTTGCGTGGAGGAATCAGGTGGTCATATGAAGCACTTGTGCATATGTGCCAGACATCACATGGGTATCACTAGACAGGTATTGAAGAGTAGATCAATCCTGCATTTTCAAAACATCTAACAGAATTACCGAATTATTTTTAATTATTTTTTGAAAATTGACATGTTGGGGGCAGTTGCGTGGAGGAATCAGGTGGTCATATGGAGCACTTGTGCATATGTGCCAGACATCACATGGGTATCAATGGACAGGTCTTGAAGAGTAGATAAATCCTGCATTTTCAAAACATCTAACAAAATTACCGGAGGAAATTGGTGGTTATATGAAGCACGTGCAACAATGTGCAAGTAGAAGTCACATTATGTACAGTATTCACTTACAATTAATGTATAAATATTTTGCTTTTTTTCTTGTTTTCTTAATAAAAACAGAAATGAGACAACACATCAGAATCAAGGTGCTATAACAGTTAAATAGACTTTTTGACCAACTTTTTTGGTTCACTTAGAAGATATTAATTAAATATTGAAGAAAAAAAACTTTTTTCGCAAAATTTGTGAGTTTTATTTAAAAAAACAAGCCCTACAACTCTTGTTGAAGCAAGAAATGGGCAAACTTTAGTCTTGCGTAATTAGATAAAAATTTTCAGAACCTTGTTGTTGTTGTTTTGGAAAAAAATTGTTTTTTTTTTTTGTTTTTTTTGCCACACAGTATTAATGCCAATGAAAGCTAAATATGGATTGAATAAAGTAAAATTCCAGTACTATTGCCAGACTGTCTGCAAGGTAAAGTTAAGAATTTTTTAATTTGCATTTTTCCTTTTAATTTCTTGTTTGGCAACAACGGAAATTATTGCAATTTAAATTTTATTTATTTGATAGAAACAAAACAAGTCGTTAAAAAGAATACCAAATTGTAATTTGATTTAAACAAAGTAAATTTAGCGCTAAATGTGACGGCATTTAAAACCTAAACAGCTGTTAATGACCGCCATATTTAGGGAGTTAAAGATAAAAAGAGAAAGAAATAACAATTCAATGTTGCCAACTACTACAAAATGCTATTGGCATGCATCATTTTAAATCAAAAATGCATTAAAGTAATTTATTCTTTTTTGTTTTGGTTGGCAATAAAAATGAAGACGTTAATCAATCTCCGGTAAATGCAAATAACAAAAACAATAAAATACGCTAACTGGAAATTGTTTGTAATATTCATAAAACTCATAGTACTATATAAGCAAAATGTGTTGAACTCAATTTTTATGGTTTTGATTATGTTTGTTTAATGATATTACATACTGTACTGGTCCCGTCCCGTCTCGTCTCGACTCGTATTTATTTTTCTACTTTTATTATTGTTGTTATTGTTTTGATTTCTTTCATTAATTTATTAATATATTTTTTTTCTCTTTAACTTGGCTGTAATTGCTTTTGATATTAAGTTGAATATCTTGTCCATTATGTGGTATGCATTTCTGTTTATTTACTTACTTACTTGTGTATATAATAACCTCTTTTGTATATTATGTATGTGTCTATTTGGCGTAAATTACAATTACTATTATTATTATTTTTCTTTTGCTTTAATTATTATTATTATTATTTGAGTTATTATGATTTGGTGTTAATAGCACATTAGACCGTATGCTGTGAATACTTGAACTGTAGTTTTTGTTATTGTTTATCTATTTTTTTTTATTTTAATTAAATTTTTTTATAAATATAACACACAAATATTATTTATATTTTTTGAAAATTGCAAGGCAGTTGTTCTGAATATATAAGTAAAATTGTTTTTAGATCTCGGATTTAACAAAAAATTACTAATTTCTAATTAAACAATATTCAACTTTTTCCTCCTACCTATTCTACAAAATTTTTATTAAAAACCATATACCCTGTATCAGCTACTCCCTCTATACTGGGTAGAGTATACCACATGCATGCATGTATATATGTCTGTATTAAATAGATACTTAATATAATTACATCGGTTGACTGACCACCTCGTTGACTGTTCAAGGCATCAATTTCCACCAAAAAAAAACACACACAAAAAAAACTTGAATGTATACATTTTTAATCATTGTTTTCCATCAATTTGAAGTGAAGTTTTTTTAAAATTTTTTTTATTTTTCTGCTTTTTATAAATTTTTATAAATTTTTAACACGCACACAACAGAACAAATAAATAAAGCCTTTTCAAAAAAATTAATTTCATTGTACTTTAATTTATGCATGTAGTTTTTTTTTTTTTGCAATGATTTTTATGCATCATGCATGACATTTTCATACAATGGAATCCTTTTAATGCCTGTGGCACATCAAAGTAAAATTTTATTTATAGAAACACATACTTAAAAAAAAAAAACATTAAAAACAAAATAACAAATAAAACAACTTAAAGACATTAAAAAAGCATCAGGAGATATTAATGAATTAAGAATTGAAATTTTGGTCGTAGCAAAAAATAGAGTGGTGTATATTTCACTCAAACCCACCTCATTGTAAAGCAAAAAAAAATTTTGGATATGGTGAACACTAGAGTGGACTTTAATTTATAGTCCACCTCAAATTATTAAAATTTGGGATAAAATTGTTAAGTGCGTAAAATTGCCTACAAATCTGATCAAAGCCTTTCGAATGAAGCAAGTAACCCAACAAACAAGTTTGAAAGCAGTTTATAAATCACATTTAAAATAAGCTTGATTAAATAAACGTTTTGTAAACGTTGGTTAATATGAGCAAATCAAATTTTTATAAAAGGTTTGTAAATACAAATGTTTTTCAAAGGTTGACTGAAAATCGACAAATCATGCTTTTAATTTATTTCAATTCAGAATTTTTTGTGACATTTTAGAAAAAATTAAATGGGGGAAGATACAAAAATAATAATAAAAAAATAATAAAATTCAAAATATAAATATAAATACATAAATATAATAAAAAATATTGAAAAAAGTAAAAAAAAAAAAGTCCTAGTGAAATTAATTGAAAATGTCAGCACCTAAACGAGCCAGAAGTTTAAAACGCCAAAGCGTAGAAATTTAAAATTTATTATTCAATAAACCGGATAATATTCCGTTTTATTCCAGTTTTTCGAAATCGCGTGTAGAAAGCCAAATTGAAAGTCCAGAAAATACTGATCAACTTTTTCAAACTCCAGCATCATCATGTGAAAGCTCTTCTTCGGACGAAAGCACAGCACACATCGTCTTTTTCATTTAAAAAGGCTTTGGGAGCTTGGTGTGTCAAATATAATATTTGCAATGCGGGTGGTAATGAGTTGTTAGCAATTTTGCGGCGTGAAATTTTTGATTTACCCAAAGATACTAGGTCGCTAAAACTTACGCCATTTGATGCCTCATCTGTATCGTTAAATGATGGAGAATACGTTCATTATTTAATTTTCATAATTATATTTTATTTCTTCTATAAGATATGTATTCCGAACCTGCATAGATTTAAGTTATTTTTAATTATTTGTAAAATATCTCTGAACTGAATTTAATAAATAAATAATTCTTTATTTTATAAAAAGATAAATAATTTACATTGTAATTATTGTTGTTTTCTATATAAATAAAATACATTCCACAACATTTATACTAACCTTTGCAAAAAGCTTATTTTTCACATATAAAATAAGTGTTTTTCAAACCTTTTATTAAAGCTTATAAATAACCTTTGCAAAAAACTTATTTTTCACATTTAAAATAAGTGTTTTTCAAACCTTTTTTCAAAGCTCATAACCAACGTCACGTTTTGATTATATTTCGGTTATTTTCAAGTGTTTTATAAACAAAATATCAGCGTTTTGTAAGCTTAACAATTACTTTAGAAAGCTTATATTTAGCTTGTTTTTATATGCTAATGTTTGTTGGGAATTTATTGTATAGTTTTTGATAAATAATAAATATTTTTCGAAATAAATATTAATTTTTTAAAATTAATTTCTAACGAAAAAAACTTTAGGTTAGGATTTTGTAAGCCGAAATTCTCAAATTTTGTTCCGGCTTTTGAAAATAGGGAGTACTAAGTGAGCTATAATTTTCAAAAAACTTAAGTTTCCATTAAAGGACAAAAATTAAGATTTTTTTAACATTTATTAATAATTTTGGGATTCCTCAAGTAAAATTGCCTAGATGTACAAATAGTGACCATTCTCAGGTAAACTATTCGGGGAGCATTTCACTATTCGTGAGACAAATCTTATTATGAAGATGCACAGATAAAAAGACAAATTTCTCACAGAAATGCCATGTAACTGATTTTTATTTAAATAAAAATAATTACACTAGTTTTTTATAAATAATTTTTTTTTCTGAGCAATGAACACTACTATCTAATTCCTATGTAAAATTGGTCGCTGAGACCGAAAATCAACTCCATTCTTAATTCTATGGTGTCTTTTTGGAGATATTGCCAGGTGAAAATTTTCGATTGCAAATAAAATTACGAAAACGCAATAACCTGCTTTAAGTGATGGGATGGGTACAAAAAGAAAAATTTTTTTTTTCTTACAAATTTCAACTTTGAACCTCTTTATCTCAAAATAATTATAATCCTATTTTATAGAATAATTCATTACGAAAATTTTAAGCATACTCATTACAGCAGTTCAAAATGCACGACTACTTTTAAATTCAAAAAATCCGGCAGATTATGTTGACCCATCCCCTAAGTAGTCATTGAATAAAATTTCATTGAAATCGGTGAATGCTATATGCTGTTACACTTGGAAAATATGTGTTTTTTTACTATTCCGCTATCAAGGATTGGTTCAAATTGGACTTATACTTTAGCAACAAATTCCAAAATAAAAATTCTATACCACAATACCCGAAGTTCCTCAAATTTCGCTGATCACGACTGCGTACTCAGTTTTTCTCTATCACATCTACTTTTCCCTAGTAATATGAACCTTAAGTCCGAAAAATGGGGTCTTCAGAGGCTATTGAGAAATTCGTTCATCTTAACAAATACGAATTTCATGTCTGAAGCGAAGTTGTTAAGCACAAGAACAAACATTTCTTGAATATTCACTCTTCCTCCATCTCCTACTCTTCTTCTTAAAAATTGTGTTTTAAACTCCATTTTTCGATAAATTACCGATAAAAAAAACCGATGAAAAAGCTATTATACTGTCTTTGGAGAAAATGTTCCTTGTTAAAATTCGAAGAAAATATTCATAAATAATTTTTATCAAACTGATTTTTAAATACAATAAATTAAATCAATGATACATTTGATGGACCCTATAAAATTAAAATTTTAGGAAAAATTTTCCGATTTTTTTAATCTTAACCTCAAAAGAATGGCCAAAAGTGACAAAAAATTCCCAGAATAATCAAATTAAATTTTTTCAACTAAATATTATTCAAAATGCATTTTAGTGCATTTTTTTTTATCGTAAGTGACATAATTTCATTAACTTATTGACTTCCCACTTCTGATGATGTACCCAACCTCAAAAAGATTACCAAAAATAGTAGAGGCTCATTTTTTTCAAATGATCATCATTGGGAATTTGAGCTATTATCAATGATAAGGAACGCGGATGAGGTTGGCTTATATTCCATAAATTCGTGAAGTGACAGCATTGAAAAAGATCTATCTAGTCGTGGTGCTCTGAGCAATAATGCGTTATAAAATTAATTTTAAGATGGGTTTTGCTAATAAGATGGAGTTTTTGCGAAAGAATTTTTCACGTTGAACACGAATCTGAGGTCAAAAACTTCCCATCACGTCACGTTTTAGGAAAAAATGGGGTTCAAGCAAGTCTTATTTTACAAGGATCCGATAGTTTTTTCTATTTTTATTAATTTTTAAACTTTTCAAACTGATTCAGGACGAAACCTTAAATCAAAAACAGTTACTGACCCAGAAAAACTATGAATGCAGGAGTGCTTAGTATCACCTTCTCTTTTTGAATCCGTAGTCAAACCTCATGTCGAAGAAAACAAATCGGATTTGATCGCATAGTGTAACTAAGATTTCAAATTTATTTTTTATATTTGACTTTTTAGATAAAAAACAACCGATGGAGGTAAAAATATCGTTAAATAGATTTTATTTTGACTTTTTTTCAATCCATTGGCAATTAATCTAAAAAATTAGAATAAAGTTTCCACATTTCGGGGGGGGCGGGGGGGTCAGAACCCCAAAACCCTCCCTCCGCCCCTCCCCCCCCCCTAAATACGGCCTTGCTTTATGCTGCAATTGTTATACATAGTTGTTAATTTAAGTTTTTTTTCTAGGCTTGAGTTACCTTTATGTTTTTTTAGTCAGTCAAGTAGTGGCTATCGGAACCGAACAATTACTCTGCTCACAATTTCAAGAACTGAAGATTGTAACGTTTTAATTAAATTCTCTATAAGATAGGAGGGCTAACTTTTTGCCACCCATATAATTATTTTGAGATATAGGGCTTCAAAGTTGAAATTTGTTAAAAAAAAAAAACAAACAAAGTGATTTCTTCATTTTTCCCTATTTCCGACCATAACGCCATATCAATTATACTATTGGCACGTATTATACCTTTTTATCTTACTTTCCTCTATAATAAACAAAAATTTTAAATTCATTGGCTGAAATTTAAAGTTTTTACTCAACAGTGCATTTTTTTTTTTTTTAATTTTACCATGTTTATGGATAATTGGGGCCAATCGAAAAAAAATCATTAGGATTTCGGATTCTACGAAAAATTTTACTATAGAAAATGTTGAAAACTTGTTGAGTAGTGTTATTATTAAATATTTTATATTTTTACCTTCATTCAGTGATGTATCATTAACTGAATTATCGAAATGTATACGTGGCAGTGTTTTCGATTTGTACTCACCTAGAAATAAATAAGAATAAAAATAAATATTAGAAATTTGTTGTAGATAAAGCGGTAAAATACCAGAACATAATAAAAAATAAGTACCTGCTTATAATAACCATAAATGTTTTGAGCTGTCTCAATAGTATGAAAGGTACAGATATAAATCAATAATTTAAATATGTGCCTAGTTCTCCTCAAATCGAATTCACTTAAGGTAAACCCAGCCAGACCGTCGCACAATGTAGCGTCTCCATACAACCGCTGGACAAAAATAGAAAGAGTAGTGGTAGGCCAATGAAATTTTACACAGATATTTTTGAAGTAAATATTAAGAAATATTGCGAATTTCAACTAAATCGGTTAACGGACACGTCCACTTCCCATATAAGCTGAATCAAAAAATTACAATGTCTCAAAAACTTTTGAAGTAATAAACTTGAATTTTCGTGCAGTGGCTACTGATACTATAGGCATTTCTTAAAACAAAAATGGTTTAGATTGGAAATATAGGCCAGGCACGTCCTATACAAAACAAGCGCCTAAATCAGTTTTTTGGCTCAAAATTGCCGTAGAACCCAATCTCATGACTTGAAAATTGGAGCACGATAACAATTTATAAAAATTATCTAAATCAAAAAAGTAGGCGTGGCATCTCCAATATGGTCAAAGTATTTTACGGTATATATTAACAGCCCAGTCGGTAGAGTAAGAAGTGCACCAAAAATTCATAAAAATTCTAATCTAATCTGAGATTTTTTTCAGTAATTGTTAGTGGGGGTACGATAGATGGAAAAACCACAAAAATCAGTTCTGGGGTTGCAGAGCGACCCCCTCAAAAAACCCCCTCTTTGGTGAAAAAAGCTTTTTTTACTAATAACTGGTTAACCGTTGTAGATATCAAAAAATTATCTAGCGCACATAAGAAGCTTAAGTGATTTTCTAAAAAAAAGGTTTTATGTAATTTGTTCGTATATGTCATAGTTTTCGAGATATTCAATATTTAAGAAATTGCAAATTTGGTACTTTGGAGGTACTGTGGATGCGCGCGTATCTTTGTTTATTTGAATTTTTGAGTGCGGAGCCTAGAGGAAAAATTGAATTACTCGAAAACCAAACAGGCTAGGAAGAAAAATCAAAAAGAGTTTTGAAGAGGATATAAACTTTAACTCCTCTGCTATTTTCATTGACAACGGATAATTTTTTTGTATACAAAAATAACAATATAGTATAGTTGTCTGTTGGTTTTTACTACTTTTAGTATTGGCAGGCCTTATAAAAAAAACTGGTTTCACTATATGTTATAAATGTATTATCTTTTAGATTAAGACATTACTTCTGAAAATCCAGTAAAAGTTAGTAATAAAAACATTCACATTTAGCGATCCGTTGTCAATGAAAATGGCAGAGGATGTTGAATTTTATATATTTTTTTTCTTAGGAAATCACTCAACCTTTTTTTTTTGTAAGTAATTTTTTGATATCTCCAACGGTTAACCAGTTATTAGTAAACAAAAAGGCTTTTTTCACCAAAGGCGGGATTTTTTTTTTTTGGGGGGGGTCGCTCTGCAACCCCAGGACTCATTTTTGTGGTTTTTGAATCTATCATACCTCCACTAACAATTACTGAAGAAAAATCCTGGTTCAGAATTTTTATGAAGTAAATCTTTATAATGACTGGATTACTTCTTGACTGTAAAAAAATTAGAGACGATAGAGCAAGACTGATACTCTTTTTTATTGAAATAGGTTTTTAACAAGTTTTTATTGAGGGCCTTAAGGTTGCTGAAGACAAAACTTAAATATTCAAAGAAAGTGAACAAAAAAATAGAAAAAACAATGTTTGGGTAAATAGTTTTTCTCACAACAGAATAAAAATTGTAGAAATTGTCAGCGATTGAAAATAAGCTATAAGTTCGACATTGAATTTCAATATGATTTCTTTGTTCGATTCAAAATCACTTTGTTCTATGTATAACTCTCGAAAATGTATAAAGTTCTAGCAAAGCAAAAAAAAAAAACAAAAGAAGGTGGTACTCATTGCATTAATTAATCGCATTTTTATGGGAGACTTTTCTTTTGATTCTGTGCTTCTATTGCTGCTGTTGATTTTGCTTTTGTAGCTGAGTAATATAAAACAAAATTTTTATGGCTTTATTTCTTACAAGCATGTAGATTTTCTTTAGAAAAGAAACGCAATTTTTATGAGATTTTTTTCAAGTTTTCCTTTCTTTTTCAATGGTTTTATTTACATTTTTGCTAAGCGAAAAATTTCGAAATATACAAACAGATATACACGCTCAGTTTTGTTTAACTTGAAACACTTCGAGGTGCTCATGTATATATGGATATAAAACTACACATGAATAATTTTTTTATATATATATATACAGTGCACAACATGTGCGCGTATTTTTTTTACTTGTATTTGTATCACTTGTACAATTGGATAGTGTAAATTTTTTTATAAAAATTTTTATTGGCCTAGTGACCGTAACATATGCTCGCAATTGAACAAATTTATAGGAATCCTCACCAGACTGCTTCAACTCATCAACCGTTCCCTCCCTTCGCTGCTCTGCTACAATTCATTTATATGATATTTTTATTACTATAAACTATAAACTTTTTTTTGTTAGGTTTTCTTCTTTTTTTTTTTTCTTTCTGACTTGTAAAATAAAACATTTTTTTTTTTTTTTTTGAGCTGCTCAACTCAATGAATAGGAATTTAAGATATATATAAGATGATTGTATTAGATAGACAGGCATTCACGAGCGCAGGCATATAAGTTTTAAAGGAAAAAAGGAGAATCGAAAAAAAAACTTAAGGCAAGGATTGCAAGAATAGATATTCACTTTTTTTTTTTTTTTTAAAGAAAAATTATTAAAATCAGTAGGACTCCAGTGTTTTTGGTTGATAGAGCGATTAAAACCTCTTTTCTCGTGTTACCCTTTTAAGTGCACCCATGTCAGCTAGTAGCTTGGTACTACCTCGCTCGGCACATGTAGTTCTTATTTGTATGTCTTCTTTATTTTATTTATTATATTAATTTCGCAAATGTAAGCAAAAATTTTATTTTTATGACTGCATTATAAATTTATTTAGAGCAAGCAGAAATTTTTAAATATTTTTAGTGTGATATGAAAAAATATTAATTGAATATTACAAGATATGAACATAAATTTGTATTTTTAATTTTATAATTTTGCTTTTTTAATTTTTTTTTTTATTTATTTGAATATATTTTTGTGCGATTTTCGAAACTAAAAGTTTTCCCTTTTTTTGAGGATTGGAACACTCGTTTCAGAAGTTTTGAATGTTCAAAGAAAGCTTCACCGAAACACTGCGTGAGTTACAATTATCATCAAATTTTTATTCGTAAGTAAATTTTACATATTTTTTGTTATATATGCAATTCAAAGTTATTTTTACAAAAATTATATTTATCGAACTTAAGTCATGACATCTAGATTTAATTTTCGTAGTCTCCTAAAAACTATCATTATATTTATCGTGAAAAAAAAACGTGTGTGAAATTTTTTAATCCAAAACAGGAAGAGAAGGCAAAACGAAAAAGACCAAATATGTAGAGTTGCATATTTCAGGCATCACCGAATGAAATATGCAGGGCTGCATTTTCTCAGCATACATTAAGGTCGTCAGGCTTTAAGAATAATGTAAACGTTATGTCTAAGACGTGACTCATGCAGCTGCTTCTCAGTAGACGAGTAATGCAGTTACCTTCACTCGCCTGGTATAATTCTATTGTGGAAGAAGATTTTATGGTCTCTGGTATCTAGGCTATAGAGATGGTCCTTTATGGGCCTGGCATAGATACACAAAGTTAGAAAAAAATAATAATTTTAAGTATGAGAAACATGATTTTAAAATTTTATATACGTTAATTTGAAAATTGGCCGTTGCAGTCGCAAAAATTTTTTCAAAAATTATTGAACCAATCGATTTCAAATTTTGTATGACTATTTTTTATGATACATAAAGAGCAATGCCGGAACGAAGGATTCTAATTTTCGTTCAAAATTTTTGATGTGATAACATCTCGGGGCTAAATCGATAGATATTAAAATCAAATGTCACGTCGGTTTCGTGTGAGGTTTCATAGTATGTGTGAGTTTATAAGTCTCTGTTTTATTATGTACTAACCATATGTACCATATGTGATGATTCGATACAAGTAAATACAAGTAAAAACTCGATACTTTTCATTCGATTGAAGTACTTTTTTTACTCGATGCTATAACATAAGTATTTTACTTGGTATCGGAAAAAAGGGTTTTACAATATTTTACAGCAATCGATAATAGATTTCAAAATCCTACTGCAGAATTATTCAAAATATTTCAGTATTGAAGTTCTGATAGATATTTCCGGCCATGCATGTAGAACATGAAACCTTTTCAGTAAAATAAAATATTTTTAACAAGCATTAATCTGTTGATTAGTTTTTCTTCTATTATAAAATTTCTAGCGATTTGCTAAATTAAATTAACGTCATTTCTATATGATTCACGTGTTTCTAGTGGAAATATCTCAAAACCATGATTTATTGGTGAAAAACTCGTGTTGAGTAGTGTAAACTGTAGGCTCAACCATGTTGTATCACAATGAGCCGTACTGGCCTGAATGTTTCCTTTGACAACCACTTAAAAAAAGAGTAATTTGTCTCTTTAAACGAGTATTCTATACAAGTACATATTCGATACTTTTTTCCGATATTTTCGATAGCATCGATACTATTATTCGATACATGTAATGAGTAAAAGTATCGATACTATTTGGGTATCGAATCAACACTACATATGGTATTTTACTTTAAGCTCAAAAGTATGCAACACATAATTTCTCTATCAAAAACGGCTGTGGAATATACTTATATATCCATGGAAGTTTTGATATATTCCACATCAAAAGTTGTTTTTATTGTATAGTTTATTTTAGTTTATAGTTTATTCTTTTCTAACTGAAGTTGTTAAATAATATCAACATTAGGGTTGCCAGACGATCTTGATTCGTCATGATTGTCTAGATTTTTAGTCCCGTGTCCAGAGTCCCGACTTTCAGAAATTTGTCCAGATAAAATTTCCGAACTTGTAGAGATCAAATTTTTACTGATAAATTTGGATAAACACATTAAACAATTTAAAAATATACCAAAAGTCTCAAGCGCTAAAATTATTTATATATCGGCTCCGTAAATTAAAGTTTAAATGGTGTGTTACACAGTGCAACAAAAATTTTATGCGCGAGCTTTTCCAACGTTTTTCTCCATCACATCTAGTTCTTACTCAATATGGACCTGAAATCAGAAAAATGGGGTCTTCAGGGGCTATAAAGAAATTTGCTTATTTTAACAGATACGAATACGAATTTGATGTCTGAAACAAATTTGTTAAGCAATTTTTTATATTTAGTATTTTTTCTTGTGTAGAAAAACCTTTTTTTAATATGCCGATGAAAGCTGAAAAATCATGATATTTTATCTCAATGTCCAGATAAAGCCCGATTTTCATCTGGCAAGCCTAGGCGATGTAGACGTGTAAAAAACGTAAAGAGATTGAAAAGAGAAAATGAAAAATTAAAAAAAAAAACCCATGGTTGCACTTTTTGGAACATAAAAACGAAAACTTTTATAATTAAGTAAACAACAATGTCTAAAGTATATCATGTGATGAGTGCAGAAGAGACTCATTTTAGTTTTTTTATGGCGAAGAAACCAAAATATATCCATCGGATTGAAAACGGCAGTTTTCTATTTAATTGTTGCCATTTTGGTAAAAACCAAAATTTTATTCCTTCATTGTGGCCATTAACAATACAATAAACTATCCCTATCTTCTATGGTTTTGATACCGAAAAGTAATCTCGAAAAACGCGTTCCCCTGAGAAGAGCTGTATGTCTCACAATTTTCAATATTCTTTCATAAAAAGTCAAAATATGTAGGTACTTTTTCATGGTGTATTTCACTTCTAATAAATATTTATTAGAATGGCAAACAAATTTTTAATTCTCAAGAACTAAGTTCTCCAGTTTTTGTTGTTTTGAACATCAGTCTGTACAGTTCTGCTTCTGATGGTTAGAAGTGAAAATAGTCTTCGTTGTATAACCCGGATTTAATGAATTTACTTGAATAAATAACAAATTTTTCATATAATAATAATTTCTTTCATTCGAAAATTTTTAAAACAACTCTACGTATTTAGTATACAAAAATTTCATCATGCAATGCCAATTCTTCAACGCAACATAAAAAAAAATAAATACCAACAACAAAAGATCATTAATAAAAATAAAATTTAACTTTTGTTTTGAATTTAATTTGTTAAACAATTCAATGTTTAAAAAACTAGAGCAGCAAAAAATTACGCGCTAATATCATACAATGAATTAGATCATCATCATCAACGGAAAAATGTGGCAAAATATGTTTAGGGATTTGGAAACAAATATGTACACATGCTGATGCAATAACTTAAACAATATTGCACACATACATGCCTTAGCATTTTAATATAATTTAATGAATATGTTTATTAAGTATTTTCAATAAATGCTAGAAACTTTACTTAGTAAAATAAATTTCACCGCCAGATGTCGTTCAGCACACAGTTTGTGAGTCACTGTGACTAAGTAGAAAAATGTTCAAAACTCTTTTATCAGTGTTGCACATTGGGAAAAATATAGATAAAATCCTCGCATCGCTTATTTTAAGCTCCAGCATCCATACTACTAGAGTAAGAAACACAAATTTTTGACATGTTAATTGCAATTCTTTAAAGCATTGGATGGTATTATTATTTTTTAATTTACAACATCAGGCGCTAATACCCTACGTTCGGAAGTTCAGACTTTTTGATAATTCCACAGCCCGAAAAAAAATCGATATAGCAAAATTTTGTCAATTCGTCGCCAGAGAATTGATTTGGCGTATGTGTAGAAGTATTCCTATGCCTATACGCCAAATCAATTCTCAGGCGACGAATTGACTCTTATGAAGCACTGAAAATAAAGTTACACGTGTATCAGCGTTTTTAATATTTGCGTATAAATACTTTTTGATAGCGGCTCAAAATTTAAAAAATTTGAGTAACATATATGCCTTGGAATAAAATTTAAATTTGTTGTAACTTATTATTTTATATTTACAGATTCATAGTGCATACCTAACGCTCGTATCTTTTTTCGGACCAAAAACTGTATATTTCTTCCAAAAATGTTTGAAAAACTGTAAATCGATTTGAAAAAAACTGTATATTTCGCGGTATGAATTTTTTCCAATGAAAATTAACAAGGAAAGCAATTTATCCATCATCTAAATCGTCTTCGTTCTCCATTTTTATATCTCCTTCTGTAGTTAAATAGAATTTGTGCTTGCAAGAAATTTGACAAAGCGATCCCGGCTTTGCTATGAGGCATTTATAGAAATGAACGCATGCATATTTCAAATGGCATTTGACGATAAGAATCGCCTTCAATGTTTCCACTTCTTTCAAAAGTATACTCGCAACGAGTTGCCATTGTTCTCTCAGACGTTTTACATTGCGATTGATAAATTTGAATTTCCTAGCGTTCAAAAATTTTATATTTTTTTCTTAGTATAAACGCGGTATTTTGGTAAAAAAGGCGGTATGCGGTTTTGGAGTTGAAAAAACTGTATACTACCGCGAAAAACTGTATAGATACGAGCGTTATGCATACCTATAATTTTACGAGGAATATTTTCGTCGAAATATTTTAACCCATTATATACATGAGAAATTTATTTTAACTCTTTTCTTAAGAAATGACTCAAACGGAAGGGCTTCTAAGGATTAAAATGCTCCATGAAAATATTCTATTTAAAATTTTACTATTGGTTACCAAATACAAGAAATTATAATGACTAAAAAGGCAAAGAATGAATTGCATTTATGAAACCAATGAATATATTCTGGAGGTAGCAACATTATTTATTTTGCCATCAAATACCCTTCAATTTCTTACTCCTTTTCAGAAAATTTTTCACATTTCCTACGTAAAAAGTTTTGATAAATCACTCGGTTGGTTAGTAAATCTTAATTGCAGTGAAATTTCATTAACCCATTGGCGCCCGAATTTTAATGGGGCTTGATAGAAACATTTCGTTTTCAGATTATGATTACTTAGGTCTTTGTTTGTTTTTTATTAGAGGTTAAAAAAATAGCTACGGAACAGTACACAACCATTGCATAGTACAATTCCTCCAATTTTTTGATTTTGTGTGATATGTGATACGAATAGAAATTTTTAGATTCACTTATGAGAATTTGTCTTAAGTAAAGGACTCTCATATATTTCACACCCTCAGGGACTCGCAAAACCTTAAAACGACACTGAACTTTGTGCAGATCTATCAAGCTTCTCCGTTTGTAGTCTACGTTTCAGTATTTGTTATTTACTGTAAAGGATTGCCATTCTACGTGTATGCTCTAATTATTTCTACATTTAATATTTCTCTTTAAATTTTAATATTCCATATTTTCTATTAAGAAGAATTACATATTCGTCCGATCTTTTTTCTTTCCACTTAATCATCATTATCAACATAATTGCGAATGCGTGAACTAATTTAAAATGATCTGATCTGTTAGTATGACGCTGTTAAATTCAGATTCACAGTTTCATCTTTGATGTTCATGATGATGATGATGATCATTTCAGCAAATCCCAATTTCCCGCTCTCAACGCTTTATTCTTGAGTTTATTTAAAAGCTGTAGTGTTTATTATTATTATTTACACACAACTGTCGCCTACACATTCATGTCTAGCGCAAAATTTAATGAAAAGAGAAAAAAAATCATAATCATTATTCATTTATAACAATAATATGAAAATGTGATCTGATGACAATAGCGGTAAAGTCACAAAGTAAAATGTTTATAAATATTGAAAATTTTTGCTTGAATTTAATAAACCGAAATATCATTTTAAAAAATTTGAGATTGAGATGAGAGATTCGTAAAAGAAATCAGCCAGTCATTCAAACTTATTAGTCCCGAAAATAAAAATTTTGACCCGAATTGGTCCATAGCACTCTCAAACCATTTTCGAAATAGCGATTTTTGTAATAGTTGGTATAAGATACAGGGACGAATAATAGGTTCTTCTTTTCTGACGAATCTGGTCGGCTTTTGTATTTCATCCAGTCCCATCTCCCTCAGGGTATATGGAATCTAATTCAGTAGTGTACACTTGGACACGTCCAGACGTATCCATATTTTATGGATCAGTGCTCCGCAATTTTAGAATATATTTTGATTATTCCTCTTCAATACAGAGCCGACATATTGAGCTTTCTCCTTCTAAACGTTTTTTAGAGAGGAGTTTTCTAACCCTGCAATGCCCAGTCGGAATGCCTATGGCAATATAAGCAAACTGTTTTTTTTTTTTGAGATCATAAAAAAATGCATATTTTCCCTTCTTATAGTTACCTTGTCCCAGTTCCGGAAGATTAGAAAAAAGTTTTTGCCTCAAATTTATCTTTTATTTACCTGCAAACTGCGCAAATTTGCCTTCTCTCCCGAAAAAGAGTTCAGATTCAGTTCATGAAGAGGCTGTTGTGCATTCTCCTCAAGTCTTTTTAGGATAACAGAAAAGGAATCCGAACAGTCAAGAAGAAATCAAGAGTCTAAGCCAGAAATATTTTCTGGCCTCTAAATTTCTAAGGATTAATGTAACAAATATTGAGGAAGTGCGGAGCTTCTAATTTTTTATATTGAAATTGTTAATTATTAATCTATTTAGAGTTTTCAAAGTAAGGCAAACACTTTCTTATACGGATATGTCTAAATGATTGAGAACGGCTGTTGATGATGTTCCATTTTTCTCCTTAGGGACAGCAAACGACTTAAATAAGATTTTTCAATCGAGCTTTCTTGAGGTTTGTTCCATGTGAATTATTTTCCTGGACCTACATACCTCTCTATAAGTTGAATATCACCCAGCTTTATTTAAGCCATGGAGGAATTTTGATCTGAGTTTTTGTCAGATATTTTGTTTGAATTTGGTTTAAATTATGGCCTGCTTTTGATTTGAGTTTTATTTGACTTTTATGTTTGAATATTGGTCCGTTTTTTTGGCAAAATCTTTCCCTGAATTTGAGACAAAATTTTGATATTTTTAGTCTACTTTTGGGATGAATTTTAAAAATGGCCTGGAATTTGGGACCAAATTTTGTTCTGTATTTACTCTGATTTTTAGTCTGCTTTTGGACAAAATTTTTTCAATGCTTAAGGCATTACCTTAATTTAGTAGAATTTTACTAACGTTTTTTCTTGTGTCTAAATTTACATACTGCATAAGTATGGCACAAGGTTTTCCTTTTCATGTGTATATATTTCAGTGTTTTTTTTTTTTTGTATGGCATCGTCGCAAAATTGACCGCATTTTTAAAGTGCGTATTATTTACATTGTTTACATAGCACAATTGAAAAAAATTTACAAAAATTTAAATTAAATTCAAAAAAGCTGAAATAATCACTTTACATAGAGTGATGAACAACAAAAAGTTTTTATGAATAAATAAATATGTATGTAAACTAGAAGTATATTTTGATTTTATGCAGAATTAAATTTAAATTTTAAATGCCATAATTTTATTTAAAAATCTTTGGCGAGTTAATGTTAAATTTTTATATGATGTAAACTTTTATTTAACCAGAAATTGTGTTGAAGATTTTAAATAAAAAGATTTGTTGATTTATGCTGAGATGAACAAGTTAATTTAAATTTGCAAAACAAAATCAAAAAAAAAAAAAATTAAAATAGAAATAAACAAAATGAAATGCAAATAAACAATAAATGCAAAAAAAAAATGTATATCTAAAAAATTACCGATAAATTCATATGCTAATAAGTGAATCTGCATAAAAAATCTTTTTCTTTTTCATATAAACAAATAAAATATAAATGACATAAATGAATTTATTATTTAACATATTCTTTTCACATAATAAATTCACAATTCACTTTGAAATGCAAAATATTTATTTAAAAATTTATGCATACATAAATGAAAGAATTTCTCATTTATTTAAAAGTTTATTTTCTTATCTCAAATATTCGCATTGAATAAAAATAATTCATTCTTTCAATTAATTCATAAATATTAAATTTTTGGTTTGGTTGCTGCTTTAATTTTTGGACTGATTTCTGGCTTGAAATTTGGTCTGATTCTCAGTCAGATTTTTGGTTTGGACTAAATTTTAGGCCTATTTCTGGTTTGGATTTTGGTCTAATTTTTAATTTATAGTCTGATTTTTTATCTGATTTTTGGACTGAGTTTTGATCTGATTTTTACTTTTAATCCGATTCTGGGAATTGTTTTCAGTCAAATTTTTTTTACTGATTTTTGGTATAGTTTTTAGTTTTGTTTTTGGTGTGATTTCTGGCCTAAAGTTTGGCCTGGTTCTTGGTAAGATTTTTGATTTAGTCTTAATTTTGGTCTAATTCTTTAAATTTGTTTTTAGTCTGGTTTTTAATCTGATTCTTGGATTGAGTTTTTAATGGACTTATTATTAGTCGAATTTTTTTTGACTAATTTTTGGTCTAATTTTTAGTTTAATTTTTGGTCTGATTTCTGGCCTTTGCTCTGATTCTTGGTAAGATTTTTTGTTTGGTCTAATTCTTTAAATTTGTTTTTAGTCTGGTTTTGTATCTGATTCTTGGATTGAGTTTTTAATCAAGTTCTTGGACTTATTTTTAGTCGAATTTTTTTTGACTGTTTTCTGGTCTAATTTTTAGTTTGATTTTTCGTCTAATTTTTTTTAGCTTTTGGTTTAGATTTTGGTTCGGTTAATAATTCTTAGTTAAATTTTTGATATTGTCTAAATTTTAGGCCGATACCTCATTCTTGATTTTGGTCTAATTTTTAATTTAATTTTTAGTTTTGGTCTGATTATTATTTTTAATCTGATTCTTTCACTGATTTTTAGTCTAATTTTTTGAATGATTTTTGGTCTAATTTTTAGACGGATTTTTGGTCTGGTTCCTGGGCTTAAGTTTAATCATATTTTTTGTTTTGTCGAAATTTTAGGCCGATTTCCGGTCTGGACTTGGATATAATGTTCACTCTTATTTTTTTTTTATTTATAGCCCGATTTTTCAATCTGATTCCTAGACTGAATTTTTATCAAATAATTTTTTTTAGTCTGATTCTTGCATTAATTCTTTTAGTCTAATTTTTGACTGATTTTTAGTTTGATTTTTGGACTGGTTTCTGGTTTAATTTTTTGTCCGTTTACTGGGCTGAAATTTGATATGATTTTTAGTCAGATTTTTGATTTTGTCTAAATTTTAGGTCGATATCTGATCTGGATTTTGTACTAACTTTTATTTTTAGTCTAACTAATAGTTTGATTTTCGATACTCGGATTGAGCTTTGGTCTGATTATTATTTTTAATCTGATTCGTGCACTGATTTTCACTCTAACTTTTGATTGATTTTTGGTTTAATTTTTAGTTTGATTTTTGGTCTGGTTACTTGGCTTAAGTTTGGTATGATTAGTTAGACTTTTCATTTGGTCTAAATTTTAGTCTGGTTTCGTGGTCTGATATTTGGTTTGATTTATGGTTCGATTATTAGTCTAAATGCTTACGTCGTTCAGTCAGATTTTTGTTTTTTTTTTTGGGACTGATTTTGTTTTAAATTTTTAGTCAAATTTTTGATTTTTTTCTGGTTTCTGGTCTGATTTTTGGTGTGGTTTTTGATCTGCCTTTTCGTCTGACTTTTGAATTAATTTCTGACTAAATTTTGGTCTGACTTTTGGCCTGGTTTCTGTCAGAATTTTGGTCTGACTTTTGGCCTGATTTCTGTCAGAATTTTGGTCTGATTTTTTATTTGATTCTTGGACTGAATTTTGGTCTAATTTTTAGTCTGATTTTTTATCTGTTACATATACTGATTTTTAATCTAATATTTAAGCTGATTTTTGGTTTGATTTCCGGTCTGATTTTTGTTTGATATAATTGATGTGGGTTCTGATTTGAATTTTATTCTGGTTTAAAATTTCTAGGTCTAAATTTTGGTCTACCTGAATTTTGGTCTTACTTTGATTTTTGGCTGGATTTTAATCCATTTCGGCTTGGTTTTTTGGTGATTTTTTAAACTGGTTTAAGTTCAGTTTTTAATCTTGTTTTCATTTCGGTTTTTGTTCGCCTTTTTAACCATTTTTAGAGCTAGTTTATTAGTCTGAGATTTGAACTGGTTTTTGGTTTGATTTTAGGAATGGTTTCTGTTTTTGATCCAGATTTTGCTCACGTTACTGGTCTAGAATTGCGACTGGCTTTTAGTCTGGTTTCCAGTCTGCTCTGGACTATCAGAAAAACATTTTACGTGTTCTTTTGCCCTAGACAATTTATATTGCTTTAAATATTAGCTATTACAATCACAACAGGTACTGAAGAGGGAAGTTTTCCAGCCTTAAAACGTTTGAAAACATATTTGAGATCCAACATAACAGAAATTCGACTCAATTGGGTTAGCGTTGGCCAATATTCACAAAAATTTACAAATAAATCGTTGATTTGTCTATCAAACATGTCGAATGAAAACTTTATACTGCACAGAGGAGAAAACTTATTAAAAAGACAAGAAAAAGAATATATCGTAAGAGATTTATGTAAGCAAAAGAAGAAATATATTATTAAAAGTAAAACAAATATTCTTCAAAATGATTTTTTCCTGAAATAATATTCAATGTTTGAGGCTTTCCCTTAACACAATCTTAAATCCGCTTCTGTAATCAGATATGGTTTTAACTTTTTTATTACTTATACTTATATATGAGAGAATTAAGTATCAGAAAAACATTTTCTTAGATTGATGCACTTTTTCCCAGTATTTTTTTTTTTTTTATAAATTATGCATAGTTTAAATCTCATACTTTAATTAAAAATCCTCTTTATAGCTCAGCTATAGGAAAGTTTAGCCAAAGTACATAAGTAGGAAATAAATACAGAAATTACTATAGATAATCTCAGTACTTCAGCACTGAATGAAAGAAATATTTAAAAAAAACATTTTGATTCTTCTTTAGTAATTATAATTTCATATTTATGTAAATTGCAAAATTGCATGCAAAACAATAAAGAATTAGCATAAAAAAGAAAGCATCTCTAGATAAATAGTGAAATAAAATTTTTCCACAAAAATTAATAATAATTTTTCATGAAAATAGAAAAACATATATGCACATAATTAACACAAATCTACAGGAAATGAAAATGAAAATGAAAAGAAAAACAAACCGAATAGGTACACGAAATGAAAATTACAATTGACAGCATTTTTCCGGGAAGAGCAAGCGAAAATGTGAAAATTTGTCAAATTGTTTGTTTATTTTTTCAGACTAAAAGGCGTGTTAACTACATATAACAATAACAAATGGCAACAAAAAGAAAATTTAACAAAATTTTCACAATTTGACAAGTTTAACAGTGTTGCCAGACAACAAAACAGTCATAAATATTTAAGTTTATCATACAAAATGTATTTAAAATTAATGTAGATTTAAATTTAATTAAACTGGTTAATGTATTAGTAATTGCATGGAATCATTTACAAAACAAAAATTGGTATGCCTTTCATGACAAGCTGCCATTAAAATCAAAGGAGAGAAAAGAGTTAAATATATACATATGTACATAACTAAGTATGTAGCTATGAAAACCAAACAAAAAATCAAAAGATTTTTCAACAAATGAAAATGTGTTGAAAAGCTAAAAACTAAGCGGATGTTAAGCACGAATTTAAAAAGATAGACAATTGATGCCCATTGCAAATGATTACATACAGCTGTGGTCAAAAATGGAAAGACATTGTGAAGTGAATAACATAATTTTGAATTTTTTGCGGGCCTATGTCGAGATAGGTTTGTGAAATTTGGTTTTTAGTACCGAAACGGGGGAAATTGAATGGTCAAATGGTGATTCAATGTATTTTAATCTGGCAGAAAGTCGAACAGATCAGTTTCCCTAAAAATCATTTAACCTCGACTAGTTAGTGATTCAATCAGCAAAACCTAGAAATCTAAATTTTTTAATTCTTTGACGACGAAACTTTTTTCCATATACCAGCTTCAAAATAGAATTAATTTTCGACTGAAAAATTAGTCTGTATTTCAAATATGGCATTTCGCCGATTTTACTTTACCTATGGGAATTTGGCAAATATATTTTCTGATGAACTAAATTTACCAAAAATCAATAAAAATTGTTTAGTTGATAAGGTCGATGAATGAACAAATAAATTTTCTACCCTCAATTACCGGCTTGAGGTAGATCGTAATCGTAAAAAAAAGGTTAGTTGGATATATAACATCTCGAATCTAACCTATACTTTTTATGATTGTGCAAATGTTGGATCTTTTATTCAATATAGATTGAATTTAGTTTTCCTCATTAAAACGCACAAAGTCAACAGAGTTGCCTTTTGGATTATTGAATTATCGACTGTCGTAAAGTCTGGCTTTTTCGCCTGTTTTTGATTTTGGCCATCAACAGTTTCAATGATACTTTCAATCAAAACCACCTCTTGAAGCAGTTCAGCATCGTTTTCAATTGATACCATGTCTTCGCTATCGTTGTTTACATCACAAAGAAGAAGCTCCTTTAAAATCTTCTTAACGAGCAAGAAACTTTTGGGATCATTCATAAATGCATATTTGCTTGTTGTCGTCATGGGTTAACTAAAACTTAATAACTCAAATATTAGCACTTATAATTCTGGGAAAGATAATTTCGATTTCTACTTCCACTTCCATAAGGAAAGAGATTGAAAAAATCTTAACACACGCTTTACCTAATCATTTTTTTTGGGTGTAAAATTTAAAAATTTCTTTGATCTAGTTATCTTTGAAAAATATGTCAGTTGTTATTTTTAATGACAAACATGTTGATTTATTGTGAGTTTGATCAAAATGAGTGAAGAAAAAGAAGTACGTCTTAAAATTATTAAAAATTTTCAAAAAAATCTAAATTGGTCCTACAAAAAATTGGCCAAAGAGTTGAAGGTCTGCCGTCAAACTGTCAATTTGACCATCGATAGGAGACATGGTTCGGGAAGAAAACAAGGACCACATGATATTGGGAAGGCCAAGAAAATAGATCAGTGCGAATAGTTAAAGCCAATACAGGTTTGAAAACATACAAAGTCAAAAAAGGTCCAGACAGGAATGCTGCAAAAAACTACGGCAAGAAAGCTCTGGAGTGGTACCAAAGTAATAACATAGTAATAACATTTTGTACCAAGAGAGGCCAATCTCAATCCTCCAAATTATCCGGAGCTAAGACCAGTAGAGAGATATTAGGCTCTTGTGAAAAGAAACTTAAAGAGCACAAAGAAGGTGTCCCAAAATATCGAAGATTTTAAAAGGAGATGGGCAAACTGTTCCAAAAAGGTGTCTGAAACAACTATCAAATCTCTAATGGAAGGCTTACCAAAAAAGGTCCACGTGTTCATAAATAGTGGTTAGAACTATAAAAGTTATATTTTTCTGTAATCTGTAAAATATTATCAATTAAATAAAAAAAATCGAAACTCTAAGATCAAGCGTTTAAAAATTATTGAATTTTATATATGTTAAGATTTTTTCGATCTCACTCCTTATTTAAGATTTTACATTAGAATATTTTATGAAGCGTATTTCGTTTCTGTTTCGGAACGAAAATTAATTTCGGAAAATGGGCAAGGTTCTCATAAAGTAGAAGAATTTTAACTATTAAATCAGAGGGTGTGTGTTTAAAGTTTTGCCCATAGCTGTGTCTACTACATTTTTGTGTAAGCTTACGTGCTAAATTATCTTTTTTTGAATTTCCTCATTGTGTAAATTATTATACAGTCATATGTATTTAAGTAGAAAGCACTGAAATTTAAATTTAGAAATGTAATTTATCATTTTTATTTTGTTTATTCTTTGTGAACTTTAAAAAAGTTAAGTACTTTTTGTAGTTGTTATTTATAAATCTATGAATCAAAGATGTATTTAAGAAACACCGACTTGCCTCTTCCTCCGTTCTCATGTATCGATATATCAATGTTGAAAAGCAAATTTTCTAGCCAAAGTCCACCCTTGAATTAGTTTTGGATATACGACGGAACTAACGAAAGTTCGTTGATAGTATTTTATTAGTTTTTGAAAAATTCAAAGTTAATAGACGATTTGTAACAATATTTCGATATTTCATTGAAAATTTCAGAAAAACGTTTAGAATAAAGACCAGAAAAAGTAAAATTACTGTTTTAAGGTCGGTAGAAATCCAACCGCCAACACAACAAGAAATTTGATTTGTCACTTTCTATAGATTTCGACTTCAACTTAAACCCGTAAAAATTGTCCACTAATGGCAAAATGAATATGAAATGAATCCGACATACGTTGTGCTTGCTTTTAAGTGGTTTTAAAGATACCAGACCGGACATTTTCCTGTGGAGTGTGACCCCCGTAAAGGTGCCTGACACCGCGATTCGATCGATAACATAAATATGGCTCCAACCCAAGAATGACCCAGGAAAAGATAGCGGATGAACAGAGCTTGAATGCCATGAATGTGTCATGAACAATAGAAAACTATTTGGATTAAACGGAGATATCTGTTCGATGGGTTCTACAAATTTTCAACGACGGTCAATCAAAAAGAGGAAAGCACGGTTCTTAGCCGATATATATTTCCTAGGAAAATTTGAAAATGGTTTATGAAATGAATTCATAAATTTATGAAATGAACGATTTGAATTCAAAATTTTGTGGCCCGTTTTATTTTCAGTCAGTTTAGTGAAACTATGGGTATCACAATGTGCCGTTCAGGCCTAAGTGTGTCTCTTGACAGCCACTCTAACCTAACCTAGCGAAATTATGTTAGTCCCTCTTTTCATTCATAGTTGAGATGGATAGGTTCCTCATTATTAAATGTCATATAATGTAGGTTCCTTAATATTAACTAGCTTAGTTGATTCATACCCTTAATATTAGTACCTTGCATTACGAGTGGTTTCAGAGGGGGTGGGAAAGAGGAGAGCGGTGCGGGTATAAAACTCATCGTTTTCCTAAGCAATAGTTCCAGAGCATAATGAAGATTCCCTAATATTAACTGGCTTAGTTGATTCATGCACCCATCACTAGTGGATTTAAGAGAAGAGGTAGAGAGGAGAGGGGTTTAAGTGTAAAATCCGAAGTCTCTATTGTTGTTGTTATAGAAATCGGTTGTGTTACTAAACTGAACGGTTCTTAATCGATATAAATCGACTAGTTCCAGAGCACAGAACCGCCCAATTTTGGAACCATAAATTTCTTTATCATTCTAAACGTCAATCAAAAGACGTTTTGAAGAAACTAAGTGATCTATCCCTCCCACCCCACTGAAAGTTCTGGCAGGTTAGTTCTTGCTAGACACTATTGGATCCAAAAGTTTCATAAATCGTGAAATTTTTATCGATAAGAACGGAATTCTACTACCAACTCCACCCTTCCCCCCTCCCTCGTCTCCTTGAATACACTAGTAAATATAGTATATCAGTTTATCATTTCTAGAAGATCATAAATTCATAGTGGGAGTGTCCTACAGCTTTATGTTAATTTTTGGTCTTAGCAGTTTATTGCCAGTCAAAAGTTGGTGGTTCATACAAGTTTGTTAGAATTGTGTTTGATCTCAAAATCTAATCGAGGGTCTTCCAACAGAATTACAGTACACTAATAACTGAGGTACGGTGAGAACATAATTTTATATGCAAGCAAATTTGAACTTCTTCACAAAGGTTCACACAATCCAGTAAAAGAGAAAAGCATTTCTTAAATCACTAACGGATCCAGAGATTTCCGAATGTTTTCGTTCCTTCAAATTTTTTCTTGATTCGTGACTAACGACCAAAATGTATGAGATTTTTATCTGTAAGGTTTGAGGTAAAGCAACCCCCCTTGCCCCCCCTCCCCCTAGGACCCTGATATTTTTTAATCCGGGTTATACGGAGCAGCTCTGTGATTGCTTGTGAACTCAAGATGGCAGGCTAAACAGTTGAACTTGATCAATGTTGATATGTCAGTCTCAGATCGATTTATTAGGTCCATAAATTCCAACTGAGTGCCAGTTCTAAAAGTATGGGAATGATGTCGGATTGCTTTTAAAGGTGTGGAACTTAAACGAAATATATTTGCTTACCAAACTGAAACTGTTCGAATCTAAGGTTAAATCTGTACTCCAGTATGCATGCGAATTGTTAAAATTCACCATCGCGAACACCAGAAAGTTGGGAGACAATATATGTTGGGAATATGAATGTATAAACTCGTATTTTTTTCGTAATTTGGACATTTATTGTGAAAAAGTGATTATAAATTTATTCTTTAAAGTATTGTCTATCGTTAGCCACAACCTTTTCCCATCTTTCTGGTAGCATACAGATTCCGCGTCGAAAGAACTCCTCATCTTTTGAGGCTATCCACAAATCGACTCATTTTTTGAGTTCTTCGAAAGAACGGAAGTGCTGTTCAGTCAGGCCATGTGTCATCGATCGGAACAAGTGGTAATCAGAAGGAGCAATGTCTGGAGAATACGGCGGGTGGGGTAGCACTTCCCACTTCAGCGTTTCCAAGTATGTTTTTACTTGCCTTGCAACATGCGGCCGAGCATTGTCGTGCTGAAGAATAACTTCGTCGTGTCTATTCTCATATTCTGGCCTCTTATCCTTTATTGCTCGGCTCAAACGCATCAATTGTAGTCGGTAGCGGTCGCCAGTGATCGTTTCATTCGGTTTCAACAGCTCATAATACACGACACCTTTCATATCCCACCAAATACACAGCATGAGCTTGGATCCATGGATGTTCAGCTTTGCCGTTGATGTTGATGCATGTCCGGGTGGTCCCCATGATTTTTTACGCTTTGGGTTATCGTAACGTATTCACTTTTCATCGCCAGTCACAATACGATGCAGAAAACCCTTTCTTTTCTGTCGTTCAATCAGCAATTCACACTCGTCGGCTTCAATTCGTACGGCACCCAATTTCCTTGCTTTTGAATCATTCCCAATGCTTTTAATCGTTTAGAAATGGTTGATTGATCAACTCCTAAAGATTCTGCAAGTTCTTGTTGCGTTTGACATGAATCTTCTTCGAGTAATGCCTTCAATTCTTCAACTTCGAACTTTTTCGGGCCGCCTGAACGTTCCCTGTCTTCAACATCAAAATCACACCTGACACATTCTAACGTCTATAGCACAGTCAGGATAAGCTTCAGTGAGTAAACGATGTGCTTCAGCTGCGTTTTTCTTTAAATGGAAGAAGCAAATTAAAACTTCCCGCAAATGTTGTTTTGTTGGCACGAAATTCGACATTTTCAGCTATAGTAAAACACTTTTGTAAAATTATGAAAATTATTTGACAGATCAATTCTTATAGTATTTTTGGCGCTCTTCGAGATAGAATAGCTGTCAATGTCAAAAAAATGGCGCGTATGATAGATATGAAGTTAGTCACAATTACGAGTTTATACATTCATACTCCCAATACTAAGGATACGATGACTCTGGGTCGAATTATAAGGTATGCCAAAGAAAAGGCCAAATATTTATTGGAGGCCAAGTTCGGTGTAGTCTAGTGGCCAAACATGCCAAACTCTTGTCTCTGGAGACCCAAGCTCGGTTCTCGGAAATATAGGTATGGGTTTCTTATCAATCTTTCATTCTCTCTTCCTCGCATAATGTGGGGTTTTGATACAATTGATCCTACAGGTCGTAGTGGCTTAGAAATTAACATCATTGATAGTAGAATAATCACAGGGCAAATCCTGGCTCCTTCTTTAACACCTAACAGGAAATTAAAGAAGCTTGTAGTCGATTTATGCTATACAGGAGATTATAAGACCTAAGATGAAAATGAAATGAAGTCCTTTCGGTGACGCATCACCAGAAACATTGAATTTTCTGTATTAATTCTATTTTTGGCACATCAAATCTTGATATTTTTATCAGTCCAGAATTTCTGAGAGGAAAAATAGCTGATGCTTTCGCAGAACTGTATGATCTCAATTGAATTACGCTGTTGCCGTAATAAAACAAAAAATGCTATAATTATGTAACTAACTAGAATTTATCAAAAAATATAAAAAGATATCAAGCTAAGTATTTATGTGTGAAATAAAAAAAAAAACACAATTTTTTATTGCAGCACAAATTAATTGCTGTTCAATTAAATTCAATTGTTTCAACATTTCACATGTCAAACTTTCTAAATTACCAACACACAATTTACTTACAATACATACATATCATCTTTACTACTGGCATAAACTCCGGATGGAAAAGTAAAAGTATTTATGTACAATCTATAAAAGTAATTTTAAACCCCAAAACAAAACAAAAACAAAACAAAAAAGCACTTGAGGCTATAACATTCGATACATGGATGTAGAGAATACAATGAGATCGATATCGATGATAGATGAATACTACATGATCTAATCAAAAGCGCATAATAATTGACAGCACGCACATGACATTTAAAAATAAAAAAAATAAAATAAAGAAATATCATACTATAAAAAAAACCAAACATATAAAGCAACCAATTGACAGTTCGACAAACTGTCAGAGAAAAAAATAAAACATATGGCGATAATGAAAAAAAAAAAAAAAACAGAAAAAGAAATTAATGACAACATAAACACACAATAACAATTTCAATAAAAAAAATAAAAACCAAGCGAGCGAAGAAGTAAAGCAAAAGAATTAAACTGAATTCAACAATTCAATTTCAATTAAAAAATGTATTTAAAAGAAGAATAAAAAAAAAAAAATAAATATGAAATGCATTCAATTCATTCATTCATTTGTTTGATGATGCTTGATGCTGCTGGCCCTTACCGCCCACAGTTCTAGTTCCTCCCTTGAACGCTCACTTTCACCCCAAAACTAAGGCGAAGATTTCACTTCAAAAGCAGAGTGAGAGCATCAAAGAAAAGAATTCACCCAAAAATAAAAAAGAATTTACACACAGTCAACATTTTTAATTCAATAAAAAAATTTCTATATTTGTACAAGTATACAAGAGAATAAGTTTAAAAAAAGAGGAGGAAATAAAGAAAGTTTCTGGTTGTCTGTCTGTCTGTTTATAAGTTTGCGCCGAGGGCATACACCACCACCACCACCACCCAATGATACACATATGTTTTCAATAATTTATTAACAATTTTAAATTCCGTATATATGTGTGCATGTGTGTGTGTGTGTGTGTATGTTCTTATTTTAAAATTAGCTCACTACAACTAAAAATTCTGACTCATTATTTTATAGCTGACAATGGTGGCAACCCAGTTATTTTTGTCATTCGTTTTTTTGAGAAATTTGCAAAATATGAAATATCTACACATGTTTCCGATTTTTGGAGTTGTCAACATGAAATTGTTTTTTTTTTTTTTAATTACTTATCAAAAAATAACAAATTTGTGTTGACTTAATGACCGTAAACTCTTTGTTTGGTAAAAAAAAAAACTCATTTAAATAATACTAATTAAACTTGTTTTTATTTTCTGTGACATTTAGTGGGAGTTTTGTTTTTTTTTTTTTTTCTAATAAGTTGAAGTTTCCATAATTTCACTCGATTAAAAATATAAAAACAGATTATCATTTTTGGTGTGAAAAATATCTCGAATTGATTGCAATGACGCAAAAGTTACATACTGCAACAAAATTAACATTCAAAACGTTACCGGAGAATCATGCGCTGCTGGATTCATCTAGTTTGCTATAGAGAGATTATTCTAAGTGATATTCTTAACCTTTAGAGGGCCAGCAATTTTCCCTAGAAATTTAAAATTTTTTACGGAAAATTTTTTATTAATATGAAGTCTATTTATAGTGGCCACCCACCACGGTCAGCTACAGTAAAACAAACGATTTTCTGAAAAAGTTTTCCAGTTCATCTGAAACTTGTTTTTCGGGGCTTTTCGGGGTCGCTGAATCCGAATCTGTAAATTGAATTTCAAAAAACAAAGTTACAAACGAATTTTTGGAAAAATGTTCTAATTCGTCTGAAACTAGTTTTTCGGGGGTTTTTGGGGTCGCTGAATCCGAATCTGAAACTTTTTGATAGATGGGTGAAAACTGCTTTCATGAAATAAGGAGTGACCTTAGAGTTTTGACTTTTTTTTTATTTAATTGATAATATTTTACAAATTACAGAAAAATAAAACTTTTATAGTTCTAACCACTATTTATGAACTTGTGGACCTTTTTTGGTAAGCTTTTTGATAGTTGTTTCAGACACCTTTTTGGAACAGTTTGCCCATCTCCTTTCAAAAACTTCGATATTTTGGGACACCTTCTTTGTGCTCTTTAAGTTTCTTTTCACAAGAGCCCAATATCTCTCCACAGGTCTTAGCTCTGGACAATTTGGAGGATTGAGATTGGCCTCTCTAGGTACAAAAACTATGTTATTACTTTGGTACCACTCCAGAACTTTCTTGTCTGCTTTTGAATTCTAAATTATTCTTCGACATTTCCTCGAGCATCAGCAACATACAAATTTTGATCCGGAAGCTGCATAAAATCTGCCAGTACATACGTTTCGTCGTCCATTATACAACATGAATATTTTTGTATGAAATTCGATTTTAATTTCTGAGCCCTACTTTTGGCGTCTAAAGTCTAAATTTTTTGCAGCATTCCTGTCTGGAACTTTTTGGACTTTGTATGTGTATGTTTTCAAACCTGCATTGGCTTTAACTTTTCGCACCAAATAGTCCGAGCACTGGGCTAACCGGGCAGCTTTTCTACTACATGTGTTTGGAGATATTTTCAATATGCTTTCTATTTTCTTGGCTTTCCCAATATCATGTGGTCCTTGTTTTCTTCCCGAATCAGGTTTCCTATCGATGGTCAAATTCTCCTGAAACTGTTTAATAACATTGGAAACAGTTTGACGACAGATCTTTAATTCTTTGGCCAATTTTTTGTAGGATCAATTTGGATTTTTTTGAAAATTTTTAATAATTTTAAGACGTACTTCTTTTTCTTCACTCATTTTGATCAAACCCACAATAAATCAACATGCTTGTCATTAAAAATAACAACTGACATATTTTTCAAAGCTAACTAGATCAAAGAAATTTTTAAATTTTACACTCAAAAAAAATTATTTGGTAAAACGTGTGTTAAGATTTTTTTAATCTCAATCCTTATATATACTCCTTATGTTTACAATTGTTCAACTTTTGGACAAAGTAATGACTCGAACCTAAGTTTGAAACGAACTAGATAAATTTTCCAAAAAATCGTTCGCCATTTTGAATATTGAAGTTCTGTTTACAGATTTGGATTTAGCGACCCCAAAAACCCCCGAAAAACAAGTTTCAGCCAAATTAGAACATTTTTTTCAAAAACTTGCCCGCCATATTGGATACGTTGTTTTGAATTTTTAAAATTTAATTTATAGATTCGGATTTAGGGACCCCAAAAACCCCCGAGTAACAAGTTTCAAACGAGCTAGTATAATTTTGCAAAAATTGTCCGCCATCTTGAATTTTGAGATTCCGTTTATAGATTTGGATTTAGTGACCCCGAAAACCCTTGAGTATCAAGTTGCATGATTTTATTATAAACTGTATATTGTTAGCCACTATAGTGGCCACCCCGGTACTCTAAAGGTTAATACTATATATAATTATACTATTAAGGATTTGTGCTGTGGGAGGAAGTTCAGATTCGTTTGGATTGACCATCCCCCAACCTCGGTCTTATTTCTTTTAATTGGTCTGCAAACGATTCAAAAATATCTTTGAATCCAATACTAGCATTTCAATCTCATTGGGCACTTCACCCAGTATTTTCAGATCAAAATATATGCGATTTTGCCCTGCGCCAAAATAAATTTCGAAAGGTGTTGAGAAGTGAAATTAATGAGAGAGTTTTGATGGAAAATAGCTTGACTACTAGAGGAAATCGCACACATGGAGAGTTTTTAACCCCACTTCAAAAACTCTGAGAATAATTTTTTTTTTTTTTAAATACGTTTCTCCTCTCTCGCCCCCTCCATTTCTCATACTTTTTCCATATTTTTTCAGTTTTTGTATTTCTTTTGGTCCACTAAGTTCGTTTCACAGCACAATGATTAACGAAAGTCAAAAATCCAACTACGAAGTGGAGTTTGTTTAATCCATTAATCTACCCAAACAAAATAAAGCGTTGTAGGGTATCTAATCCCTATGATAACTCAGGCTCTCAGGTAGGGGTAAAGGGTTAATGTGCTAAGCACCTTTCTACAAGTTCGGCTTGGACTCTTTCACATTCATAGATCAGGAGTGGATGAGGAAAAAATGGGTTCTAAGAAAAGTTAAAAACCTGAAGGTTTTTTTTTGCTAAAAACCGATACACCGGTTATAGCAAAATGGACCTCAGGCAGAAGAGGACATATTATATCTGGGCATGATGTGCTCTTAGATAAGTTAGGTCTATCTAGGGGATCTAGTGGCATTAGGCCATGGAAGATGAAGAAATTACAACTCACATTGTGTATTCAGCCCTAGCCTTAGCAGTGGATCATTCAACAACCCTTTTTTATCGGTCAATGCAATAGACCTTATTTTAGAAAAGATTTTCTTGCCTTAGGATATCAGAGGGTCTTTTGTCTTGGATGGGGTTTGGCACAACAGATCTTTCAGTTTGCAGTGCCGGACTATTGTGTCGTCCACAATAACAAATAATCATGCATTTTATCTGAAGCGTGTTTTCATGCACATTATGGTTCCGTTTAAATTTTTTCGCGTCAGTATAAAATTATAAGAAAATACTTAAAATTATCAGAAAACACCTTTAAACCTTTAAAGATTGGTTGATAAGTAGATAAAAAGTCTGTTTTTAGTTATTCTTTTGAAAAGCCAAATTAATCGTTTTAATGCCACATTTTTATCATAGATTTAACTGGTAAGTAAATATACTTGTTTATATTTAACTCTTGCGGTTTAATTCAATAACTGAAGCTTTGAAATGTCATCGAGGCCATTTAGGAAGGGTAAGTAAATATAAAGAGTGAATTCTCGTTCTCTCTTCGCATAGAAAGTGAGCCCGGATTTCTCCCTAAACCCCCCCAACTCTATTTAGCTACAGAGGTGAATATTGCGAATAAAGAAACTGGGAGAAAAAAAGAAGAAGAATCTTGCCTCGGGCAATTAGAATTGATTGCGTCGGTTAAGCAGTGCCTAGGCTAGATCCAAGTCTATAGAGATAATTCATATATATATCTTCTCATTACCCTTAATGTTCCTGTGACTCACATATGAGTAATGTTCAGCTGGGGAACTACATAAATCAGCTCTTCCCTGCATTGATCAATCGATTTGGAAGATGTAATTGTAGCGTTTAGGGTCTTCACAGCAGTTTGGCTGTGTGTATCTTCACTTTACTCTGAATAAAAATGTCTACAAGTTTCCCTAGTCGAGAAGTCTGAATTTAATCTGGAACAAGATTTGTGGTGGGTATATGTTTTTAGTCACCATACTAGTAACATACGTAAGAATGGATTCAACGGATGTTATAGTATATATAGTATGTCCAAGATACCAAGATATAAGGTTGGAAGTATGAATCCTAGATACCAACTATTCTATGAAAGGACTTGTGTTTGACCATTGGCAAAAAGAGGCTAATGAGTCTGAAGTTATTAGTGTGTTCGTGCCCTTATCTTTTCGCTTTTGGTATGAATAACCTGTGCCCAACTGAGCAGGATATAAGCAAGCTTTAGGTTTTTTGAAAAACACCTCGAACCACGGAAACAAATAAAATGATTATGTTAGTGCAAATAAACTTCGGTGCTAGGCTTGCTAATTTTAAATCAATTAAATATCTTATGATCACGGAAAACCCGTGATTTTTAAGTTATTATCCAAAGCTTTGTTTTTATAATAGACTACATTAATTACATTCTATTTATAATATTTCAAGCATTCGCAACCTAAATTAAAATTACAAGTAAATACAAAAAAACATAAATTTATAACTTACTCCTGCCACTCGCTTCCGTGCCACTGGTTTCGCCAGCACTTATAGCACTACAATTGCCACCACCATAACCGCTAGTGGTGACAGCATACTCCAACTGTAGCTGTGGACGCAGATCACGATAATCGAGAAATTCATCGCGTTCACCACGCAAACATGAAGTTAAACCGCGCGATGATGTACGACGATCGACGCGTTCTTTTTCAAGCGAGCGACAATATAAATGTGTGGTACGTTGCAATGATTGCGTTTTACCAATACTATTGCTACCGATACTGCCGCCATTACCGCCGCCGATACCGTTATTTCCCGTATCCATTGGTGGCAGCGTCAGTTCATTGTGTAGTATTTGTAATGGTTTCTCTTCGGGTGGTGGTATCGCCACGCAATTCATCGTTTTTAGTGCGTATTTTTTTTTTTTTAATAGTAATGGAAAATTTTTGGTATTATTTTGTTTTTAATTTTATTTATGTAAATTACAATTTTTGGTTTGGTTGCGTTGAAAAATTAATACATTTTTTCTTTAGATTTTTAGCATAATCACTGCTTCTTTTTCTATCGTTTTATTGCAGTTGGCAGTGTTGCATTTCATTTGTATTTGATTTTTTAAATGCACCATTTAAGTTGAGAAGTAAAGAAAAAATCTGTAAAATTTAAATATTTATTTAGTTTGCGATATAACCAATTTCTGAAATTGACTCAAGTTGACTTTTTTTTTGATAGAGTAACCACGCTTTGAGATCTGGTAAGTAGCCGAAAGATGGCGAATTAAATTCTTAAATAAAAAAGAGTTCTTATATCCACTTATCCACTCCTAGATCTCATCTAGGTGAGATCTAGGGGTGGATAAACTATTTATAAGAGAGAGCGATGTTAGAGAGAGAGATCAGACCAATTTTCTGAAGGTGTAGTATAGTTTTTTGAAAAACAAATTAGCTTAAAATCATCTTAAAAAGTTTTCAGTACGTGAACACTGCCGCTAGTGGATTTTACACCTTAACCTGTATGGTATTTGATAGTCAGGACAAGAATTTAGTCTCTCGATGGACCCAACCACCTTACTTAACTTAATCCCATTTTCAAGTACATTATTATTAGTACAACAACTTTCTTTAGAAACTCAATAGGTTGCGTGAGCATTTGCAATCAAAAAATTTGTTTGTTCAAGACATTATGAATATAATTTCAAAGCTTTCCACTTTTTTTGCTTAATTTTTCTTCTTTTTTTTTTGTAATCTTCTCTTAACTACAACAACAGCAATTTAAATAAATACGTTTTTATGCACTTCATAAAGAAAAAAAGTGTTGCTGAGCTGAGCAATGACGCATAAATTGCACGCTGCTGATGATGCTGTTGCTACAATTGCCATCACACTAGAAAAGCTACCCAGTGGAAAAGAAGTACTTTATTGAAGCCTTAATTAGCTATAACTTGCCAACATCTAATCATTAATTTATACATTGATTTAACTTGATTACAAAAATATTTAAAAACTTTGAATTGAAATTTGAAAAGAAATTATATTAGATTCAACTACATCTTAACTTTAAAATAACACTTTTCAACTTTAAAATAAAGTTACTTCCAATTTGATTTGAATTTGTTTTTATTTTTACTTGTTTTTGTATTAAATTAATATTTTTCAAATTGCGAACGTTAAAAAAAATTAACGAAAGAAGAACGCTTCTGCTTTGCACATAAGAAAGAAGCTGCTCTACTTTTGAAAACTTTTTGGATAATTTTTATCAAAAGATATAGCTTCCAGTAAAACGAGAAACAAATGACTTTTCTCAAAATCATTTGAAAGTGAATGGCTTTCTATCAAAAATATAATCTTTTAGCTACCAGAAAAACGAGTAGTAAAGACTAATATTTTCAGATTAAATTCGATTCAGGTTGTAGAACTGAGTTTCCATATAGTTCTGGTTTAAGATCGAACTGTGTTTCTGATTTCAATCGTCCTCTATCAATTAGACTTTAAGTCTACTTGTGATTCAGGATTTGTCTAAGTAGACTTATAGTCAGAAAATGGCTCAAGAGCTATGTTTTTAGATTAAACTCTACCTCTAGCTTATCTACCTCTAGCTGTTGCTCTAAATTTATTACTACCTATAATTAAAATTCACACATTCTCTGAATGTAGAAATGACTCTGGTTCTGGTTTAAGATCAAATTTTTATTCTGGCTCCATCTCCGGTTGTGTTTTTGAGCCTTACATTTGTTCAAGAATTGTCTTCTTCTATCTGAGCTCATGACGACCTCGATAGTCTAGTGAATAGTGCACTAGACTTTCATCCACCCGCACTAGACTTTGCGGGTTCGATTCCCGCCTTGATCTGGTTGTTAATTCTCATAAATTTCTTATATTCACTATCGGCACACAGCCATTCGGAATCGGCGTTAAACTGTAGGTCCCCTACCATCGCCACTGTGGTCTAGTGGCAGAGTGCCAGACTTTTGTCTCTGGAGACCCGTGTTTGATTCACGGCTTGGGTATGTTTCTTATCTATCTTTCTTTCTCTCTTCCTTTCTTTTTATCATAACTTGGGGCTTTGGTGCAATATATCTTATAGGTCGCCGTGCCTGACTTTCGAGTCGTCCTTTCATCAAATAATAATAATCTGAGCTCATACTATGCCTTTGATTAAGGATCAAACTTTGAATTTGACTTTGCTTCATACTCAGGCTTTGAATCTGTTTCTGCCGTTTAGCCATTAGCCAGTGGATTAGGATTTGAGTCAGGCTCCGCAACCGGCTATTGTTCTGAATTTGTTTCGGAATCTGAGTCTGACTGTTTTTAATATTGAATCTGGCTCTGGCTGTTGATCTGACTCAGACTCTGTTTCACTATCAAACTTAGCTTATACCTCGTATTTTAATTCTGAATTTAGCTCTGCTTCTAAATGTCGATTTGTCTTTGAGTTTGGCTTTGTTTCGATTCTGTCTTTGATTCTGTTGGCTGAGTAATATTTGCTCGGGTTCTATTTAAATTTTAAATGTGCCTCTAGTTGAAAAGCGAACTTTTCTTTTGCCTCATTTTCAAGCTTTGCGTATAGCTCTGCTTTATGGCTGACGATCTATCTTTGTGTCTACCTCTAGTTCAAACGAGTCTTTCAGGCCGAGTCTACGTCTTTGATTTTAAGGCTAACTGGACACAAACTTTGCTTTTGCCAGAGTATCTTTCTAGGTTTTGACTTTGGTTCACACTCAATCTTTAAGCCTGGTTCTGGTTACATATCGAACTTTTACTTGGGCTCATATTCGGTGTTTTAATATGGTTCTGCTTTATGAATGGTAATTTATCTTTAAGGCTGGCTCTACTTCAGAATTCTGACTGCGGATATAATTTTGATTTTGAGCCGGGCTTTGAATCGGATAATTTATCTTTGAGGCTGGCTCTTCTTCAGGATTTTAACTGCGGATATAATTTTGATATTGACTCGGGCTCTGTCTTTGGCTATGGATATGAATTTTTGCCTTTGAGCCTGGCACTGCTTCTGGTATTAACTTTGAATCTGTTTTTTATATACATATGGTTTTAGTTCTCTTTCTTATTCATACTCAGACTTTGTTTCTGGCTGTGATTTTAAGTTGCAATCTGAATATTTTCTCCTTAGGTCTACGATAAGACTTCGGTGCGAACTCTATATCATATATGGATGTTGAATCTGCAATGGGATTTCTGAATATGTCTTTGAATTGGGTTTCGATTTTAACTTTTGATCTGTAATTATAATTTTGGTTCTTGGTCCGATTTTAAATCTAGCTTTCACCAATCTTTAAATCTGGCTCTGCTTTTGGTATTTACACTGAATCTGAATTTTAAATAAGACCTTGATTCTGTTTCTTGTTTTATTCGGATTTTGAACCTGTCTGTAATCTGACTTTGATTCAGATTCTGAACGTGTATTTGACTTAGATTTTTGCTCTAGTTTAGAACAAGATTTCAGTCTCATATTCGACATTCAATCGGCACTTTGAGTCTTTGAAATTATTTTTGCTTCCCGTTTTGATTCTTCATCAGACTTTGAATACGATTCTAGTTCTGACTCTGAATCTGGATTTGAATCTGTAAGAAAAAACATTTTCTGAACTTGGTTGTTGCTACTTTTTGTAAAGTTTCACGATATACATATGCAATGACCTCCAAATTTCTTTGGATTCTACTTTGTACTTTATTCTCATCTCTCAAAAGAGCGCAAGCTTAGCTCAGCCTTTGCACTTTTCTGAGCATCGCTTGAAATCCTTCCCACTGGGATAAACCCATAACCGCATCACTACTCACAGCAGCAACCGCAGCAAAAAGCACACACAGTGTTGCACTTTGTGATAATGTGGCAGCACTCGCCTCATAAATAACGCAGTGATGTATGCTTTTGCACGTTTTACATGCGCAAAAAAATTACTTACACTTAAGTGTGTATATAGAAAAAAATAAAGAAATAAAAAAAAAAAAAAAAAAAAAAATACGAATGTGTTGCACGCTATTTTTGTCGCCAGTACGAACTTCTTTCTCTAGTTTAATTTGCTTCTTTTTTTTTTTGAGTTATTTGCCTACAAAAAAGTGCAATTTTGCATATTTTTCTTTTGTAAAACGAGAGCTAAAAAGGCAGCAAATTTGCTGCTAAAATTAAGATTTATAGTTAGTTGGTTTTAGTTACTTGCTGCTACTTCTGTTGACTTATTTTTTTTTTGTGAGCTATGTGTGCTCATTTCATTATTTCCACTAATTTTGTCATTGGCTTTATGTAGTTTCATGTGTGACTACATACACTCGCACACACACACACACACATACATATATACAATTTTTTACTATTTATATTTAACAAAAATATATATAAAAAAAGGTAACACACAAATAAATGATGAGGGAAAATTTTTCGTAGAGTTTTTCCACTTTGATAATTTTACACTTGCGTGCCTTTTTGGCTACACACACACACACACACACACACAGGTTTTTTTTCGGCGCTATTGCTGCATAGTGTTAAAATGTAAGGGGGAGCCAACAAAAAATTAATTATATAAAAATAAGAAAACAAATATTTGTAATTTTGCCAAACGGGCATTAAATACCATGAACTTGAAGTGTTTTTATTTTTTATGAGTTTTTAATTTTCTTAAATGAAATTAGTAATATGTAGAGACATTGAAAAAATTGAAAAAAATTGGAAAAAACAAGACCGGAAGAAGGGTATTGAACTTGAAAATGTAGCAAAGTTAAGTTGATGGAACCACCACCATCACCTCTACTACATACAAATAGTTCTCTATTAACACTCCAATGAAGAACGCTTCTTAAAATTGTACTTGATTGTTTTGGTGCTCAGCCAAAAAAAAAAAAAAAAAAAAACCAAGAAGTATTCTATAATTTGTAGCTTGTCGTTTTAGTTTGGAAGCTTGTTTGCTGCTCCTCGCTGTGTGCTTATGTCATTTACTTAGCACCTAAATTTTTTTTTTTTTTTTTTGCTGTTTTTTCCAATGATTTTCATTTTATTTATGAGCGCATTACTATATCCGCATATATTTATCATTTTTATAAATCAGACAAAATGTCGTCTTGTTTATTTTGTAGATGACAATCGAAATATTATTAAAAACAGCGTCTAAACAACGTCACGGCAGTATACATAAGCAACAGTTTCCAAATGGGCAACTTTCCAAATTTAATAAAATATTTAATATGATTTTCAGCAAAAGTTCAAGATCATGAACTCTGATTTTGAAGTTAAACTATATAAGATTTAAGTTAAATAACGTAGGTTGAATTCTTAATAAATTGAAAACGCTTACATAAGTAGAAGGTTTCAAGACCAGGGCTTCAACTTGAAAGAATAAGAAGAGAACATAGTCACAAATGAAAAAGGGATACGGAGATTATTTACACTACCATCTGGCTTCAACTTCATTTCCGCCAATCGAGATGTAAGTCCACAAATATCAATTACACTGTGGAACAAAACTCCATTTTTGTCATTCAGCTGGGGATTCAAAAAAAAATTAAAATTGTATATTTAACACAGTAATTCCTAGCGGTGCCGCTGGGCCATCCCTGAGCTAGGTTCAAGTTCAACAATTTTTTTCTCAATTAACTGTCTTCATCTATCTACTTTGGTTCCCGTTCGTCCTTAATATATTAATTTTTAATATATTTTAGTTTTTTGTGAAATTCGTAAAGCAAAAAAAGAAAATAAATGAAACAATGTCAACTTTTGGAATCGTTAACCCAAAAATGGCGGGAATGATAGAGCCTTGTTGTTAGGGCACTCCCTCCCTCTCTTCTTTAGCCCAGTTTTTTATATGGAATCTTTTTCCCGGAGACTATTTGCTGTTTTTTTTTCAAATGTTTGCTTTGAAAGTCCATGCAGAAAAATGTTTCTTAAAAAATTCTCCAAATGAGGGAGAAGAAATATAATATAATAAGTGGTATAGGCATTAACCCTTTGTGACTCAAGAGCATGGATTTTTAATATTAGTACCTAGTTCAATTCGTATTAAGAAATAAACAAACACGTATTTTTTTGTTTTTGCAAATTTGTTCATAAAAAGGTATTATTTACAAAAATTTGGTTATGTCGTTTATTCAAAAACACGATTTTTGTTGTTGTTTGTGCATAATTATCACTATTTATCAATTAATATCGATTATTTGAAAATATAGCTATCACATTTTTACAAAAAACCGCAGTACAATATATAAATATATGACTAAACTATGCTTTTTCATTTGCAACCGTAAATGTCAAGTGAGTGCACTTTTTTGTTTGGTTGCAAAATACATTACGTTAGCAGTTGTCAATACCTTTCAAATAACATAAAATAGTTGCACCAGCTTCTACTTAATCAGTTCTGATATACAACAAAATAAAATAACATGCCTGTGGAATTTTGTAAGAAAAAATTGGGTATGTTACAGATCTGCAACATTGTGATACAAAGGGTTAAAAATGTTCAAAATTTCATAACGAAAAACTTTCTCTCAGACATCAAGCATATAAAGCATGAAACTAGCTTATATTCCAACGATTTTGTTTTCGTTTTCCGTTCTCGTTTTTCCAACTTTAACTATCTCAAGCAGCTGCGAAAAAAAACTACTACTTTAGAATGAGAATACTCCTCTCATTTACTTATCTGGGCTTTACTTTAAAGAACTCAATCCACTATCACGAGGTCCGAACAACTACTCTGAGAAATAATTGTATGATTCAAATATAAAATTTATATCTGACGGCCTGTTAACTAAGCTGTCTGAAGGCTCATGGCGATTTTTGAATGCGAGAGTAGACACAAGCATGTATTAGAATTTTCAGATAGACTTTAGTCAGTTACCATGGTAATAACCTCATATGCATCGGGTAGAAAGTTTTGAATGCATAATGTCTGAAAATAGACTTAATATTACCATTTAGTCCCGTCATTATAAAGATTTTCATCATAAAAATTCTGTTCTGAGATTTTTCTTCAGTATGATAGATTCAAAAACCAAAAAAAAATCCTCCCTTTGTTGAAAAAAACCGTTTTTTTTTTTACTAATAACTGGTTAACCGTTGGAGATATCAAAAAAATGCTTACCACAACATTTTTTTGTATAAGTCATAGAAATTGCAAATTTAGTACTTTGGATGTACTGTGGATGCGCGCGCATCTTTATTTGAATTTTTGCGCGCGAAGCCTATGGGAGAAATTGAATTACTCGAAAACCAAACAAGCTAGGAAGAAAAATCAAAATGAGTTTTGAAGAGGATACAAAGTATAGCATTTTTATGCTATTTTTATTGATTACGGACAATTTTTTGTTGGTTTTTACTACATTTACTATTTGCAGGCCAAAGTTTTTTATTCGATCTGGGAAATCACTACAACGAAACGTTTTAGTTTTTTTTTTTTTTTTTTTTTTTTTTTTTTGGATTTATAAAATCTACTTTTCGAGCGTTATTATTGAAAAAAATAGTCACCATCACCGTTCGAATATTTTTTAATTTATCCCGATCTTATATATTTTCGCTGAGGTATGGTTTCATTTTTACATTTTTTGGTTTACATTTTTTCGAAATTGGATGATCAACCATTGGATCAAAAACTGCCATAGTATAAACTGAAATATACTAAGTAGTTTCTGTCAAAAAAAATTAGAAAATTTTTCTGATATAAAGAATGTTCAAAATTGGTATTTTGCACTCTTGGGTTTAGTTTCTCGCAATCCTGATATGATACAAAAAAATTTGTATACGCAAGATTTTTCAACGGTTTTATAGTAATTTGAGGTCACTAATCACAACTGCGTACTCAGTTTTTCTCCATCACTTCTAGTTCTCCCACAGTATGAGCCCTGAAGTCGGAAAAATTGAGTCTTCAGGGCCTATTGAGAAATTTCTTTATTTCAACAGATAGGAATTTAATGTCTGTAGCAAAGTTGTTAAACACAAAAATACAAACATTTTTATATACACACTTTTCCTCCACCTCCTACCCTTCCTCTCGAAATGGGGATTTTAAACTCCCTTTTTTGATAAATGGCCGTTAAAAAAAACTGTTGAGAAAACTATTATATTGACGTTGAAGAAAATGTTCCTCGTTAAAAATTATGACGAGCCCTAAAACATTGAAATGACCTACGAGGTACACATTTCCCAGAATAATGTAAAAACTGAATTTCTTTTTTCATTAGAACCAAGCCACTCACACTACGTAAGTAAATACTTGTATCTGGTGATATTATAAATGATGTGATGATATATAAATTATATATATGGTTTTAAAATACACTTCTTAAATCTGAAAGATATGGCAAAAACGGTTTGTAAAGATTAATCTACATCACCTCAATTATATTATTCGGAAATGTTTTTGAACTTTTATAGATGCTGTAAGGAAGATTTTGAAATTGATTGAAGGCAGATCAAAATCCATTTCTTAATTGATAATTTTAGTATCTTCAGTAATTTTGTAGAAATAGTATGTGAATACTATTAAGGTTCCTTTTACAATCGTAAAAAGATTCCAAAATAAACAAAATTTGAATTGAGAACCCAGAGCTGGAATCAAGCGCTGGTCTGTAAGGACTTTTTCTTCAGTACCTTAATCTTTTTTATAACACTAGACCGAAGTTTTTGCTTGACAATTCTATATTGAATATCAGATATTTTTTAATTATTAGTTAAGATCCAACTTTTTTTGCACTTTAACATTTTTAATACTATAAATTTCAACAATTTGGTTTATGTATATCATTCTGAGATTCTTCTTTGCATCTACATTTTAGTTTATAAACAATCATAACTTTATATACCAAAAACAAAAATAAACTTAAAAAACAATTTGTCAATTCAATCAGCACCTTCCCTTATTCAACCATAAATGGATATTGTATATATATATACTGCCAACTATATAAATTGTGTGTATTTTGTTGTACAGTATATGTATAAGTGTTTCCTAACATTGTACAGGTGTTTTCTATTCCATGCAAAATATGAACAAACAAATAGGAAATATTCAAAAAATATCTACTATCAACAAGAATTTTAACTAAAAAACAATTTAAAAAATTATGAAAGAAAAAAAAGCATTAACAAAAAAAAAAATTGTTACCAAAACTGCTAACAAGTCATGCGTAAAATGATCGTACAATATCGTACCCGAATGTGCAATACTCACATCTGCATAAAAGTGTATGAAGGTATGTAGTAGTATAAAAAAGTAAATAAGTAGCAAAAAAAAAAAGTATTTTTTGTCTGCAACACAATGTGAATTTGTATTGTGTAGACAATAACATTTAAGTTACTTAGTAGCTTTTCAACTTTTCATGTGGACATATTTAGGTAAAGTACTTATACTTTTTTATGCTATTCGAGTTGAAGTAGAAGATAAAGTAAAAACGCTATACAACAAATACTACAGTAACAATATATCATAAATGTATGTAGCTTGACGAAAAAAAAAGTAGCAATTGCACACACATTTAGGACTACAAAAAAAGAAAGAAAGAAACAAAGTGACAGCAGTTTGGTAGTAGTAGTACAGTAACAGTACATTGCAATGCAACAACGGTAATTAACATAAATAGCAATAGCAACAACAACAATAACACATTCATTTCGTTTTAATGTTGAGTTTGTGAACTATCTTTTTTCTCTTTTACCAACCCAGTAAACAATTTTATTTTTTTCTTATCTATGAAGATTTTGAAATGGAAAGTTTTTGTACATAGGTTTTGAGTTGTTATAAGTTTTAATACTAAAATAATTTCAGGCAGTCTTTGCAGGACAGGAGCTGTATCGATAGCATGGGCATAGCTTTCATACTTTTCTCTTTATAATCGTTTTAATGTTAACTAAGTACTTCTAACTTTTCCTACTTCCAAAGACCGATCGAATAAATCTATCCTATTTCCAAGAGATCAACAAGCAGAAGACTGCATGCAATTTTTAAAAGATTTGTTGCAGAATTAAGGAAAGATATTTCCAGTAAAATTGTTACAGAATGTGATGAAAAAGTTGCAAAGCCTAAAATCTCGGTATAAGAATTGATCTGTCAAATAATTTTCATAATTTTACAAAAGTGTTTTACTATAGCTGAAAATGTCGAATTTCGTGCCAACAAAACAAAATTTGCGGGAAGTTTTAATTTGCTTCTTCCATTTAAAGAAAAACGCAACTGAAGCACATCGTTTACTCACTGAAGCTCGTTTCAAAAATGGTGATTTTGATATTGAAGACAGGGAACGTTCAGGCGGCCCGAAAAGTTCGAAGATGAAGAATTGAAGGCATTACTCGAAGAAGATTCATGTCAAACGCAACAAGAACTTGCGGAATCTTTAGGAGTTGATCAATCAACCATTTCTAAACGATTAAAAGCATTGGGAATGATTCAAAAGAAAGGAAATTGGGTGCCGTACGAATTGAGAGACGTCGAACGACGATTTCTCACATAAAAAAGGGTTTTCTGCATCGTATTGTGACTGACGATGAAAAGTGGATACGTTACGATAACCCAAAGCGTAAAAAATCATGGGGACCGCCCGGACATGCATCAACATCAACGGCAAAGCCGAACATCCATGGATTCAAGCTGTGTATTTGGTGGGATATGAAAGGTGTCGTGCATTATGAGCTGTTGAAACCGAATGAAACGATCACTGGCGATCGCTACCGACTACAATTGATGCGTTTGAGCCGAGCATTACGACAAAGTTATTCTTCAGCACGACAATGCTCGGCCGCATGCTGCAAGGCAAGTGAAAACATACTTGGAAACGCTGAAATGGGAAGTGCTACCCCACCCGCCGTCCTTCTGATTACCACTTGTTTCGATCGATGACACATGGCCTGGCTGAACAGCACTTCCGTTCTTTCGAAGAACTCAAAAAATGGGTCGATTCGTGGATAGCCTCAAAAGATGAGAAGTTCTTTCGACGCAGAATCCGTATGCTACCAGAAAGATGGAAAAAGGTTGTGGCTAACGATAGACAATACTTTAAAGAATGAATTTATAATCACTTTTTCACAATAAATGTCCAAATTTCGAAAAAATACGAGTTTATACATTCATACTCCCAATATATTAGACGAATTTAAAAAATAAAATATTGTATACCGTTATAATCATCCATGTTTTTCATCTGCAGTGACATATAAAATTTGAATCTCACTAACTAAATAGTGTTATGGGCGAAAATATGTTGAGACCTTTAAAAACCCAGGTTTCAGTCACTTGAAATCAGAGCTGGGTAAATTCAATTCCATTACAATTACATTCCTAATTCCAAGGAATTGAAAAACTAAATTACCAATTACAATTCCTTGTAATGGAAGGAAGTATTTTGTCAATTCTATTCCTGGGAATTGTCATTGGTAATAAACGTTTCAATTCCTCACTAATAGAAATGGGAAAACGTTCAATTCCATTACTGGATTGTAATTTAAAATATGAAATTCCTCAAAGGAATTGATGAATTATTTGAAAACTGAGGAATTTTTTTTCTCTATGTAATCAATTACATTTGTGTAATTGAATTCAAAAATTGTAATTAGTTGAACAAGTTAAAAACTTTAGTCCATTACATCTACGACGGTTCAGAATTATGATGCAGTTTCATTCCTCAATGAGTAGATTTTCGAAACAACTGAAAAGATTGACCAGTATAGGTATATATTTTTTATCAAGGATGGCAAATGAGTCAAATCAAGTCATGTCTGTCTGCTTGACATCAGACCCTGTAAACCGCCGTAGAAATTATGGACTAAATTTTTTCACTTATTGGCATTAAAATCAAAAGGAATTCATTATAATATTGGAATTCAATTTCACAAATGTAATTCATTATACAAGGGAAGACAAATTCTTGAAATTTCAAGTACTTTTTCAATCCTTTCCTTTGAGAAATTGCATATTTTAAATTGCAAATTACATTCCATTCCATTTCTCTTACTGAGGAATAGAAAATGTTGAATGCCAGTAACCATTCCCAGGAATGGAATTGATAAAAAAAAAATTATAATTCAATTATGAGGAATTGGAAATGTTAATTACCAATTTCAATTCCAAGGAATTGTTATTAAAGAGAAATTTAATTATTAAAGTAATCATTACTACCCAGCTCTGCTTGAAATGTTCATTTTCACTGTGGTACCATGTTATTTTTTTCTCCATTCTTCTTATAAAAAGAAAATTATTGAGGCTGAAAATTCATAATATTTTTTTCTAATTTTGAAAAAAATTTGTCATAGAAAAAGTATTGAATACCGGGATCAGGAAGTTAGCACCCTATTTTCATATTCTGCTGACAATGAAGATCTGAAATATGTATATATATACCCAGGAGCGAATGTTGAGCTAATGTTCGCCTAAACTATATGAGGTCAAAAATACTAGAGTCGCATGAATATTCGCTCAATATTCGCAAGCGTACTTGCAAGCATAAATATGACAAAATAAACAAGGCAAGAGAGACGGCAAACGATTTTTTTGGCACACGACACAACAACAACAAAAACGAGCGTCTGGAAATCATTCGCTTAATGCTTGCAAACGTACTCGCAAATGATAAGTTTGAGAGCTTGAATATGACAATCAAGAATTAATGAGAAAAGGAGACGATCAACGGTTTCTCTAACTCGTAAAAAGGCTCGCAATAATCTCGCTAATAATATCTTTTGCGAGTGTCGTAAATGAGAGTTTTGCTGCTACAAACTGAACGACATATGATTCGTATTCGTATCGTTTTCGGATCCGGTCGCGATAGTTTTGTCTGCAAAAGCTTCGCCAAACTCTTGTAAATGATATTGTTTACTACGAATTTGGCCTGGGTATTTACATATTTTCTCATTTATTTTATTTCATTTAAATGTATCCTAGTATAACAAGCTGATCTTTTAATTAGAGTTCATGTCACAGCTAAGTACACAAACTGTTTACTGGGTAATTTATACACTACGCATATATAAAAGTAGAGGTTCCATTTAGATGCGCTTATTATTAATAATAATAAAAAATACGCAAAGTATGTGTGTGCAACGTTGCATGTGTATATCCAAAAGGTGAACGGAAGAGTCCCCCAACTTTTAGTTTTTTGTTCATATATATTTTTTATTAAAAATTGGAGCTTCATTGTTGTCTGATTCTTACACTGTTTATTTGCCCAACTGACTGACGGTCTGTTTAACTACTACTTCTACAACATCATCAACATCATAATGGAAATGACACTTGCTTATATATATATGTATGGAGAATAATAATAATAAAAAAAAAAATGCTGGTGTGACTTTACAGAATATTTGTTGTTGTTGTTTTTTTTTTTTCTTTTTGTTCTGTTGACGAATTATTTTTCTGGAGCAAAATTATGCTGATGACTCTGCATGTCTGTCCGACTGACGCTTTGTTCAGTTGATGAGCTTGTCTGGTTGCCGCCACCGCCATTGCCTCTGAGTTTGTCATATGTAATAATATTTTGCTGTTGTTGATTTATTTAAGCTACGAAATGAAGTCACTCATGTGTTAAGGTTTTTTTTTTATTTTTGCTGTTTTCTGTTTTTTGGTTCTATGTATCATGAGTATGAAGTTTCATGATAATCTGTTTTATAAAATGTGAGTATGTTCTTATTTTTTTTCTTCGTACTTGCATAAATATCTTTATGTATAAATGGAAAATGAAGATTATGGAAGCATAAATTTCTCATATGGAACAAAGTACACAGCTGTGTGGTTGTGGTTAGGAAGCTCCAGAAGACAAAGTTGTAGTCATATGTAGTTAAATGAAAATGACTGACATCATTAAAAAGCAATTTGTTAAATATTTTTTTTTTTTTTTAAGTCAACTAAAAACTAAAAAAATACCACGATAAAACAAAAAATTGTTTGTATATAATTTTTTTTTTTATAAAATATTATATATTTAAAAACATTTTTGCAATTTTCTCTTCTTTTGTAATGTTTATTGACACTTTGTTTATATTCGAACTCATATGCGCCCACACCTGTCACTTCCATATCAGTCTGTCTGTCAGTTCATTATTCGTTCAGTCACAAAAAATTACCCTTTGTAAACGGAAGTCTTACAAACTAAATACGTCATCATAAAATTGTACGTTTATGCAAATTATTTGTAAATAAAAACAGAATCAATTCAAAATTCAATTCAGTCTTCAATTTTTTATAAGTAGACTCATTTTTTAATAACGTAGTAGACGAAAAAAAAATTAATAATAATTTCTATACAATTTTGTATCGTTTTTGTTTTTTTCTTTACGAGTGATTAATGAATAGCAGTTTCCAAAAAAAAAAAATTAAAACAATAGTCTCCGTCGGCAAAATATTTAATTAAAAATTATATTGAAGATGATGTACATTTGTATTCATGCAAAGCCTAAAAGCAAAGTGGAAAAATGCTGGCGAAAGCCGCAAAAAATAATTCAACATAGTTACTCATTTACAAATAAAAAAGAGGAAAACGAAATTATTAGGTACATATCCACATAGATCTGCGATTATAAATGTCTACGTGTTGTGGCAGTGTTGCTGAAATAATAAAAAAAAAAATTGGTTTTATTTGAAATTTAACCCTACCAGGGATTTTGCCCTCAGATGAGAAGAATAGTACAAAATTAGCAAAAAATCTATTTTGCATAAAAGTTGCATTTTACAGTACTTTTCCTTAAATCGTACTTCAAAGTCGCCTAAGAAGTACCTATTCATTGTTACCAGACCAATAACTTTCGATTTCTGTTTTTAAAAAAAAGTGGCACTTCCTTCCACTAAGTTTTCTGATAGTAGTATTTTTTCAATATTAGGGGAGAGGGTCTCAACATGGACATTGGGTATAAAATTTATGCATAAGATGACAGAACCCTCCTGCTTTATGTCATTGTTGTCGTTTGTATAGACGAAGATTTTCATGCACACTTAAAGCGAAAAGACCTGCCTGTTTTTCTGCTACTTAAACATACGACGTGAATTTTTTTCGAAAAGTTTTCCGACAATTTTTAGTTACGTCAGTAAATTTATCTGTATTTGTGATTTCGAACAGATAAATATGGCTGTAATCCTATTTATTTATTGTACAATAATATTCTAAAATTATTTGATTGATAATTGCGTTTGTGTAAAAACTTTTACTGGCGTTCAAAAAATATTTTCGTGTTCCCGAAAGATGAACATTTTGGTGGCCCTAAGATGGAGATGTATATTTTTTCATTGGTGTAGAAAATTTAAATTGAAAATAGCAACGAAGCATGCATCAAGACACATTTTTATGTCCACAAGTGTAAAAGAGAAGTGTACTCAAAGTGCGCCAAAATCAGTGGTCCGAATTGTGACTCAGATGGTTTCCGGTAAAATTTGTATGCTATTCTCTGAATACTTATTAAAAAAATAGAAAATTCGCTTCAAAATATTTACACTTATATTTATTTTTAATTTTTTATGGAATTTTTAAGTGATGCCCATCTTGGGGCCACTTTTTTGAAAATCGAAATTTTTAGCAGTTTTGAAATATACCTACTTAAAAAAAATGTTTGTGTGCAAAATAAAAATTTATCTCTGTGACCAAAAGATACCCAACCTATTGTACTTTCATACGGTATATAAGACTTTAAGATATCTTATTCAGTTATGCACTACTAAGGGTAATGAGCAGGCAGACGAGCTTGCAAGAAAGGGGGCAGCAACCACTTTCGTGGGACCTGAACCCTTCTGTGGAATAAGGATAGCGTAATCAGGGAATTACTCAGGCAAGAAGAGAGGAACAAGAGGCAAGAACTCTTTAGCAATCTTACGGGACTGAGGCAATCCAAAGCGCTTTTAGGTAATTATAATAAGAGTAGATACGCATTCTGCATTGGTCTCAACAAAAACAGTTTGCGCATATTAGCTGGTATTCTGACTGGGCATTGCGGGCTCAGAGAACACCTTTGCTAGATAGGGGTTGAGCAAGGCTCAATTTGTAGGTTTTGTAATGAGGAAGACGAATCATCAGTACATATTTTAGCTCAATGTGGAGCACTGATCCACAAAAGAAGGAAATGTCTGGGCATGCACCAAGTGCCCAGTACAGAACTAGCATCCATAGCTCCGGGCGCAATACTCAAATTCTTGAGGGAGTCGGGACTGGATGAGGTACTCTAGGCAGATTGGACTAGATAGAAAAGAGGGACGTACAATAGATCTTATAGGTCGCGGTACAACGACAGAAACCTCTATAATACAATACAATATGCACTACTATGTCCATCTTTGGGTTCTCTCCCTTACCTAATATTTATTTAAAGTTGTCAGAGCTGTAAAAGAATGCCAATCAATTGAGGGTATAAGTCACAAATAAATAATAATTTTTGATTGCAGTTACTGAATAACATATTTTGACTTCAGAATAAAAAATGTAAACACATTATTTAAAAAAGTCTTTTTTGGAGTAGCCGATTAGTTATTCACTTAGAAAAGTCATTTTTAGAGTCAAGAGAATGCAGTCTTTTTTCAAATCTTGGGAATGCTAATCTTAGGACTTCAAAATTATGAGTGCTTTGAAGTCACTTGGAGTCACATGAAATCTCTTGGAGTCACTTAAATATACTTGAAGTCACTTGAAGACACATGCTGTCAATTAGAATTTGAAGTTTTTTGGAGTCAATTTGGGCTTTAAAGTCAACTGAAGTCACTTAGAGTCAATTGGGATTTGAAGTCACTTAGAGTCAATTGGAGTCAATTTGGATTTTGGGAAAAATAATGGTTTGCAATTAATAATAAATGAATTAATGACAAATGTTAAAAAGTGGAAATATTAAATAATACATATATTAAAGCTTGGGGGGAGGGAGGGGGAAGCTGATTAGGACGTTGTCATCGGATTTTCGCAACCTAAAATGGCTGGTCCAATATGGCCGACTATTTTTCAAGCTCATTGGATTCATTTGAAACTCAATACCCGGTGGTCTTCAGGGTCGCTGATTACAAATCTGATATTAAATTCATAATCAGCGATCCCCTAATAACGAGTTTCAAGCGAATCCGATCAATATTTGAAAATTCTCCCTCCATATTGGATCCGCCATTTTATATTTTCAATATCTGATGCCAGGTTCACAATCTGTCACCCCGAGTCGGATCAATTTTTAAAAAATCTTTCTTTCGCCATATTGGATCCGCCATTTTGAATTTTGAAAAACTGGCATCTGAAACGAAATCAGCATACTTTTTTCTATCAAAATCGCCAAAAAAAGTACGTTTTCAGAGGTTGAAAATCGACGAAACTCGCATACCTCAGGCCAACAGTAAGAGCGGAGAACAATCTAAGGAAAAAATGCCCGATCAGAGCATCTAAAAAAGTTGCAGAACTTGAAGGCGTTCAGTATGCACCAGGGTTTGGCTCACTAAAAGTAATTTGCATAATTGATTTTATTTTTCTAATTTTTTAACGTCAAAATTTACCTCCTGATGTTTTTTGAACAGGTAGGACTGATATCTCAAGTTTTACTGAACTAATTTTGAAAAATCGAAATGCGTTTGATTTACTATCATTATGGCTAAGTGGAACCTCGAAAATCAAATATTCCTTCCCTCCTTGTTTTCTATGAGAGAAGTTGCAGGTTTTTTGAGAAAAGATACCCTAAAAAAGGGAGAAGGGAAAGTTTCACTTTTTTGTGGTTCCACTTATAGAGAATTGTTTTGCGAACAAAATCTTGTTTAGTTTATGTCTCTATCTTTATTAGAACGCTCGGAATTTATCTGACCAAAAAAATGGGCGCTTTTGGAGATGCCTTCTACCGTCGCGTATGGCCTTTTATATTTCACTGTTGGCATTGGGTCGTTGAAAAAATTCCATTTTCGAAAATTATATCTTGAAGTTTCATTTATAATTACTAGTCGGTGAGGCCCCAGTAACTGGGGCTATTTTTTTTTTTCAAGAAATCTCTTTATGAAAAAACAAATATCAAAAGAGAACCAAACTACTCGTTGGTGTTTGTTTTGTTATTTGTGTTTGCAGATAATTCGTTAGATAATATTGCTATTTACTCACGCTTAAGCAATGATTTTTACAACAATGAATGCAATGCTTTGTTCAATGAGTGAATTTTAACGAACTTCCGACGCTAATATTTTGGAATTGGCTAAATCGATTTTGGCTAAACTACTCGTCAAGCTCTTTAAATTGATATATGATATGATATTGTAGCACTTCTGGATCTTCTGGAATAAAATTGTAGTTATACTAATAAATGTATATATTATTTTTATTTTGACAATAAATGTTCTTTTAGAAATGTTGTGATAGTGGTTTATTTAGTGATAATGAATGTGGCTGATCAATGCACTATGCTTTCGCTATAACTAAAAAAACAAATTGTAGTGATAGTGAAAAAAATATCAGCAACCACTAAATAATATTTTGTGATTGAGGAAAACGGCCACTATCTGATAACTTTGCCGGAAAGTACTCCATGACCATTACCACTAATTATAGTGGTTGCTGAAGGTTTTTTCACTATCACTACATTTTTTTAGTGGTATTGAAAGCATGGTGCAGTACAAATTCAGTGTAAATAGCCCATGTATGTTGTAGATATATTAGTAACAAATTGATATGGTTCAAATTCAATTTAATCGAACTCGTATCTAATTTCCAAATCAATAATTTTAAACTTCTTGGTTCTTCTTTCTTTTTTAGCGGAATCAAAAATTTCTAAAATGAATTCATATCCTCTCTGTGTATTATTCGAAGATCAAAATCTCATAGAAGATAAAAATTCTCACAGTGTATCTGCTTAGTACTTTTCCTTTTCTGCTCGCATATTTTCACAAGTAATAAAAATATTTGTACCCCTTTTGTTTTTTTTTTTTTCTTTTTTGCATAAAGTAGTAGGTAGGCATGCAAAACCGCTAAAAGGCGTGCAACTACAACAAAAAACCAACAAAATAAAACAATAACAAAAAAGCACTCACGTGATGCAACGACAATGCAATGAAATAAACAATGAAAAAAAAGTGCAATAAAACAAAAGGAGAAAAAAGGTAAAACACAAAACACTACAACAACAACAACAATAGTAACAGAAGCAAAAAAGTACCCACCCGTAGTACAATAGTAAGTAGTATACAATTTAATAAAAGGAAAATCAGTTTTGACGGAAATTGCGGTTTTCACATCAAATTAATTTCAACTCCAGCAACAACAATGACAGAGTAGCCCGCAGTAGCTATAACAAACAACAACTACAAAATCGTCAACAACGACGAAACGACGGAAATTGACATTAACAATTTTGTGGTTACGTTGAATTGGAATTTAATTTTTTTTTTATAGTTGTTTTTGTGTTTTTTATTAAAACATAGATTTTTATGTAGCTGATAAAACATTAAAAAACAAAATTTAATTTTGTGAAATTTAATTGAAATTTCATATGAATTTATGCGAATTTTCTGTATGTAAAAAAATGCTTTAATGAATATAGTTGATTTGATTGCTGTACACTTTCATTAATATTATGAAAACATTCATCATATTTATGAAGGTATTCATTATATTTATGAAAAAATTCATCACATAGATAAAACTGTACATCAATTCAATGAATCATGGTTTGCTGGATGATGATAGCTGCGTTTTGTTCGCCACTTGCTTCTAGTTATGTATAACTAACAGCGATAATGTATGGGGAAACAACAACAAAGCGACAGAGATAACACGTATAATAAAAGCTGTTATGTATACTTAACGAGTAGTTTAGCTACATCTAATTCTATTGTGAACTGCTAATAGCGAAACAAGAAACATGACAGAAAAAGAAAAAATTTGAAATGTCTGGCGGTGAAAATAAGTTACAATCATCGTTAAATATTCTTATATAGAGTAAAAACTAAAAACAATGTCCGCGATTGACTGCAATGACTGGGATCCATTAAAATGTTTCAGCTTTAGCTGCTGAGCAGTTTCATTGTAGATAACATTATAACGAGACGACCTCGATAGTCTAGTGGATAGTACACTAGACTTTCATCCAGAAGGTTGCGGGTTCGATTCCCGTCTTGGTCTGGTGGTTAATTCTCATAAATTTGTTATATTCACTATCGATATGAAGTGGATGAGAATTATAAGAATGTGTACAAGTACACACCTTGGTTGGTAATGGCAAAACCACCGCCGTTCGAAATCGGCGTTAAACTGTAGGTCCTCCCATCGCCACTGTGGTCTAGTGGTAGAGTGCCAGACTCTTGTCTCTGGAGACCCGAGTTCGATTCTCGGCTTGGGTATGTTTCTTATCTATCTTTCTTTCTCTCTTCCGTTATTTCTTTCTTTCTTGGGGCTTTGGTACAATAGATCTCATAGGTCGCAGTGCCTGACTTTCGAGTCGTCCTTCCTTCAAATAATAATAACATTATAACAAAGAAGAAACTCAACAACTTGGTCGTTTTATTCGCACATGTTCAACTGACTGGCGAATAAAACACAGCCAATCTTCATATTGATGGACAAATTTTGTTGGTTATAAGCGTCCAAAGTCTAAACTCGTATCCAGTTATATAAAATATATTAAAATAATAAAATAAATATTAAATTTATTGATTTTCCACCACTTTTTTATCATTTTCTTTTTTTTATATTTGTAATTTCATTATTAAATTCTTGTTTGTGTTAAACTTTCTACTATATATTTTATTATCTGAAATCGAATTTGTTTACATTATTTATTTTTTTTTTATTTTTTTTTTTGTTCGAAATTTTAACACCTTCACAATTTCGTTTTCTTCTTCTTGTTTAGTTTTTGAATATAATTTCCAAAAATAAATTTTACCAATTGGAATTACTAGTTGAAAATATAAACCAATTGCGCCACAAAAATTCAACAAGAAATAAGTATAAATAAAAATTATAATTTTATTTTCCTCAACTTTCACAAAAAAAAAAACAAAAAAGAAAAAAAAATTTTAAATTCCTTTTTTTTTTAACAATTTAGAGAATTTTGAACTTGTACATTGAAAAGTGGGGAAAATATGATATATAAATAATTTTTCTTTAAGCTCTAACATTTCATTTTTGAAAACACATACTAAATACTATTTGATTATTAGAAAAGAAAAAACAAATTTAAAGCAATTTGTAAATGGAAAATATGAGATTAATTCTATGACGCATTCTTTTGTGCTTGAAATCTTTTCTATTTAATAATTTAAAAATTCTTTAAAATGAAATACAAAATAAAAACGTATTAATAAAAAAGTCTCAGTAGAATTTTCAATGCATTCCCGTTCATAATTAATGTGAGTGAATAATTCGTTTTTAAAATATATTATAATTATGTCAACTTTAAGAACAAATAAATATGTCAAATAATATTACAATAGAATATTTTAAATTACATATATATTCTTTCAAATCAGTTTTATATGGAGAAGTAATCTCAAGAGGTACGAAATATTTTCCAATTTCTATTCAGAAGGCTATGAAGTATTGTAGTCTTCTTCTCTATTTTGTTGTTGCTTTTCTTCTGTTGATACTCTCTACACTTATCGTCACAAACACGTCGTACGTATACAAGACAAGAGAGAAAAGTTCTGATATATGCAATCAAGCAGAAGCAACTAGGTCGGCTCTCTCTCTCTCTAAGCAAATTAGATAAAATTGCGAGAGGTCGACTCTCTGCATGATTGAATGTAGTCGATTAACAACTGCATAAATTCGTTTCTTACTGGATTCGTATGAGTGCAACAAAAACGCGATTTTTCACGTGATGTTGTTGAAGCTTTTGAACTCATCGTCTTTCTAGTTTCTGAAGATTTTTTTCTATTGATACTCTCAACACTTATCGGCATAAACACGACGTAGTACACGTAAATGACACGTGAGAGGAAAGCAGCTATAGCGAATCAAGCTCTCTCACTAAAGCACCTGAGATAAAACTACGAGAAGTCGACACTCTGCTTGATTGTATGTAGCCGTTCCCTAAACAATAGCAACAGTGTAACTTTGTTTCTTCTTAGTTTCGTATGAGTGCAACAACAACGCGATTTCCGTTGCAAAATTGTTGATTCACCCTCGTTAAAGAAGTTTCAGTTCAAAAATATCATTGTAAATCCAAAAAAACTTATATTAATATAATTTACTATTATTTATTTACTATTCATGTAAAAGTTCTCTGATTTGAAACTAATATTTTCGAATTTTAAATAAAATCACATTTTCTGATTTAATATTTGAAAAAGACTGGTTACATTTGTCGCAGATTGGTTGGATAATGACGCTGGCTGACCCACAGCAAACCTGTAGAGGTTCCAAACTTAAACTTGAAGAAAAAAGAGGTACGTCGATATGGATTCAATAATAACAATTTAGTTCCATTTTATGGAAAGCTCACAGTTTCAGATTCATTGTATTGTTTTCATATCTTCAATACTTCAACAGCTCGACCAATTACTCGACTTAATGTGATTTTTGGTTATATATCAGTTTCGGGCAAATTAATACATAAACATGCATGTTTGTTTGTGTGTGTATCTGAGAGAGCGACGACAGAGCTCTGCTGTTATTTCATTGTAAATGCAATGCTATCTCACTTTTTCTTATGGGAAGTGTGATTAGAAATAGTTTTGTAAGAGCAAGACAATAATATTACCTGTCAGGCATCATCTTGTCAAAATTACTGAAAAATCCTCTCAGTTTTTACTCATGTACTGGGGTGTTCTCTCACCACTATTATGGCTAATTTTCATAGATTGCATACTGACTGAATTCAATAAAAGGTGGATTAAAGTGGTAGCGTCTGCGGATGATGTGGTGATCATAGTCTCAAGTCTGTTGCCAAACATAATAAGCGAGATTATGGAAAAGACTTTGGACTCATTCAGTAACTGGACGGTGAATTGCGGTCTGGTAGTTAATCCAAATAAAACAAAACTGATGCTGTTCACCATAAAAACCAAGATACCAAGATTTAATCTACCCAAATTAAATGGTCATGCAATAACTTTATCAAGTAACGCCAAATACTTAGGTATCATCATTGACACTAAGCTCAGTGGGAAAGTCAACACAAAACTTAGAGTCAAGAAGGCCTATATAGCCTTATATACTTACAAACGAATGCTCGGAAAAGAGTAAGGTCTAAATCCACAATAAGGCCACATCCTTAATAAGGCCAATCCTGACGCATGCAACATTAGTATGGTGGCATGCTATCAGGAAGGGATATAAACCAACTAAACTAGGTAGGGTTCAAAGGTCAGCATACATAGGCATTACATTTGCTAGCCGCTCATGCCCGACGGAGGCCCTAAACGTGCTACTTAGTACACTTGATTCCTTTGAAACTTTATACCAAAATCTTCCACAGTCTCAAGTGCAGTCAGACCCAGAGAAATTTGGTCCTGGACTGCCAAACACTACGGACACAGCTGAGTTCTATCACAAGTACCGAATATACCACACCAACATAGAAGTGACTACGTGATACCCAAATTAAACTTCATGATGGCCTTTGACACCTTGTTTTCAACAAGTGCAGATTGGAGAGGAAAACGTGTGAGAGCTGGTCTTGAGATAGAACTCTACATCGACGGGTCAAAAATGGACTGCAGGGTCGGTGCGGGAGTCTACTAAGAACACCTCAATATTGCTGAATCTCTTAGACTCCCGAAGGAAGCCTGTGTTTTTCAGACCAAACTTCTGGCGATCAGAGAAGCCTGCAAAACACTGACCAAAATTCAAAGGAGGGCTAAAGTAGCTATCTTCACAGACAGCCAAGCGGCAATTAAGGCTCTAGGCTGATGTACTTTCTTGCTTCCTTACCCTCGCAGATAGCAGAAAACCTTTTCACATACAAAGTAACCAAGAAAACATGGCCAAAATTCAATCATAGCAGAACCAGGGACATTTTTTGGAAAAATTTCAACGTGCGTGAACATGCGTAAAATTTTTTTTAAGCAAAAATTCCAGCGGGCGTATACACGCGTGAGCTCAAAGCCTTGAGTTCTTAATCACACGAACTGGTTCTAGACAAAAAAGAGCAAAAACACCCAAACACAAATGAGGTTCTGGTATCAAAAAGGCTCAGAAAAAAGTGGAATAATTTTACTTAAGAGCAAAAGCAAAACGAAATATGTTTAGAGCAAAAGTGAAACGAAATACATATGTTCAGAGCGAAAGCGGAATAAAGAACTATGCTGTTCTTGCTCTGAAAGAATTGTTATACCATTTTTGCTCTTACTTTTAAGGCGTTTCATTTTCACTCTAAGCCGTATTACTTATGCCATTCTTGCACTGACACACTAAATTATTTCACTTTTGCTCTTATATAAATTTTAGCCCGCTTTTCCTCTCAGCCTGTCAAATGTGAATAGGCAAATCAAAATTGCCCATCATTGCTATACATAAGTACATGACAAAGAACGAAAGGATACTGGACTAAAACTTATTCTATAAACATAAATATGTTTTTTTTAACACTTAACATTAAAAATTAATAATATTAAATTTTGTCTATAACCAAATGTCTGAGTGCGTAATAAAAAAATATAAAAATAAATTTTAATAAAAAATATTTACTAAATATAACTCAATTTACGACTTCCCTAAAATATACAAAAAGAAAATTACAATAAAAAAAAGTTTATTTTTAGATTTTTATTTTCTTTTAACCAAAAATTTATTGCAATTTCTGTAACTTAAACAAAAACGAAAATTAACCAAATTTATTTAAAAATGTAGTTTATAAAACTGTTGATTGATTTCAATTTGCGTAAATATAACTATTTTGCAAATTTATTTTTTTTCTTTTTATTACTTTTTGTTTCTGTTTAATTTTTTACAATTTTCACTTTGATTTTTTGTATTTTTTTTTTCGTTTTTTGCTTGCGGCATAAAAACAAATTTTTTGCTTAACCATTTCTCTGTTTTATATTCTTTTCGTTTTCTAGTTTTATTTTAGTTTTTTTTTTCTGTACGTTTTAAAACAAAATAAAAATAAACAAAACACAAAATAAACTTGCGGCAACTTTCAAAATTGTATTGTTTTTGTTTATTTAAAAATTGTTTTTGCTTACACCATTTTAATGTTTTTCGTTGCTATTTTTTTTTTTTTTTTTTTGTGTAGAAAGAAAAAAAGAATAAAATGTTTGCATACAATTTAAAATTGGAGCGCACATTTTTTTCCGATTTTTTCAAAATTTTTTTTTTTTTTTTAAATGGTGTTTTGTAAACTAAACTAAAAATACAGGCAAAACATTATAATTTTAGGCTTTTTCTGTGGTTTTATAAATGCGTGTATATGTAATTATAAATTTTGTGTAATTTTTTTTTTTTTTTTTTTGTTGAAAGTTTTGAAATTTAAATACAATAATTCAAAAAAAAAAAGCTTAAATTGCCTATTCATGTTCTTTTTTTATGAGTGAAGACGTTTTTTTTTTTTTTTTTTAATTCTAAGTGTTTCGAAATTGAACTAGTTATAAAGAAAGCAAATTGATTAGTGTAGATTAAAAAAAAAAAAGTCTAAACATGCCATACTTTCAATTGACCAATCATAGTCGTTGCTTTCCAGTGAGTGAGCATCAAATCCTCTCTCGATATACACAGCAGAAATATCAACTTAGATGAAATTAACTTTTCACATATTTTGCATTAATAAAATAAATTTTCTTAATGCAATCAAATTGTTAGGATACAGTGCAACCAGCTATAACTTTTCTAATGTTTTATTGACCATTTAAAACCCGTTGTAATTGACATTTTAACACGTAACTAAAAAACTGTTAACAAATTACATTTTCCTCGCTCTCTAGTGCCTGTCCGTCTCTTTTCAAACTTACTTCGAAAATTCCAAAAAAAAAAATTCGCCTTTGTTTCATTATGTATACTTTTCTTTGACAGAGTGCATTCCCATTACCTTGTAGAAAATGATGAATTGCATTTATATTTAAAAGTATCTACATAAATATAAGTATAAAACTACAGCTATCTCTTTCTATTATACTCTTAATTTAAAGCTATAGCTGTCACAATGAATGACAATTGCTATTATTGTCATTTTAACAAACAAAGCGAGAGAGAAAAAAGCGCAACGAAACAATAACAACAATGCTGGACAATGAAAGAAGATATACAGACCGATATTTCTTTTGACATTTTTATTTGTAATATTATTCATTTAACAATAATAAAACATATTAACAATTACAACAACAATAACAAGTCTAATAACAATAACATGTTGTATTAGTTATTTATATGTTCCTTTTATCACAAGTGTTTTTGATGCGACTTCTTGACAGCTTATTTTGTGAAAAAGAAAAATGTATACTAAACAATAAGGTAAGATTTAACCAAGTTGGGACTTTAACTATGAAAGATTTGGATGATTCTTAGAGAAGAATTAGTGCAGACACACATCCCGACTATCAGAACTTCTAAGCAAGTCAGGTAGTAAAAGAGAAGCTTGAGTATTGGGAACAAGGTGATTCAAGTCTACCCAAAAGATAGACCGAAATTGCATTTTAACGATTTTCAAAAGTCTCAGGTTCAGCTTTTATTCGAAAAAAAAATCCTAAAAAAGTTTTAAAAACTATGCATTTAATCTTTGCAACCAGTATAAGATCAGATAGTTTCATATGGATGCATGGCATTCTAGGCTATAGAATAATAATCCGAAATAATTTGTAGAACATTTTCCAACGAAAAGGAACTTAAAAATATATAGTTTGAATATAAATTTAATCCTAGATCTTTTTAATTTATTTTACTTGGAATTGAATCTAATCTGAACTTAAAATATCTTTTTTAGTAGCTTTGCCTCTGTACGTTGAGTTTCTATCGGGTACGGTCTTACGCTAAGACATTAATTCCCATTAAAGTTTTACCCAAAACTTGAATTTCACATTTCAGAGGTCTTCGCTCAATTGTTTTGGGATTACCTAGGAAATCTCTGTATCTGTTAGTGAGCCCTGGTAAATGCAAAAATTTACGAAGATTCAAAATTGATCTAAGAAGTGAGAAAAAAAAAAATTGATCCTTGGTTTGAATGTGAATATATTGTAAGAAAATCATTTGGTATAAAAAAACTCAAAATGGAGGGTCTAACATCTTCAATAAAATCGAAATAGGTGATGAAGCTTGGTTCTATAAATATGACCCGGAAGCAAAACTACAGTCTGTGATATGCATGGTGGCGATTTACTTCACCAAGGAAAAATTTAAGTTACTATTATTCTAGAAACTGGTCAGATGGTGACTACCAGGGCTCAAAGATATAAATATTATGTTATGTAATTACAGGAAATTACTTATAAGTTTGAAAAACCTTTTTTTTTGGCACATTGCTATATAGTTTTATTGCGATTTTTAAAATAGAAGAAATTTGCTTAATGCTATATTCCCTACACCTAAATGGTTTTTGGGATCTACTGACTGAAGAAATGTATTGAAATTAATGGAAAAATGGAGATATTCAAATTAATTAGAAAAGATATGAATATTATTTGATGTTAGGTTAGGTTAGGTTAGGTTGGAGTGGCTGTCGAGAGACACACTTAGGCCTGAACAACCCATTGTGATACCACATAGTTGGACCTACAGTTTAACGCCGATTCCGAAAGGCGGTGTGGCAATTTTTTTATCGGCTTGGTAGTTTTGCCATTACCAACCAAGCTGTGTACTTGTACACTATCTTATAATTCTCATACACTTCATATTGATATTTTTTTAAAACTATTTTATTTATTATTTCCGCCATGCCAAACTTATGTATGAGAATCTGAGAGTAAAAACGGGTTAAAATTTTTATAGGAGCAAATATGAAATAAATTGATATCTCAGAGCAAGAACGGCTCAACTTGCACGGGTTGGAGTGAAAATGATATAAATTAGAATATTCCGTGATATTCATATAATAAAATTACTTAAAAGTAAGAATAAAAATGGTATAACAATTCTCTCAGCGCAAAAACAGCATAGTGATTTATTCCGTTTTTGCTCTAAACAAATTTTGATTCGTTTTTGCCCTGAACAATATTCGTATCGCTTTTGCTCTTAAGTAAAATTGTTTCATTTTTTTCTGAACTGAGAAGTTTTACCACTTTTCCTCTCAACCTCTTTTATATGGTTAAATAATAAAGGGGAAAGAAATGGAAATTAATCACAAATTCAGTGATTACAAAATTTTTAATAATATCAGAGAAAAATGTTAATTTCTTTTTAAAATATAGTTAATTTATAACCATGAAAACTTTCTAGACATATGTTTTTATGTCTGCAAAATCTATGAACGCATATACTGATGTTTTACAATACATACGATATCAAAACTGAATTCAAATAGTAATTTAACTCTCACAAAGATAAACAAATATCGAATATTTCATGATTCGAAATTAATTTTTTATTATTCAGTGTGAAATGAGAACGATTCGGCTTAATTTCACTTCAGCGATCTAAAATTTATGGGAGAGCAAAAGTGAAATAATTTAATATCTCAGTGCAAGAACGGCATAAGTAATACGGTTTAAAGTGAAAATGAACTGACTTAAAAGTAAGAGCAAAAATGGTATAACAATTCTTTCAGCGCAAAAACAGCATAGTGATTTATTCCGTTTTTGCTCTGAACATATTTCGTTTCGTTTTTGCTCTTAAGTAAAATTATTCCATTTTTTTCTGAACGTAGAAGTTATATCACTTTTCCTCTCAGGTTCTTATTTTTTATTTGGTGGTTTAATTAAAGAGAAAAACGTTACTGTTGGTGAAATCAATTATCTGCCTTGAGGTTCCACAAGAAAAATAAGCCATGCTGATCGCGAGTAATGTGGAAGCAAAATATTATTCAAAACTGCCCTAAATTTATTCCTTTTTTTTTATTTTTTTTAATGCTGCACGATTAGGAATCTTATAAATGATTATTCGTCACTAACCCTTGGGCTTTTTTGACCTTAAGGGCGGTTTTGACCTTTAAATGAAGAACATATGTATGCGGTATATTCAAAGAGATACACCTATATTACAAATTACAATGTAATTTTTGTTTTGTTTTTTGTAATACTGTAATACTGCACGATCTTAATCAACATAATCTAACTAAAAATACGTAAGGGTATAAAAACCTATTATGTAAAAAAAAAACTAAACCCTACTTTGCATTATTACCCGTTTTCCCTTTTTAGGCAAGGCTCAAACAATTATACATAGACCCTCAAAAAAAAAAAAAAATAATGCCTTTTATTTTGGACTCTACAATTGTACTTAGTTGATTTGGTTAATGTTGTTAGTAGTTTTTTATGTAATGTTATGTTGACATGAATACAATTAATGCCAAAAACAGTTTAAAGCATAAAACTAAAATAATAAAATGGTATTGAAAGCATTAAAAAGGCAATGTAGAAGAAGACGAAAAAAAAAAAAACACGCTGAGCAAGTAAATTTAAAATATTTTTTAGCTTGATTTGTTTAAGTATGTTAATTAAATTAAGACATTTAAGACTACTACCTACATACTACCTGAAATATATACCGACATTGTATATGCGGATAATAAAAACTGCTGACAATTAACCGTTTGCAAAACAGTTAAAAGCATTTGGCTTTATTTGAGAGCTTTTAGTCAGGTCATAATTGTTGTAAGAAGACAGTAACTGGCTTTGTTAATAGCAATTAACGTATTTTGATTTATATCTAATTTTTTGTGTGTAGAAGTTCTGGGTACAAAGGGAAGTTGAAAATAAATTTTAAAAAAGTGTATAAAGAAAACTCAGAATTCCCAATATTCATGATTAAACTGTAAACTAAAGTTTATGTATTTATTTGTATGTATTTGCTTAACATCAATCTGTATTATATCAATATTGATTTCGACATGGCGCCCGCCACATGCAATTCATAATCAAAATCCTATGCTTCAAATTCCTCAAGATCGAATTTGAACAAAGAAGAAAATAATTTAATTTTTTTTTATTAAGTATTCTTTACAATATTGAACTTTTCGTATTTGGAGCATTTCATTATTTCTCTGTTGTTTTCACTGTGCTATTGGGTGTTGATTGTTGCATTCAAATGAATTTGTTTTTGTGAATGATTTGATTTGAATTTAGGTTTTATTTTTACTTATTTTTTTGTTTGTTTATAAAAGAAAAACAAAAATGAAATGATAGCAATATGTAAACTTGTAAATTTTGTAAACATTAGGATTAAGATTAATACAGAAATAAATGTGTATAATTACAAATGAAAAATTTACCGAAACACAAACAGGAAAAAGATACATTTACATATAGACAAATGCTAAACACAATTACGCTATAATTTTTTGAAATCTAAATCAAATTGGTTTTCAAAGTTTGGTTTTGAAATTGAAAAATTAGATACACTTCAGAAATTTTTTTTGTTTAATTTTTGAAATGTTTTTTCTTTGAATTTTTTTTTTTTGGAAATTTTTAAATAATCGTGATTTAATAAGTAGCAGAAAGTCTTTTTTTTTTGAGAAATTTTTTAAGTTTTTTAAGTTTACAAATTTTGCTTTTTTGTTGCTCTAAAGAACCAATATTATTTTCTAAAGTGTTTTGGCCTCCTTAAAACGAATCTGTCGTTAAAAAAATCTACTCCCATCGTTTCTGGAATATTGGTAAAATTTGGATGCCGGCAATTAACCCTTTCGAGACCGTAGAAAAACCAGAGAAGATAGAGCAAAACCGAATCCGGATTCGTAGTATCTGACTTCCATTTCTTATTATAATCTTTGATCAAAACAGGCATTTGAAGCCTCTAAAGGTTTGAACTTCATGGGTCCCCGATGACCCAGTGCCCCTCAAGGGGAATTTTTGACGAATTTTTTCTGTGGATTTTTATTAGATATTTTTTTAATGATAGACAAAGTAGCTTAATATAAATTTTTCATATTAACCCTTTCTTGACCCTAAGAAAACTAGAATCGATAGAGCAAAAACGAGTCCAATTTCGCATTTTTCAACCATCATTGTAAATAAGTTTTTAAAAAGTTTTCATTGAATATCTTAGAGTCAAAAAAAGTAAACAAAATGTTTAAAATATGAGAAATCATGATTGAGTTAATAGTTTTTCCCACATGTTAAAAATTTTATGTATTTGAACCAATCTTGTAAAAATTGTGAGGGATTGAAAATTAGCAAAAAAAAACACAATTTTTTCACTTTGATTTGGCCAAAAAAATATTTTTAAATTTTTTTAATTGAAATTAAAGAACCATCAAATCTTTTTCTCCAAACCGTAAATTTATAAAAATTGATTGGATAGTTTTTAAAAAAATCGCAAAAATTAATCTTGTGGCACCGGTGTTACCATGGTACCGAAAGGGTTAAAGAAGAAATTATCGGATTTCGGAAGGCAACTTCGCTCTTGCGTATCTCTCTTGAAATTACCCATTTTCCTCAACTTTTCTCGTCCCCTCCCCTCACCCCTCTTGACATGGGTGGTACAAATGTTGAAGAGTAGGGTCTCGACTATCATCTTAAAACCAAGAAATGCTATTTGCCGAACATTCATACTCTCCAACGTGTCATTTTCTATCCCTTGAAGGTTTTATAACATTTAGTGAAAATTTTATTACTTTAAATCAAAAGCTAGAACAGAAGATATTATCCCATCGGACTAAAATTTTGTATATAAAGTAACCTCATGAGTAAAATAAATTTGAAGCATCAACCATCTCGATTTGGGGGCAAAAGTGTAAAAACGACCCTTCCTAGCGTATAATACTATGTTTCCACTGAGCCGAAATTGCGTGTTTTCGGTCATCTCCGTAGTTTTGGCTGAAACTGGGTTGAAATTCTCAATTTCGGCATATAAAAATATGTCAAACGAAACAACGGGAATGCAGAAAATTCAAAGAAACCCTGAATATGCTCCATGAAATGAGTTTTGAAATGAATTTGATTTGAAATTTCCATACGGACATTTATATTTTGCTTTGCGTATAACTTGATTAACATGGAGATATATAAAAAAAGAAATGAAGAGCTGGTCATCACGATTGGTGATCATCTTGTGTCTACACAACAAGTACTTAGAAGTAATTATAGACTCCAGAAAGACGTCAGGTGATCCTTGAAAGCTGCTAGTGAAAAAGCGGTTAACATACATTATGCCGAACGTAGGAGGCCCCCGTGCCAGGGCAGATGCCGGCTGCTTTCAACGGTTACTACGTCAGTAATCTTGTATGCAGCACCTGTCTGAGCAGACAGCAAGAAGACACACCAGAGGGATATCCGTGCGGCTTATAGGCTCAGTGCCCTGAGGGTAACTAATGCGTATCTCGCAGTGTCGGACGATGCTTTTTATGTCATAGCAAGTAAGGTGCTCATCGATTTACAGGCACAAAAGATGATGCAATTATGTGGTCGTGACACAAAGCCAACCAAAGAAAGGGAGCGTACCATCATGGAATGGCAGCAAAGGTGGGGGTAATTCCAGAAGGATCCATGGATCATTACGGTCATAAAAGAGTGTATACCACGCAGGCATGGCGAATTGAATTACCACATTAAGCAGCGCTGCTTAGTGGTCATGGGTGCTTCAAGTAGTATCTGCATAGGATCAACGTCAGAGAAGAAGACCCGTTTTGCCCAAGATGCCCAGAACGCGCAGCATTTACTTTTTAAATGTCCGCTTTTCAACAAGGACAGAGATGAGCTGGAAAAAGCCTTTGGAGAACCCACTATGGAAAGAAATCTGACGACACAGTGGAAGAATGGAATGTAACATCCAAGGTTACTGCAGATATGATGACCACACTGTATAATGCAGAACGTGTGCGTAAAGTCTAGCGCACGGCTAACGTCAGAAACATGGAGCCAGATATTGTCAATCGACGACACATCCTGGCATAATTGGGCAGAAACCCATACTGACAATATAGCGGGCCTTCCGACGAAATACCTAACGGTGGTTCCGGGAGAAATATCCGTACAGACGAGAAGTGGTTTTAGCGCGAAAATGTCTCACAATAACTGGGCTTATGCTTTCCTCCTCGTAAAAAGAAAAGAAAAAAATCTAATGTATTTGTAGTAGCTCTGTTTCTTTTGTCGCGTATACCCGTTTTAAAACAAATGCTTGTATTGAAAATAAATTAAGAAATAAAACCTAAGGAAAGTGTAGCCGCATCATATTTTTTAAATTTCTACAATCAGCTTTGTATTTATTTGTACTAAATGGCAGCATTTAACTTATTATGAATGCGAAATTAAGCATAAAAAAATATGACTGGCAGTACCAATCAAAGAAATTTGTATTTATAACCATTGGAATATAATCTTTCTATAATTGCTTCTAAAGCTTTCGCTTTCTATTTTTAACTATTTTGTGGGTCTAAATTCTAACAATTTGTGTTTAAAAGTGTATGAGAATTAAAATGATTCAATTTGATACCTGTATGACAGTGTTTCCAATTCTAATTTACAAAACACTTATACAGAGAGGCGCGTTTCTTTTGTTATTGCTATGATTATTCTATATGCGCGACAAAAGAAACACACCTACTATTAAATTCAGAAATAAATGTCAAGTCAAAGAAACAGAAAGAACGAAAATGAAAAAGTAGTACTATTATTGATTTTTGAGTACGATATCAATATGCAGATGCAGATGTGGTCAGTGAAGAGTTTGCTATCAAAAATGAATTTCGACAAAATTGTAGACACCAACAACTAATATCCACAGTGCGTGAGGCAATATATGTGCCTTCATTTTTTTTTTACTTATTTTAAGGGCGATTATAGTTCATTGAAATTAGTCAATACATTAAGAAGCTATACTTAGTCTCGTAAACAAAAAGAAAAATCCGCGTAGAGTAGTTAGTGCTCAGCTCTGAATGAGCGGCTCAACTTTATTATCAAAGAAGCTGCATACTATCCTTGAACTATCTATGACTTGAAACTAATAGGGTATTGACAAAAAAATCACTAACAACCTCCATTTTTGAAGTAGAATGAACCCTGGGTAGCATATACCCTCACCGAAATGATTAACCGGCTGAGTTTACAGATTCATCCTTTCTGATAAATCCGTTATTTTCTGCCAAAAATAACCTGACTCTGATTATAGACACCCATAAGGTGATGCGTTAAAATTTACGTTGTCTGCCTGTTTTTCAAAGAAAACCATGGGGTCAATAAAGTTACTGAGATAGCAACTTCGAATGAAACACCATAAAACAAGAAGAACGAAAACAAGAAGGCATCACCGAAGTCCCGAAAAGCAAAGCTCTTTTGAGGCTGTTAGGCTCAAGTGTGAGGTTTAGGGTTAATTTTCATTAGTTTGCTGTTATCTTGAAACGTTATTCCCTGACTTTTTCACTGCAGTATATCTTTATAAGTAAGTCTATTAATATCAATTAATATATGTGTATAAAAATCCTTGAGAAAAAAAAAAGGTAGTGCCACTTTGGCTATGCATTTTTAGTTATATTTATAGTAATTTATTCATATGTTCATCCTCTAATAAACTACCCTAAATATCAATGCCTTAATAACTTATGTAATATTATACGAGTATAAATAGTCAAAAAGTCACACACACACTCACACATTCCCACAAAACAAAAGGGCACCCCCTAAATTTAGGTCATTTACATTATTTTTAAATTTAGCATTTTTCAAACCCAAAAAAAAAAAAACAACAAAAAAAAAAAAGGTACAAATTTTAAATATTTATAAACACACACGCACACAGCCTTAGACAAAAAAAATTATGCGGTAATTATAAAATGATGTTGAAAAGAAATACATAAAAAATTTTACATAATTTTACTGCAACAACACACAAAAAAATGAAAATACGAAAAAGAATTGGAAATTGTTATAAAATTTATTTAATTTTTCTATTATATTTTTGTATGTGTGTGTGTGTGTGTGTGAGTTTTTTTTTCTTCTTCTATTTATAAATTTAATTTAATTTTATTTATAAGCAAAGGCAACCTTGAAACACTTCTAAGCCGATTTGTAATTAACATATACTCGCTTGAACTACGCTATGACGCTAGTAGAAGCAGCGAGCGCATGCATAGCAAATGAAATAAATACACTAAAAACTTGTTCGCACAACTAAATAATTTACAACATTTTTTTCATTTTATTTTAGTATTTTAATATTGAATATCAAATGTATGTATGTAATCGTAATGAATTGAATTAATTTGCATAAATTGAGAGAATATTTAAATGCATAGAGTCGAGTGAAGTGAAATATGAAATTACAAATAGAAACAGATAAAATTATGATAAATTGTTATTTGTTTGTTTTTTTTTATTATTATTATGGTGCATAATTATTGTAAATTTTATATTAAAAGCAAATTAGAAAATGAATTAGTGATAATTTTGAAAAGATTGAAGGATAATTGCTTTAAAGATTGATTAAAATTCATGCTTTAAATTTTATTTTTTTATTATGGAAAATTTTGAAATTGACGATTCCTGAAAACACTAAGCTTTACTTGGTTGTAGTATAGAACATTAGCGTAAACAAAAAGGGATTTTAGAGAGAAAACTCTCTCTACTCATTAAATATCTAAGCCATTATGATTTTTGAAGGTATGAAGAGATACCGAAAATCCCCTTCCTTTCCCTTTCCCGCTACCTCTGATCCCACACTAGTGTGTAATTTTAAATTTGCTGGCACTAATTTTTTGAATATCTATCTGCTATCAGCGTCTTGGGGAATATCTAGGAGACAAACTTCTATCAGCAAATCCATTCAGTAATTCCATCAATTCCTTGATTTTCACAGACAATTATTGAAGAGCTTCTTTCTTTGAAAATATTGCGAAGCGCACCCACGACCGCCTTGTTTCCGAGAAATTAATATAATAAATTAAGTTTGTCCTAAAAATTTATTTTACTCATACGATTTATTTTTAGCACATTGAAAATTCATGTATAAAGTTAAAAAAAAAAAGTTAAACATAAAGTTTGCGTGTTTAGGTAAGGACTTATGATAAGCCATACAAAAATAATAAAAAATGGAGGTAACTAAATAACTTAAGGCTCTGGCACATAGAGTGCGTAGTGTACGTGAAAGCGAAGTATATGGTACAACTGACATATAGGAAGTGAAGGAGATAGGCGACACAATGCATACTTCGCCAACGGATATGCAATCATATCTATCATACACAAAATTAAACAACTGGTAGCTGCCATACTCACAACTCTCTGTCAACGCATGGCAAAGTTGAGAGTTATCCAACTTCTTGCGTTACTTCAACGGATACATTGTAGTTGTCAGTTGCATACTTCACTCTCACGTACACAACGGACTCTATGTGCCAAAGCCTTTAGTTATCCACTGATGCGAGTTGCTCTAAGCAGGGTACGGAAAAATACGGATCGCGATCCAAAAAATACAGTTCTTCTTCATTTGACTCGCTCGCAACTCGAACTTGACAAAATAAAATTTACGAGCGAATACAATCTTTTCAAATTTTATGCATTTGGTTCGCTCGCAATCGAACAAAAATAAAAACTTAAATCGTTCGATCGTGATCGATCCGAAAATATTTGAAGAGCTAACGAGAGCGTACCAAAACAAATCCAAACGATCTAAAACGAACCAAAATTTGTTTTATGATTTACATTTCTCTTTTTATATGCTTAGTAAATTTTTGCATTGTGTTCGTGACAGTGGTTAATGCGATATTTACTAACTATAAGTGAAAAAATGGGTCGAGTAAAAAATTTTGAGTTCAATAAATTTGTATGTTATAACAAAGACAACATTTCCAAATGTTTGCAGTGCGATAAAACTCTGAAAGGAAAAATTACGGGTAACATAAAATGTCATTTTAAAACTAATATTAAAGCAAAAAATATTGTGAATAAAGTGAATACTTTATTTTTTTAATTTAATGCATAGAATATTTTTTTAAATTATTTTCTTTTTGTTTTTATTTCATTTTTATTGTTAATGAATTTTATTTTAATTTATTTTATAATAAAACCACTGAAAAAATGGAGTGCAAAAAAAAATGTTTCAACTTTCGCTAATAAATTAAATAGTAAAAAAAGTAGTGGAAAGAGTAGTAGAAAATAATACTAGAAAAAGTAGAAAAAAGTGGTAGGAAAAGTAGTGAAAAATAGTACTAGAAAAAGTAGTAGAAAATAATATTAGGAATAGTGAAAAATACTACTAAAAAAGTAGTAGAAAATAGTACTAGAAAAATAGTACTAAAAAGGTAGTAGAAAAGTAGCAGAAACTAGTAGCAGAAAAGTAGTAAAAAAGTAGTACTAAAAAGTAGTACTAAAAAGTAGTAGAAAAACAAATAGAAAACAGAAGTAGAAAAAGTAGTGTAAGATGGTAGTAGTAAATATATTCAATTAATTAGTAATATTCAATTAGTAGCAGAAAGTTTGTGTAAAATAGTAGTAGAAAACAGTGATAGAAAAAGTAGTAGAAATACATTCGAAAATAGTAGTAAAAAATAGTGGTAAAAAATAGTAGTAGAAAAAGTAGTAGAAATGTAACAGAGTATTTTGGTAATATGGTAGTAGAAAAATAAAGTTCTGCCACACTCCCTTTTTCAATCTCATTTACATTTTTCCTGCACTTCTCGGATGTGCCTACGCAATTTGGTTCAAATCAGATGAGGATTCGGGAAGCGCATAGTGGCCAAACAAACAAACACTGGTTGTATTCATTTTTATATACATATCTACATATATAGGTAGTTTTTATGTAAGTCAACCAGTAAAAAAATTTCAGTCCAAATTTTAGTTCGCTAACTATTCTTTTTGGATTAAATCGCAAACGAATCATATTTTTGAATCTTAAAATTTTCAGTTCGGATCACGAACCAAAAAATTAAATTCGCGAATCAAAAAATATAATTCGTGAACAAATTAAAAATAAAATTCGTATGCGAACCAATCGTAAACGAACAAATAAAAACGAATGGTTTTCCTCACCCTGGTTTTAAGATTCTTGTTAGCTATTGCGTGGTCTTGATTTGGTCAATCGCAACTTTTGCCAGTCGATTCTTGCTTTCGCGCCGCTTCGGCTGATATTTTGTTTTGCTGAGAGCTTTCTTCCAACAGACGTGAATAATGCTGTATTATTCACTCCTCCTTCCCATTCTAAGGTATAGCGCTGCGGCATAGACGATCCGCCACTACCCTTTATCGATATCTTGTACCTTGTGCTGTGCCTAAGACACATTTGTAAGAACGTTTAGAAGGGTTCTTGCGAATCTCGGCATTAACATTTCTTCGAAGCCCAATGCTATTCAGACCCATGTAGTGAGACCATGTGCATTATACTCTACTGTTATATTTTCGTCTTGTTGAAAAGTTGGTAATTTTGAGTCAGTTCCTAAAATGGACTCTGTGAATTACCGCCTTATCGCAATTTATTCAACGCTATCCAAAGTTTTGGAAAGCGTAATACAGTTTCATCAAAAAATCAAAATCGCTCAACGGATGACGTGATAGCGATCCTCACCGAGAACTAGAATCATAGTGTCTATGGCTTAGGAGCGAGCAAATCGGTTGCTCTGGATATATTAAAGGCATTTGAACCAGTGTACCATAAAGCCCTAGTAGCGAAACTGATCGTTCATGAGTTCGGCAATAACTTCACCCGATGAACTACGGGGTTTCTAAGTGGTCATTCTATCCATACTGTGACAGCCAGTATTGCTTTAGGAAGTCGTTCCATTAATGCGAGAGTCCCGTTAGAGTACTCGATTCTCTTCTCAATCAAAAACTTTTTGTCCGTGACAAAGACCTCTATCATCTCGTTTGCGGTTGACAGCACCATTTGCCCTAGCTCTTTGAAGATTGAGAGGAAATGGCATATGATGAATGACACACTCAACAATACCAAACAAATTTTTGAGGTTAACGCGCCTAAGATCCAGTATTGTCTGTAATCACATAATCGAGCTCACCAATCCCAAATTAACGTATTGGTTATGGATAGGGTGGTTATTGCGGAATCAGTTGACGTTCGTTAAAGTAATCACAGATTTTGGGTGTCGAAAGAAGCATCCAAGTGCTACGACTTTCTCAGCCAATGCAAGAAATATTTCAATCCAACTGGCCAAAATGAAGTTTAATTCGCATATATGAGAAGAAGTCACGAAATCAGCTGGAACTTCTGATAAAGCTGATAGGGGACAGTACGGTTTCCAACTCTATTGAATATTTAGAACATCGTAGTAGAAACCTGGCATGAGTTACTCTATTATACCGTTATTTTCATAGTAGATTTGTGCGGAGATGCGCCAATATAGAATAGGATTTCTGCAAACAAATTTTCTGGTAGTTATGACCGTCTCTCCCTCTCTCTCTCTCTCTCTCTCTTAGCTTCTCCCATTAACCTTTTCTGGTAGTTATGGCCATGGCGAAATTATAACAGATGATAGCAGCGTCAGCTTTGTCTTCTTCTTCTTTCATTTTTTTACATGAAGATAATTTTAACTGTCAAAAATTTTTTTTTTTTTTTGTTTTCCATGCATTTGTTCTTGTGTTTTTGACAATTACGATTTTTAGCAACAACAAAGTACCGTGTTGTTATTGTTACGTTGTACTTGTTGTAGTGCTGCTACCACCATGTTAAATCCGCCTTGGTTATGGCCGTTCTTTCCCTCTCTCTCTCTTTGCTTCTCCCATTAACGTGTCTTCTTCCCCAAAATCAACTAAATGCTTTGCGTTTATAAGAGTTTTATCCCTGCATATAGACATAATACTCTAAAAGGATGAAACCATAAACCAACATTGACATCGTTGGCCAAGTCATGTTCAACGAATAAAAGAAAAATTTCCGACAAAAAAGGTTTGCTAATCTAATCATAAAGAAGACGACTTCCGTTGCAATGACTGAGTACAAAAAAAACTTGACTGCATTTGGTCTTACCAAATGACGTCAGCACGAGCATAGCAGAGGCGACTGGCGAAGTTAAGCCAACCAGAACCAATCCTTGATTGGAGTGACACAGATGTAGAGAAAGCGTAAATAATTATATTATTTGGCCCCATGTAGGGAGCCAACCAAATTTATACTAATTTTGAATACACGCAACTTTTTGTCCAAAATTCTTTACTTTTCCGATTGCAAGTTTGAAATTTTTCATAAAAAGTATGCTAGCTTAAAAGTTTTACTGAAAACTCACTACAAACTATGTAGCCCCACATGTGGTGTCAATATAAGTTGAATTCGTTTGGATCTTAGTTTAAATGCTTATAATTCAAATAAGTTTTTGAGTAATTAATGGAAAATTTTTCGGAATTAACGTAAATTCTGAAAAGTAAAAAAGTCGATAAAATCAAACCAGGTTTGTATTATTTTTTAGTAGGTATAAATGAAACTGCAGATCTATAGCTCATGAATCTTCATTGTGCTTAAGAGATATTTCACTGAAGTTAAAGTTCAAAGTCTGTAATTAAAATTTTTTATGAAAATGACATGCAAAGCTGTAAATAAATATATAAAAAAAACAAATTGCGTGAAAAATCATTCACTTTCTCGTAATGCATTTTTCCATAAAACATTTTCATTTTCAAATTCATTTCAAAATCATAAAACTTCAACACTTTCACGCATATTTAACTAAAACAAAAACAACTAAAATCGGTACTAATGAATGGAGAAAAAAAGAGTTTCTTTTTCAATAAAATATAAATGAAATATAAAAAAAGTAAGTATTTGAAATATTCGTATTAAAATTAAATGCGTTTGTCTTGGCCCACATAAAACAAAAAAAAATTTACAATTACAGTAAGAGCATGATAAGTGGAACTTAATGGAAACTGAAGCAACTTGTTGAAACAAATGAAAGTAATAATAGTAAAATAAATTAATTTGATTATAAATGCAATGAATTTATGAGAAAAAAAAAACACTTTTCATTTTAGTAATCAAGGAAAAATAACCAGAAAATATCAGATAATAATATATGCGAAAGAAAGAGCGGTAAAGTAACTTGAAAAAATGAAGAAGTGCATCAACCCATTAAAGACGAGCGGGAACCAAAGTATATAGATCAAGAAAGTAACTTGGGAAAAAAATTGTTTTTGAACCTGACTTAGGAACGGCTCAGCGACAAGCTGCCATATGTATTTCACCGCTAGGCATTACTGGGTTAAGGAAATCAGCTTCTTTTTTGTTTGTTTGTTACAGGAATCGAACTCCAAGCTTTGGAACTAATAGCAAAGCAAGCATCACTGCCAATCAATGCACTCGATGATGTTTCAAAATCATAGTCCATAGTTTCATTAAACGATGTTATACTGTAGTGTATTGTAAGTAAAAATAAAGCAAAACAACAAAAACCCACTATGCAATTGTATGTGCGTGTATGTGTGTGTGTGTGTGTGTGAATGCAGTATATCATTGTAATTAAAAAAAAATGTATAAAAGAAAAATGCATTAATATTTTACAGTTCCCATTGTTGAGTTATTGTTGTTTGTTTTTGTTTTATATATTTATTATTTATTTTTCTGCTCATAAATAATTAAAATTTTTATGCATGTAATTTTTGCATTTTTCATGCTGTTTTTTTTCTCTTTTTTTTTGTTTTGTTTCAGTTTTTTGTTATTTGTTATGTTCAACGCAGATTTATAGTAATTTTTTTTTTTTTTTTTATAAAAAATATATATATCTACTAAAAATAAAATAAAATATTGTAGGTGTAAAATCATATAAGAAAATTATTTACTTATAAAGAAGCTTGCAAAAAATAAAGCGGAAATCGAGAAGGCGTAGAAAAAATTTAAATAAATATTTTTTTTTTTTAGAATATTTGTGCGATTTTTTTTAGCATTTAATCAGCATTAATCCAATCTTGTTTTTGTGGATAGAAAGTTTTTAATTTGTTTTAATTTCCAAAAACTTTAATTAATTCTTAAGATATCAAAAAATAGAAAATTTCAATGACCCGCATACACACAGCAAATTGATTTAAGTTAAGTTAATTCTCTTATATACATAGGAAACTCACTACTTGGAAAGAATTAAAATGTGTGTACCAGCTGAGCTATGTATGAGTGTAATATCATGCTGAGTACCGCTTTTTAAAGAAACATTTTAAAGATTTCTTTCCCAAATAATAAAATTAAATTTTAGGTGTTAATAATTTCTTTTAAAATTATTATAGCCTCTATGAATAGAGTTTCATTTTTAAATTTATATTTTTAATGCTATTTATTTTTCAATAGTTTTTATTGCAACTGTGAGCCTAAGGCCTCATCTTCAAAGAAAAAACTTTTTCAAATCTTATACAAAAATAAATAAAAACAAAAAAAATCCAAAACAACCCTACATTAAAGGCTATTAAAAATAAGTTTTACTAACCCATAAGAAATTTTAAGCTCTCAGGTTTATTACATATTTAAATTTAACAATTGTTTATTTTAAATCCATATACAGTATGTAACAAAATTGAGCGAAGGAAGGGACATTTTTGAGATACGAAAAATAGTCCAAAAATGGCGTCAAATTGAAAAGTGACAGCATAGTAAAATTTTTTCGGATTCAGATAAACAAAAGTGGAAAAAAATTTTGGAAATCAGATAACTCCTTCCGGTTCCAAAAGGGTCTTGAAAATACCGAAATTTCGACAATAAATTATGATTTTTCAAAAAAAAATTTTGATCAAACATTTTTTCAAATTTCAAAGCTCTTTTCTTTCTCCTTGATCGGATTATATTTATTGGTACAGCAAGATGTAGGTATGTGGCTGGTAAGTTTTCAAAAATTCAGCAAAAATTGTATGAAAAGTAAAAATTATGATAGAAACTTTTGTTCATCTAGATCTGAAAAAACTTTACTATACTGATACTTTTTAATTTGACACCATTTTTGGATTTTTTTCATGTCCCAAAAATGTCCCTTCATTTGCTCAGTTTTGTTACATACTGTATCAGGGATGCCAACTAATTTTTTCTCTCTCCCCGATAACCCTCGAAAAATTCCCCGATTTTCAATCGAATTCCCCGCATTGGTATAATTTCATATTATAAAAGCGCTACACGCACTTTCTATATAAACATTTTACAAAAACGAAATCGACTTTAATTGGGTCTGCTTAAGAAAAGCTGAAGATTTTAAGACCAAAAATATGAAATATTTCATAAGTTAAACGTTTTACATTAGATAAAATTTGACAAAAAATATTCTACAGACTTTAATTACTACAAGCTGAACGACTTCAAATTCCCCGCAAAAAGCAGCTCATTCCCCGATTCCCCGCACCAAGTAAAATTCCCCGCAAATCGGGGAATTCCCCTGAAGTTTGCATCGCTGTACTGTATATAGATTAATAAGTAATACTTGGTTTTAACTATGTCATATTTGCCGTCAAAGAGAGAAAAAGGGAGAATTTCCCATATGAAATTTGCCAACATGCTGGCAAATTTGATTATAATTTGACATAGTGAAAACCAGGCATAAGATAAACAAAAAAAAATGTTTATTAGTGATACAAAGTAGTTCCAGGGATGGTTTTGGGTAGGTTACCAGTTCCTTTTGGGATATCTTCAAAATTAATAGAAACTATGTTTAATTTTTTATTTGGAAATTGAGAATCATTTCCAAATTTGACGACTTCATATGCATTTGATAGATTCCCAAAAAGAATACCAATAAAATAACTAGAACATGCGACCGTTTCAGAATCCATCACTGTTCTTTAATCATTTGTTTCAACAAAAATTATTCAGTGAAGATATGTGAAGAGTACTTGCAAATTTTAAGTATACAGGGTGACAATTGTAAAGTGACGCAAGTTTAATACTCTGCAGCAAGCTTTGCCATTTACCGTTACTTTAATTTAAAAAGCAAATTCATTCATCATTGGCTTTGCTTTTAATTTCATTTGAATTTTTGTTATTACATTTTGAAATTTCCATAAAAATGGACAAGGAAAATATTCGTCGTGAAATAATGAAATTTCATTTGGCAAATTATAGTAGCCGTCAAATTGCAAAGGCTTTAAATTTGTCAAGTCGTACGGTAGACCGAGCTATTATTCGATATAATGAAACTGAGGGTTTCGGAGATAGAGACCGGGGAAAATTTTCAACATTTACCACTACTGGTTTAACAGAAAAAATTCGTAAACGAATCAAGCGAAATCTAAGGCGCTCAATGAGAAAAATCGCTAAGGAAGTGGGAGTAATCCGTGAAACAGTGCGAATCATTGCAAAATCAAAGCTTAATCTTAAGCCGTACAAGCTCCGAAAAGCTTGTACGGCAAGATCTGACACAAAAAAAGAAAGATTTGCGACTGCCAAGATGCAAGGCGTTGCTACGCTCCTCCGTGTTAAAAAATGTTGAAAATATCTTGTTTACAGATGAAAAATTTTTCACGGTTGAACAACATTTCAATGCGCAAAATGACCGAATGTGGCTAACATCATCATCGCAACAAAATAGGACTGTTGGCCGAGTTCAAAAGCCAGCTTCCGTTATAGTATGGGCTGGAGTTTCCGCTAATGCCAGAACCCCTCTAATATTCGTTGAAGAGGGTGTTAAAATTGACCAGGTTATTTATCGGAGCATTTTAAATGAACATGTTCTTCCCTGGGCCCAAGATACATTTGGAAATGAAAACTCGACTTTCCAGCAAGATTCTGCACCTTCCCACATGGCAAAACTAACGCAAACATGGATAAAAGACAATTTTTCTGGATTCATAACATCTCAAGAATGGCCACCATACTCCCCAGACTTGAATCCAATGGACTACTCTATTTAGAGTATTTTAGAGAGTAAGGCTTGTGCATCTCAACACCACAGTCTGGAGTCGCTGGCAAATTCATTAGAGAAAGCCTGGACTGAAATTGATCAGGAAGTCCTGCGGCGAACAGTCCTACGATTTCCGGATCGATTGAAGGCACGTGTGCAGGCTAAAGGAGGTTATATTGAATGAGGTGGGGTTCAAATGAATGTTTATATATTCAGCAATGTTAACACTTAATTGTACTTAATGGAAGTACGTCCTTTTGAAAATAACTGCTGAAATGTGTGCGTCACTTTATGATTGTCACCCTGTATACAGTAACTTACAAAACTGATCACACAAAGGGATATTTTTTGGATATGATAAAGTCAAATCAAAAAGTAACAGCGTAATCTCAATACTCATCCAGATGAAACAAAGTGGAAACAAATTTTCGAAATACAATAACAAAGGTTCCAAAAGGGTCTTGAAACTCCCGAAATTAACACCATAAATAAAGATTTTTTTAAATTTTTAGCCAATAATTTTTTCGAATTCCACAGTTCTGTTATTAGCATTTTCAACAATTCTGTCCTTTGCTTTCGCCGCGATTTTAGAAATTGCTTCAATCCGGTTTTCCGAGACAACTCTTTTTCGGCGGCTCCTATACGAAAAATATTGCAGAGCAAAGTGACAGAGAATTAGTTTCTCTAGTGTTTTTTTTAAGCTAGTTTTTCAATAAGATCAATACTTTTTATGTTACAGTAGTAGAAAGTTTTTCAGAGACCCCAAAATAAAAAATTTCTTAAGCTAAAATTTTAGAGAATTGAATTCTTTACGATTGCTCACCTTTCCGACCGATTTTTTCCACATGTCCGATAGTTCCAATGCGATATAGTAAAAGAAGAGTGGAGAAATTATTTTTAATCCGCATTCAGATTTATGTATCAGTTTCAATTAGCAATATCTCAATAAATAGAAGAAACAGTCGGCTTCAATTCAGATAGCTAAGGCGCTGCCCTTTCCTTCATTCTAATTTGAGTTTTATCGGTTTTGGTGTCTACGAGAAAGCTGTTCAGTATAACGAGAAGAATATTGTTGTTGATGTTGTGAAAACAAAAGATGGAGGATATCTACTCCCCATATCCCAAATTTTGGAAATTCTTTGAGTATAGTTTAGAATAATATTGCCAACACGTTGGCTAAAATTATACTAAAAAAAACTAAAATGAGTCCCTTCCGCACTCGTCACAAGATGTGATAACATACTTTGCGTATTGTTGTTTACTTCATTATAAAAGTTTTCATTTTTATGTTCCAAAAAGTGCAACCACGGATTTAGTTTATTCTGCCGTATAGTCGTATAATTTTGTATCAAAAATAAGAGAATTTTCGCCACATTTTAAATTAGTTTTCTCAATTATTTTAAAATTTAATTTAGGAAAGAATAAACTATTCAATAAAATAATATATTAAATAATAAAAATTTTTGATATGTTTCTCTACTCCATTGAGTCGTGTGAACAAATAAAAGTAAAAGCTTATACTTGGTTTTTTTTCAATTTATTAATAAATCCAAATGTTCTTATACTTCTGATGTCTTTCTTAATGTTACAGTCTCAAAAATGTGGATTCGCTAATTTTTATTCATAGAAATTGGAAGAATTTCTTTAAAAAATGCGAGGTATGAACTTTTCCCCTTTTTTTATTCCCACTACCCATTGATATGTAAGTATATTCTACAACCGTTTTTGATATAGAAATTATGTGTTGCATACTTTTGGGCTTAAAGTAAAATATAAAATATAAAAAAAAACACACACCTTTAAAATTACACATGCTATGAAACCTCAAATCACACCAACGTAACATTTGATTTTAATTTCTATCAATTCACTTCACTATAAATTTTTCTTAAGTCCCGAGTGAAGATGTTATCACATCAAAAAAAAAAAAAAACTCTACTCAAAAAACTCCAAAAGTTTCGGCTATGGGATGTAGATGGAGGATTCTTGTCTTCACAAAAAATGTTCTTCTCTTTATACTAAAACTAAAGACATCAAAACCGATAAATCCCAAATTAAAAATGTACGGAGTACAGTCTTTTTAACCCCAGTTTTCTGATTTCATGTACCGTTATCTGAAAAACCTGAAGTGATGCAGCAAAATAGTATTCAGATTCGAGCTCAGCAACCTAAATTACTCTAAAATATATGTGAAATCGAGAGTCCAATTGAAAAACTTAATTTCGTGGCACAGTGTAATTAACATCACCATCAAGATCTCTATCAAATGAATCAATTTGATATCTTCCCCCGACTCGTTTGAGATCATTGTATTTTTTTACAAAACGACAATATGAAATTTATGATTCATATTGAAAATAGACTTTGATATTTGGGGAAATCAAAGAACGCAAACTCATTGGTATTGCTGCCCTCGAACACCCACCCATCACCTTAGGAAGATACTGCTGGAAGAAGTCATGACAAATCCTATTTAAAACAGACCGCGTCTGTGTAGATAGTTAAGATGTTCAATTTTCAAAAACAATTTTCAGCATTACCATATAATAAACTTTCTCAAAACGTGGTTCTTATATAAAGTCAACTTGGCCAAATTTATGAAATCCAAAAAATTTCTTTGCATACATACCTTTTTTTTTTTTAGCAGCAACTACTGTACGCGTTTGTATGTGCGCCAAGAAGTGAAACAAATTAGTTTTTAATTTTTCTTTCTTTTGTATAAGTCAAAAATGCAAAATTCACAATTAAAATGTCAAATTCTGACAATGACAACACAAGAAACAGTACGCAAGAGAATGAGAGAGAGAGTGAGAGCAATAATGATTTATGCCCTTAATAACTTAAGAGAGAAACAAAAGCAAAAAAATGGAGAGAGTCACAAAGAAAGAAAGCCAAAGTGCAATGCAGTAATTTACTGTGGTGATTACGTGTTAGCTGTTTGCGTTTTAAACTGGGCTCGCTCTCCCTAAGATTAACTGTCAAATTAAATGCAGTTATTTTTGTTTTTTTGTTTTTTGTGATACGTTATTTTTGTTTCTTAAGCTTGTGACGTTTACTCTAGAGTTTTTGTGTTGTTGTTGTTGTTTTGATTGTGGTATTTTTTGTTTCACTGATTTGCCTTTGAGCTTTAACAAAACAAAAAAATGCAGTTAAATATAGAGGTAGAAGTGCACTTTATTATTTGTTGTTGTTATTGCTGTTATTGTTGGATTTGTGTAAATCTTTGATTTCCGCTTACGTTAACAACTTAACTTTTTTTTTGTTTTTGGGTAATTTCCGCTTGAACGTTCACATTCACGCGCCGTTGTTGGCCGGCCTCAAATTTGACATTCTTATTGTTTCGTTGTTTTTGTTGTAATTGACACTTTAAAGGCGCGTCGTCGCGTTTGTAGCTTTAAAAATTTTACAAAATTACCGTAATTTTTGCAAACTATTTTTACAATTGATTTTTAGCACAAATTTCAGTTAGTTTAAAATTTTTGTTTTCCGGTAATGCAGAAAGAAGGAGTTGTTTTTGTTGCTTTAGGAAGAAGGCAAGAGATAATTTTTAATTTGTGCTTATATGTGAGTTCTCGTTTTTATTTTACCCATACATATACACACTCGTGGGAGTGTGAGTGATTTCTGCCAGACTAATTTTTGTGCAGAAACTTTTCAAAACAACAACAAATAAAGAACCTGTTTCTAAATTTAAAATTGCTGAAATTTTTGATGGCCAAAAAAAAACGCAAAAAAAAAAATAAAAATGTTTTATGTATGGCGCGCCTCTGACGCACTCACTCGAATTTCAGAAAGCAGACGTTGAAAAGGAATTTTTCTGCTTTTTCAAAAATTATTTCTTAAATATTTTTCTGCAATTTTTTCTGTTAGCACCAAAAATAATAAACTTTTACACAAAATTCTTTTTCAAAATATTTTCTTTGCATTTTTTTCGATTTTACATTCAGATTTTCAGAACTTCACTCAAATGAAAACGATCGTTTGCATTTCACTTTACACAGAAGCCTTTGAAAATTTTTACGACTATAAACATTCAAAAAAAAACTAGAGAAATGAAAAGTATCTTTCGATTCGGTTCATATGCGCCGCCGCTATACGCTCGCACGTTCGTACGCTTACTGCAGTTTATACTTGATTAAAATTTATTCTTTTCGGCACCGCTTAAGCCGCCGGAAGCTAAAAGTAAACTGAGAAATAATAATAAGTTTTTCAGCAATTTTTCTTCATTGTTGCTGTCGGTGCTTCATTTTTGTATTCAAACGATAGCAATTCTCGTTCGTTCGCACAAAACTGTTCCCATGTATCTTTTTCTCTTACACACACACAGATACACACGCATGCACTCTCTCATTTCCATGCTCGTTCTCATTTTTCATTTCATTGCGTTCACACACACACACACACATACATACACTGTGGAAAGAGGAATGATATGGAATTGAATGAAATTGAATTTCATTCAATTTTTTTTGTTTTTGCTTTACAAATGTATAGCGAAAAAAAAACACAACAACAATTCATAAGATAATATAGTCGCTGCTTTTTGTTGTTGTGACTTTTCGTTCGTTTGTTGTTGCGCTGTTTTGTATTTCTTTTTTTTTTTGCTACTGATTTTGTTGTGCATTGAAATGCAACATTGCGTTTTCGACTGGTTCTGTTTAGTCGTTGTTGTTGCTGCTGTTACTGTATTGTTATTGTTTTGTATGTTGTAGTTCATATCATGAAAATCACAGTTTTTCTTGGTTTTTGTTGTTTGAGCGCTGGTTGCGTATGAGTGATCATTTAGATTTTTTTTCCCGATGTTATACAGAGCGCACAGTGGGATAGAAATTGAAAGTTATGCATAAAGTCAAAAGCATTTAACTTCCAATTAAAAAAAACAAATTAAATTACGATGCAAAATCAGAGTAGTTTTGAAATCAATTCATCCCGCAAAAGCTTAATTTGAAACTTAATTTTTAAGTGTATAAATCGAGCTTCAAATATGCTGAAAAATATTTACCATAACATTTTAACTCGGAGCTATAGGAAAATTTATAGTGGAGTGAATTGACAGAAATTAAAATCAAGTGTCACGTCGTTGTCATGTAAGGTTTCAAAGTATGTGTGAGTTTTATTATATATTTTACTTAAGCCTAAAAGTATGCAACACATAATTTTTTATCAAAAACGGTTATGGCACATATTTACCTATCAATGGAATAGAATGGAACATATCAAAAATAGTTTTTATTTATTGTATAGTTTATTTTAGTTTATTATTTCCTAATTGAAATTGTAAAATAATAACAACATTAGGTGATGTAGACATGCATAAAGCAAAGAAAATGCATTGCTTTTTTTTGGAACATAAAAACGAATAGATTTATAATGAAGTAAACAACACAGCGTAAAGTAAATTATCACATCATGTGGTGAGTGCAGAAGGAACTCATTTTAGTTTTTACTAAATTCAACAGTTTTCTAGCATATTAAAACAAAATTAACTACTAATTTGAGCTCGGTGACACTGTATTTCTAAGAAATACAAGACGAAAACTCTCCATGAGTTCAACTAGAACAGACTCGAGAAGAAATTGGCAGTATTGCCACCAAAAGCTTCACTGATGAATTCAAGAGGGAATCCTCCAAACAAATCTATATTCGAAGAGTCAAAATTTATGAATTATTTTTTCGTAATAGATATCAACCCATACCCTTAATCGATAACACAGTGCATTAAAATTTCAACTTTTGTTTTATGCGCCAGATTTATATTAATTTAGGACCGCTGATCTCACTTTTTCTCCATCACTTCTAGATCTCCCACAATATGGATCTGAAGTCGTAAAACTGGGGTATTCAGGGGCTATTAAAAGATTTATCTTAACAGATACGAATTTGATGTCTGAAGCAAAATTGTTAAGCGTAAAGAGATATACCCGTGGTTCAATCCCACATGAAGCCAACAAAATTCTTTTGTTTTGTTTTAATCAATTAAATTATTATTTTTTTTTTCAATTTCTAGTAGTCTGTAGGGGTCTGTAGTAAAAGTTTTTGATTTTTTAAATTACAACAACAACAAAAACTCGGCTTTTGGATTTTTCTACACGAAAAAAAACATTCTGTAATAATTCATTGGATTTCTGATAATAATTACAGTTTTCCCTGTCTTGCCCGAATAGTAAACGAAAAACTGTAATAATTGATTACGATCAAACAATAATTCCCTTGAGTTTAATTTATAATATCCAGAATGAATCAATAAAATTTACGAATGAATAAGCAGCTAATATTATTGGAGTTTCAAATCAATTTTTACAGTTTGATTTTGTAAATTATCAAATTGGAAATTGAATTTTTACTAAGCATAATAAAAAAAGCAATAATTGAAGAGTTATAGAATATTTTGTTCTCTTCCGTATATATAGCTTCAAATTGCATTGATTAAAAGCAAATAACTCGACTAGCTATCTTCATGATTCTAGGGTAATTCAAAAAAAGATGGTGTTTCAATGGTTTTTGGAAAACTGTTCGATACAATTATGAAATGGCATTGGATATAGTGTAAATATCCCAAATCTTACTAGCTTCAGGTAAAAGGTCCCGGATAAATAATCCAAAATGTCTCGTTTCAGAAAGAAGTCAACCAATGAGTTTGAAAGTTATTTTATTGAATGATAACATATAGAAAAATATTTGATATTTAAATCAAAGTAAATGTGTGATTTAAAAAATGAAAGCAATGAAACAAAAATATTTTCATAAATTTTTACAGTTTGCCCCGTAATATTTAATTGCCAATCATAGAATATTTCAATAGTAATTCAGTATTTTTTTTCAACTCAATTTTTCCATGCCACTTTGAATATTTTCCATTCTGAAACTGTAATAATTAAGTTTTGGGCTGTAATGTTTGCAGTTTACCCATAAATTTATATTGAGTCTCTCATGAAACTTCTAAATTACAGGGCGAAATGATAATTTCTTCTGATTATTCTGCTTTTTTTGAATATCACACGTTATTTTTCACAAATCTTTTTTTTTCCGTGTAGGAAATGTGTACTTCTTAAGTCATTTTGATGTTCAAGGATCCTCAAATAAAAGAAAGACAGTATAATAGTTTTTTCAACGGTTTTTAGCGAGCAATTTGTTAGGAATTGGAGAAACCGATAACTCAAAATAAGCTTAAGCTATATCAACCAAGCATGGTACAGATATTTCTTATAACCAGACACGAGCCCAGCTGTGGAAAGACCGGTCAAGTGGGCGTTTAACCGCCTATTCAAGTGAAGTTTTCAAAAAATGATAGCAAAGGAATTACTGAACCAAAATTGTTAACTTTGGGCAATAACCACGCCTATCTCCTTAACAAGTAAAATCTACAAAAGAGCAATATCAAAAGAAATATTGATACGCATATAACTAAATTTGGTATAGTGAGTATTTCATATGAAAACTATCGAAATTCAATAAAAACCATGCCCAACTACCGTTGAATCTGAAAAGATATTTTTTTAGAGTGTGTCTAGGGCATCAAAAGTACGGCCGCGCCTGTGCTTTGCTTTATATCCGGTTATAAAGAAAAAGAAAACACAAATTTCAACAGTAAATGTTCGGAAATTGAAAATATTTCAAATATTTAATTAAAAATAAAAATATTTTTTAACGATGCCCACTGTAAATTATAAATTTTCTAAAAATTTTATATCCAATAATATTTCTGTGTTTCGTTTTGTTTTTTTCCGACAAAATATTGTTTATTTCATTTCGACAGACTGCATTCGGAGCTAATCACAAGCATCACATCATCATCATCATCATGATCACTACCAGTGCCACCACCGCCAACACAGAACAGCACAGCAACCACAATCGTAACAGCAACAACAAAAGCAGTCCTAGTGATTACACGCGGTAAGACTTCAACTTCTTCTCTTTGTTGTGCTGAATGATCTTGCATGCGTGACGACGCTAAAAAAGAAATAGTTTTCCTAAAAATTCGACGAATACAGAAGAAAAAAAAAAAAGGAAGAACTATCTTTTGTATCTATAAGATACATACATACATACATACATACAGAGACACACACACATAAATCATATACTTATTGCCAGCGGCTCTACTATAAACAAATAAGCTAAAAGCAGAAGCAAGAAGCGTTTGCTTTACTTGCGCTTGAACGCCGTCGCACTTGGACTCGCACAAGTGCGCGTCGCACTACATACAAAACAAAAGCAAAAAAAAAAAAAAAAAGAAAGAAAAGAAGCACTGGAACACACACACACACACACACTCATACTCAAGTATGCAAAAAAAATAAAAAGTGATACTGCCACAAAGAAAATTTTGTATTGTAGAATTTCGAAGAATACGAGAAATATGAGCGCGCTAATCAGAAAATCAAGCAACAGCAAAAACAACAACAACAACAAAATACAAAAAAGATAATATGCAAAAAAACATGTACATATTTATGTATGTATCTTGAAGATATACAAAAGATACTACTTAAGTGTTTCAATGCCATATAGTTTCCACCACAACAGCTGCTATTGTGGGAAGGGAATCGGGTGAAAGTGAAACGCTTACCACAATTTTTTGCGTAGAGAAAAACTGCATATGGAATTGAAACACATGTTTGTTTGTTTCGAATGCCAAGTTGTTTCAGGTTTTGCTAATTTTTTTTTACATTTCCCTTTATGCCGCTTTTTATTGGCGTTTTTGTTTTGATTCACGTATTCATTTGCACCTGACTATTTTCGTAGCGATGAATGCATTCGTAGTATTTGCGAGCAATAAAAACAAAGAAGCGATAAGATACAGGTGCAATTTTTATGTGGTGATTTTTATGAGTAGGATTTTTCTTTTCAGTAAAAAAAAGTAAATAATTGTAAAAAAGTATTATAATAAAAGTAAAAGTAAATAGTGTAAAAAAAAAACTCTTATCGGCTCTCAAACAAATGGAGTTGAGGCTAATAAACTCGTTTGTTTTTCTGTTTCAATATTTATGATTATCTGCAACTAACTTTTATTTATGTACATATATTTCTTTAATTTATTAATGTTTTCGAATTTATTTTTCATATTTTAAGACTTACCTAAATCACTGTAGAGCGTCGTATTTAACGCAATGTCCATTGGACATGTATCAGAATCTTCTGGTTCTTCGGGTAGTGTTGGCGGCCCATCCCACAGTACTTTTGCTGGACGTCGCACGCGATCCAAACGAACGCGTGGATATTCATTGAAAAGTACATCGGTTAGCTGGTAATATAAAAATCATCAAAAAATAAGTAGAAAGTTCTTAATATTCATAAATTTCTAAGTATTTTGATATTTTACAAAGAACAAAAAAAAAAAAAAATATTTAATCTTTTTTTTTCAATAATTGAGAGATTTCTATATACTTTGAGAATACAACCGGAATTTGGGCATAACCCAAATCACTCTGCAGGATAAACATTCAGCTATTATGATTTTTGTTTTGAATTGAAAGACTTTTTGAAGAAAAGAAAACATAAAAGCTCACGTGGAGATGCACTAGTAACTAACCTAAGGGTAAAAGGTCGGAATATGTAATCTTGTCCGGTTGTCAAACTTAAATGCCCTCAGAGAAGCAAACTTTGATTCCCTTATAATATTCAATACCGCAGATGCAAAGATCTAGATGAGAAAAAATCCTAGCCCCTTTCTAGTACTAAGGAGTGAGATTGAAAAAATCTTAACACACGTTTAACCTAATAATTTTTTTTGGGTGTAAAATTTAAAAATTTCTTTGATCTAGTTAGCTTTGAAAAATATGTCAGTTGTTATTTTTAATGACAAACATGTTGATTTATTGTGAGTTTGATCAAAATGAGTGAAGAAAAAGAGTACGTCTTAAAATAATTAAAAATTTTCAAAATAAATCCAAATTGCTCCTACAAAAAATTGGCCAAAGAATTGAAGGTCTGCCGTCAAACTGTTTCCAATGTTATTAAACAGTTTCAGGAGAATTTGACCATCGATAGGAAACCTGGTTCGGTAAGAAAACAAGGACCACGTGATATTGTGAAAGCCAAGAAAATAGAAAGCATATTGAAAAGATCTCCAAGCACATCTGGTAGAAAAGTTGCCCAGTGCTCTGACTATTTAGTGCGAAAAGTTAAAGCCAATGCAGGTTTGAAAACATACAAAGTCCAAAAAGTTCCAGACAGGAATGCTGTAAAAAATTTAGACTTTAGACGCCGAAAGTAGGGCTCAGAAATTAAAATCGAATTTCATACAAAAATATTCATGTTGTATAATGAACGACGAAACGTATGTACTGGTAGATTTTACGCATTTTACGCATCTTCCGGGTAAAAATTTTTATATCGCTGATCCTCGAGGAAATGTCGAAGAACAATGTAGAATCCAAAAGCAGACAAAATTTCCTAAAAAATTCCTGGTATGGCAAGCTATATGAAGTTGCGGCAAAAGAAGCAAGTCATTTGTTACAGTGGGCTCTATAAATACCGAAATATACATCAAAGAATGTTTGAAAAAAAGACTTCTTCCTTTCATAAGAGAGCACAATGTGTCCACATATTTTTGGCCCGATTTGGCATCATGTCACTACGGCAAGAAAGCTCTGGAGTGGTACCAAAGTAATAACATAGTTTTTGTACCAAGAGAGGCCAATCTCAATCCTCCAAATTGTCCGCAGCTAAGACCAGTGGAGAGATATTGGGCTCTTGTGAAAAGAAACTTAAAGAGCACTAAAAAGGTGTCCCAAAATATCGAAGATTTTAAAAGGAGATGGTCAAACTTTTCCAAAATGATGTCTGAAACAACTATCAAATCTCTAATGGAAGGCTTACCAAAAAAGGTCCACGAGTTCATAAATATTGGTTAGAACTATAAAAGTTATATTTTTCTGTAATTTGAAAATATTATCAATTAAATAAAAAAAGAATCAAAACTCTAAGACCAGCCGTTTAAAAACTATTGAATTTTATATATGTTAAGATTTTTTCGATCTCACTCCTTATGAGAACATCTGGAACACTTAAAAAACTAGTGAGGAGAAGCAAAGCCAGCTACCTTCAGCTACCTGGATAAGGGGGAATAAATGCTAATGAAGAAGCTGAGAATTTAAATTTTTTAAACATTACATTAGTATTACATATTATACTTTTGAAAATATTCCCTCAAAATTTCATTAAGATCGGAGTGCTACAACTTGCTGCAAAAGCAAAAATATGAAAAGTAAACAAAAATTGTTTCTTTTTTGCATAGACATTCAAATTTTTTTTTTAATGAATGCAAGTTTTTATATCTTTAAATTAACCCATATCGTCCCGGTACTAGATGCCATGATAAGGCTGGTTAGGTTGGAGTGGCTGTCGGGAGACACACTTAAGCCTGAACGGCCCATTGTGATACCACTTAGTTGGACCTACAATTTAACGCCGATTCCGCAGGGCGGATGCCATGATTCAATTCGGAAAATTTTCAAAGGACAATTCCGATATGTCTTCAATAAGAAATTAAAAAGAAAAATAAAAAAAAAATGGTTTGTGAATTTTAGAGGGTATAGTAGTTTTTGGTTTACCCCAAGAAAATAAGGTGACCAGGTGTAAAAAAAACTAAAAATATTTCTACGAAACATCATGAGCAATAAGTATTCTCTGGAATCAAATGTATTTAACACAGTATTTTAGAAGTTATAATAAGTTAAAAACAGAAAATATGCATTTTTGTTAAATTTTCAACTATTTCTCCATACATTTTTTTTACAAAAGTTTGGTCAGCTGTAGCCTCAGAAAAATATATATTCACCTGTTAAGTTATAATTTCCACATCAAGTTTGTTCTTTTATATAGGCGAATTTCTCATTTCAATGCAAAATAATTAATTTTACTATTTTTGGTTGAGTTTCAAAACCACCTTCCAAAAAAATGTGTCTGTTCACCTTGAAGTCAGGTGAAACACAATATTAGGTGCGCAACTAAGTTATAGCTGTTTTTTTTTATAAAAATGCAACTTTATTGTCAAGAAATGGTGACAAATGAATCTTTTAAAGTATTGTCCATCGCTAGCTACCACTTTTCCCCATCTTTCTGGCAGAACTCGAATACCTTCACGGAAGAAGTGTTCGTCTTTTGAGGCTATCCATGAATCAAGCCATTTTGTGATGTCTTCATGTGAGTGGAACTGCTGACCAGCCAGACCATGTGCCATCTAACGAAACAAGTAGTAATCGGACGGAGCAATATCTTGGGAATACGGCGGGTGGGATAGGACTCCGTGAGTTTCTACAGTGCTCCGACGCTGACTACAATTTTTGTTTTTTGTAAATGTTCATAACTCCTTAACTATTAATCCAATTATATTTTAATGTTCAGCAAAAACATTGCAATTTGAGAGATCTTTCCAACGATTAAATTGCAACATTAAATTCGGCATTCAACGGAGGACGACACTCCCCTATATACTGAAGAGTGCGCACGAAAAAATTGTAACACGTTTTTTTACTTCCTACATTTGTTAGAAGTGTCCGATAAAGAAAAAAATGGCATATTATCGTCTTTGGCTTTAATGACAGATGAAGCCAAAATAAATTATTTTCATTTCCTCAAAAGTTTTTGCTAAAAATGGATACTCAAGCTGATTGTCGAAAAATCATTAGGAAAGTTTTTCAACAAAATCCGCAAAGGCAGTCACTTAAAAATGCCCAAAACTGTTAAAGTGTCCCGCCAAACTAATAGCCGAGTTTTGAAAAACGTTGATGATAATCTAAGCATTGATTGAAAGGTGGGATCTGTCAGAAAATGTGGGGCAGCAGACACAAAGCTAAACGTGTCAAGGACATTTTTCATAAAAATCGAAATGCTGCGGCAGAAAAATAGCTCAAAAATGAGCTCAAAGGGAGTTGGGCTTAAATCGTACAAAGTTCAGAAAGCTCTATATAATAATGCTAGGAAAAACATTGACGCAGGAAATAGAAGAAAAAAATTGCAGGCAAACTTTCTAACAAAATTTCAGTGAAACACATGCATTAGCGAACTTTTTTTTATTATTATAGTGGATTCAATTCTCTACCTGAGAATTGAACCCGTTGAACTGATTATCCAGTCGAGCATGTTTAAGCACTAAGTCACCGAAGTGACTCATTTTATTAGAAAAATCCTTACGGACACTTTTTAAAGCATTTACTTCCCATCTGGGAAACGAACCTGAGGCAGCTGGAACTCCAGTCTAGCACTCATTCATCAGGCCACCGAGGTGACCTAACCAACTTTTCACAGCTTCCATGCAACGACTTTTACGTAGCGGATCAACGGGAGAATGTGCCAGAAAAATACAGAACCCAAAAAAAATTCAAGTTCTCTAAGAAATTTCACGTTTGGCAGGCCATATGCAGCTGCGGTATAAGAAGCCAGCCATATGTAACTTCTGGGCCAATCAACAAGGATATTTACGGTGCTGAATGCTTGAAAAAATGGTCAAAATCATTTGTGATGCAACATAAAGTATCCAACTTCTTTTGGCCTGATCTGGCATCTTTCCACTATGGAAAAAAGCCATGGAGTGGTTCACCAGAAATGGTTTTAATATTATACCTAGAGAGGCTAATCCGACAAAATGTCCAGAGCTGAAGACAGTGAAACGTTATTGGTCTCTAATTATAAGACATAAGGCAAGGGAATTTAAGATTAAAGGCTTAATTATGCATAAGTAACGGGACAACAGTCGCTGTGTAGTCAGCTACTAAACACAATGGAAGCGGCACCACCTGCAGCAAACGCAGCCAAAAAAACAACAAAAGCAAACTCTTTTCTCCCTCTGTCGCTTGTCAAATTAGAAATAGATTTAAAATTGGCTGCAACCACAATTGTGGTCGGTGGTCGTGTCGTCGCCAAAATAATCGTCTCCATAAGAACATGTTGTTTTTATAATTTGACAGATGTTGCCGTGTAGCTGCCGTCGTCAATGTGTATGGTGTGCATTATAGCTAGAACAAAATTTCGTTGTTTTGAATCAAAAATTTTATCTTACAAAAAATAACCGGAGAACAAAGTAAAGAAGAGGTCAATTAACCGTCGTCGACTGCATATAAAAATCTCTCAAATTTGAAAAATGTTGCGAAAAATAAAATTGCAGAAATATAAAAATTACAAGCAATAACGAAAAATCGAAATAATAAAGACTAGTAAAGTTACAAGTTAAAAATAAAATTAGAAAAACGTTTTCGATATTAATAAGAAAAAAATGCAAAAAATATTTAAAAAAAAAAACAAAGGAATTTAAAAAAAAATTTTATTTTTTTGTAAAGACATTAAAAAATCAAAAAAACATGAAAATGCTTTCAAATACATAAAAAAAAACAACAGAAATTAAAATCATTGTAGATTTAAATAAACTTTAAAATTAAGTTTTTACATATTATTTAAAAAAATATAGAAATGAAATAATTAATTTTTGCGTGTTAATTTTGTATTCTACCAACCTCTTTTTTGGGCGTAGCCGGAAATATCTATTTATTTGATTTTATAATTTTTTTTGGTTAATATTTAAATAGTTTTTGTGCATTTTTTTTTTTTTTTAAACAATTTTTTAATCAAAAATCATTGTTATAATATTTTTAGATAAGCATGTGTTTTTAGTTTTAGCAGTAGACGCAGAAGAAAAGAAAGAAGAAGAAAGAAAGATACAATTTCAAAGATACATTAGCATATTTTAGTTTAAATACAATTACAATTTTATTTAGTATTATTGGGAAATATTTTTAGCAAAACTATGAATTTTTAAGTACTGAAAAATTTAAAGACTCACCGAAATTTCTTCACTGCAATATGCGGTGAAGGATTGTTCATCTTGTTGCAATACACAGTATAAAGGACCCCATGGTAATGCTTTCAGTTTGCGGGTTAATTCACCTTCAGTTTCTGTAAAGAAAATAAATTTTATTAATTAAAATTTTTAGGTAAACGTAAAAATTTATAAAAATAAATGATAAAAATTGGGAAATAATTTTTAAAATTTTTTTTTGCTTATAAATAAATTTATTTCTTAAAAAATCTTACTTGGCAATCATGACATGTGACTGCCACCTGGTGTTTACTTTACGAAGTAAATGTTTTGTTTAGCTTAGGCACAAACCAAAATGCGTAAAATTTAATATTTTATGTATGAGAAGAGGGGAATTAGAGTTGCCATGTCTGTGCGAGTTTTAGTGGTACAATTTTAACTTGGGTAATTTTCAAATTATTTTGTATGTAATTATGCTTATTAAGAGAAATATAATAAAAATTCGAAGAAACTAAAATTTATAGATTTGCAAGGCGGTATAAAAATATTCAAAGAAAACACTAAATTCAATGAATTCAAAGATGAGTTGCAAAAGCTGTTGCTAATGACGCTTAAGAGAATTTGGTAACCAAATTAGCAAATGCAAATTGTAGAACGAAAACGCTCTAATTATGCGAATAAGGAAATCTATGGCCAAAAGAACTGATTATACATGTATGCCATGTGCCAAACTAAACCAGTGATCTGTCATCTGGATTTGGGTTGACTTTATTAAATTAAAGTTCTAGGTTATGTTTAGTTTTCGACAAAAAATTTAATCAAAACATTTTATTTGATTTTGTATGGATTACAAATCTGAATGAAAGTTATTGAGGATATTTTTATAATGTAAACCTCGATGCAAACAATCACTATCAGCTAAGATTTCTATTTTACATAAATACACTATGGTGCATAACTATAGTCGCACTTATGTTTCAACACATTTACTCATTCTAAGACATTACAGAATAAATTCATTATGAAAGAGAACTTAAAATTAGTTAGTTTTCTCGATCAACATTTTCTCAGACATCAATTTATTACCCTTTTTGCACTTAGTATTCAGCTCCCTTCGATCAAAAAATTAAAACTTTGACCCACTGTAGCTGAGGTCATGGCTATACAGGTGGTAGCGAACTGGCTGAAATGCAATAAAATATTTGCCCATGATATCGTCATTTTCAGCGACAGTCAACCTGCTATCAAATCCCTAGCCAGTATATCACTGACCTCCAAAGTGGCTCTTGATAGTCGGCGATTACTCAATGAAGTAGCCGATGAACTCAACGTACACCTTGTATGGGTACCAGGTCACAGTGGCATACTTGGAAACAATAAAGCTGATGAACTAGCTAGATTAGGCACACAAATGCCGCTACTACAATTCAAAAACTACCCGGGTATCCCACTGGCAACCTGCAAGCTTAACGTTCAAACGGAGTTCTTGAACCAGGCGAAGGTGAGATGGCAGACAGGACGCACATGCAAAATCACCAAGCAGGTATGGCCAGAGTACAACCCCAAACGCTCTAAGAAGCTACTATCTTTCAGCAGAAGACAAATTTACAAAGCCGTGGCAGTAATAACTGGATATTGCCTTATAGGTGGTGCGCACGCAGCTAGATTAGGTGCGCCCTCAAATGACTTTTGCAGAAGTTGCAGGGATGCTTTTGCCCAGCCTTGGCTATATGTAGGAAAAATGCCCTGGGTCAATATTTTCTAGATGACCAGTCTGACGTGGGGTTAACTGACCTAGGAAACCTACTCAATTATGTAACTAAGTCCAAGTTGTTCGATTAATCTTGGCTTTTTTTTCTTTTTCAGTGTTAAGGGGGTGGATGGATATTAGCACCCACGTGGTAACACAACGGGCCGTATCTGGCCTAAGTGTGTCCTGATGGACAGCCACTTAACCCAACCTAACCTAACCCACTGTAAAAAAAAAAAACAGACGTGCTGGACTATAAGTTTATTTTACAAAAACGGTCTATAGAACATATCCTTTCACGATTATAGGTTAGCTATTCTGTTGCAGCCAAAAAGTCTTAATTTGTTGGACTGTGTAATTAACAGATTGTGCAAATAATAAAAATCGAAATTAGTAAATTCAAATGCGAATAGATTTTGTTTTTTCATTTTAAAAAATGACAAAAAATGTTTTAATATTTTTTTTTAAAACCATTTTATTATTTTTATTAAGAAAAAGTAACACGTATCATTGATTTCGAGTGAAAAGGCACTAAGTTCATTTTTTATGAAAAGTTAAATTTTGATGCAGTAAATAAGAGAAATTAAAAATATATCGTTTGCAAAAGGAATTATGTATTTATCTCGTTTTTACTTGTGGTTAGACATTGATACGTAAAAGTGCTATGTCCGCAGCTCTCAAAAAGCACAAGCTTAGCCATATAAAAACTAGCAAAATGTTCATTTCAATCAAACTGTGTAATTGTATTGAATGCTTTTTCGTATTGCTGCTTAATTTTTTGCAGAATTTTTGTATATTTACAGTAAAAAATGTTGGAAAGTTTTTTTGTGTGTCTTCTGTGAAATTAACAGAAATGTACTTAGCACCTTTTCACTCAAAGCTAACGATATATTTAAAACAAAATTAAAATTTTAATACTCAAAATTAAATAATAGGAGATTATAAAGGGTTTTCCATTTGGAAATTATTAAAAATTACTACCGAAATTCTGAGTAGGTGGTCGCCACTTTAAGAGCGATTACTCCAATTTTCATGTTACCGTCAATGGAGAGCGCTTTCATGTTACCGTCAATGGAGAGCGCTATCGTGTTATGTTGGAAGATTATTTGTGGCCAGAATTGGATGAACTTGACACCAAAGATATGTGGTGCCACTAGACACACAGCACGCGTCACAATCGATTTATTGAAAGGAAAATTTGGTAATCGTATTATCTCGAGAAATGGTCCGGTGGAATGGCCGCCCCGTTCATGCGATCTAACGCCATTAGATTTCTTTTTTTTTAAGGGACTATGTTACTGGTCTCTGCCAACAAGCCAGCAACTTTCAAAGACAATATCAAAATATCAAAATTGGGTCCAAAGAATCGATCGCTGTAAACGGGCTCGTGGTGGTCATATGACTGAATTCGAATTTCATTTATAAAATGTAATGCTTGCACTACACCCACAATAAATTTCAACTCAATATCTCAAAAAATTCCGTGTTTTATTCATAGATAAAATTGTTATGTCCTTAATGGAAAACCCTTTACTTTAGGAAAAGTAATTCTGCAGCTCAATAATGCCAATTCAATTTTTATTATCTTTTTTTTTTTTTTTGGAACATAAAAAAATTGCTCACATAAATTATTCGCATAAAAAATAAATCAACAATTATGCGAATTGCAATCCCAAAAATTTCCAAATAACTTTCATATCCAAATGCATTCACCATACTCATAAGAAATATGTAGCTAATTTATAATTACATTGTATCGAGTTTTGGGGAAATATTTTATTACATGAATTGGCATCGATTTCATTTAATGTAGTCTCATTGCAATGCAATGCAACAAATTTTATTTCTAATAAAAATTTGAAAACTCAAGCGAAGAAATCTTTTAAAAACATTCGAAAAATAAAATCAAACAGGTCAAATCTTTATAGTAGCGTAAACATAATTTGACAGTTGACTGCGCTTCATCGTTTCCTGTTTATAGGCTAATCATCATCATCAGTAGAAGCATCAGCAACAAAAACAACAACAACAACAACATCAGAAACATCATCGATGCCGATATTGCTACCAGCTGCTGGCTGGAGTTAAAAAAATTATGCCTAAATAATAGAAACTTGAATAAAAAATCCAATAAAATTTTAAATATTTCTTATTTTTTTAGTGTAGATAGATACCTATAAATTTTGGGTGTTTCTTTTTTTTTGTATGTGTTTAATTTTTGATCGATGTTATAATTTTAATAAACATCAAAAACAACAACGAGCATTGTCTATTTTATGCCTCATTTCACAACTTTCAAACAAAAGTAGGAGATCTAATAAATTTGTTAAATATTTTTGGAATAAATATTTTGATTCTATGGTTCAATAAACTTTTATTCTAAGTTGCTACATTGATGAAATGAGGCTTTGTGATAATTGTGGCATTTAATTGTTTCTTTTGTTATTTTGAGTCAAATTAATGTCTGTGTAACTCTAAAAGTAGACGGGGTATAAAGAAGCAAATTTCATGCGTGTAAAGGTTAAAAGGGCACTAATGCTTTAATAAGAGATACAGGAATTGAAGATGATAATGAATCAAGGTTTTTCCAAATTACCGCCATTCCAAAGTAACGGAGAGGTCAAAGGGACTCTTATAATGATATTGATTTCATACAAGGAAATGATATTTTCCTTTGATACTAGGGAGCTTTCGAGGGTCCGATAACAGGTTCTTATCATCAAACTTTCGTTAAAAAAATAATGAGTCCGACTAATATATACAGGGTGGCAATTGTAAAGTGACGCAAGTTTAATACTCTGCAGCCAGCTTTGCCATTTACCGTTACTTTAATTTAAAAAGCAAATTCATTCATCATTGGCTTTGCTTTTAATTTCATTTGAATTTTTGTTATTACATTTTGAAATTTCCATAAAAATGGACAAGGAAAATATTCGTCGTGAAATTATGAAATTTCATTTGGCAAATTATAGTAGCCGTCAAATTGCAAAGGCTTTAAATTTGTCAAGTCGTACGGTAGACCGAGCTATTATTCGATATAATGAAACTGGGGGTTTTGGAGATAGAGACCGGGGAAAATTTTCAACAGTTGCCACTACTGGTTTAACAGAAAAAATTCGTAAACGAATCAAGCGAAATTCAAGGCGCTCAATGAGAAAAATCGCTAAGGAAGTGGGAGTAAACCGTGAAACAGTGCGAATCATTGCAAAATCAAAGCTTAATCTTAAGCCGTACAAGCTCCGAAAAGCTCAAGATCTGACACAAAAAAAGAAAGATTTGCGACTGCAAAGATGCAAGGCGTTGCTACGCTCCTCCGTGTTAAAAAATGTTGAAAATATCTTGTTTACAGATGAAAAAATTTTCACGGTTGAACAACATTTCAATGCGCAAAATGACCGAATGTGGCTAACATCATCATCGCAACAAAATAGGACTGTTGGCCGAGTTCAAAAGCCAGCTTCCGTTATGGTATGGGCTGGAGTTTCCGCCCATGCCAGAACCCCTCTAATATTCGTTGAAGAGGGTGTTAAAATTGACCAGGTTATTTATCGGAGCATTTTAAATGAAAATGTTCTTCCCTGGGCCCAAGATACATTTGGAAATGAAAACTGGACTTTCCAGCAAGATTCTGCACCTTCCCACATGGCAAAATTAACGCAAACATGGATAAAAGACAATTTTTCTGGATTCATAACATCTCAAGAATGGCCACCATACTCCCCAGAATTGAATCCAATGGACTACTCTATTTAGAGTATTTTAGAGAGTAAGGCTTGTGCATCTCAACACCACAGTCTGGAGTCGCTGACAAATTCATTAGAGAAAGCCTGGACTGAAATTGATCAGGAAGTCCTGCGGCGAACAGTCCAACGTTTGCCGGATCGATTGAAGGCATGTGTGCAGGCTAAAGGAGGTTATATTGAATGAGGTGGGATTCAAATGAATGCTTATATATTCAGCAATGTTAACACTTAATTGTACTTAATGGAAGTACGTCCTTTTGAAAATACATGTACATCAACAAAGTGGGTAACGGAGAGGATGCGTACGATTTGGGAATTTAATTTTTTTTTACAATTCATGGACCTTTGAAACTCTCGAAAAATTGTAATGGTTTCGTTTAAAAATAATTACATAATGAGAGAAAAAACATGGGAAAAGTAACGGAAAGGACAATTACGATCGCCCTCTTACTTTTTTATGTTATATGGAGAATCGGCTCAACAAATGATTAACATCTGACCATTGTAAATGTTTCTAAGTAATTACATAAGTAAATAAAATTAATGGATAAGTAAATAAATATAATGCAATTCAAGATGACTCAGTTACGAACGAAATTTTGCTAATTGCATTGAGCGTACAGTAGCTTAAGTTATTTACAACTTTTATGGAAATTAAGCTTGAAAATAAAAGAATTAAAATGCAAATGATAACTCAAAAATATCGAACGGCGAGCCATTCACCAAGGATGCCCACTTTCACCTCTTCTCTTCGCAATATTACTTGACGAAGTTATGGCAAAGGTATGCTCTCAAAGGAGGCGCATAACATGGAGTCCCCCACACATCAACTCGACGATTTGGATTTTGCACAAGCTCAGCGACATGCAAGCAAATATTGATCATCTAATCAGAGCATCACACAACGTGGACTTCGAGATAAATATCAAGAAGACCAAAGCCATGCGAATTAACAACATCAGCAATTACCACATTACAATCAAAGCTCAGCCTGTCGAGTATGTGGCCACAGACATTGGAGCAGAGGAAGATGTCTTCAACAGACTCAACAAGGCAAGAGCGGCGTTTGGACCATTACAGCCAATAAAAATGGCAATATTTTATATACAAAGGCGGGATTGAGATCGTGTGAGGATTTTCAAGCCACGGGCATAATTCAAGTCTGTTGCATCCCTCTTCTTCTATAAATGCATTTTCACTTCTGTTTTCGCAATTCACAGAACCGCCTACGTTTTGCTGATTTGAAGATACAGCCTGAGCTCTGTGTTTCTTCGAATTTAAAGTCTCAAACGCAAAAATGTAGTACTTGTCTAATTTCCGAAAAGAATGAAATGTAACGAGGCCGATTTTCCTACCCTCGTGAACAGACTTGATTTTCAGAGCTGTAAAAGATTGCAGTCTTTTTAAGTTTGAAGTCAAATGACTTCTAAAAAAAAATGATTGCAATATTCCAGTCTTTTTGTGAATGCAGAATTAAGACTGTGAAGTCACAAGTCATATTGAAGTCAATGACTTATCCTTCAATTTTGAAGTCATTTTTTTTAAGTCTCTTATTTGCAGTCCTGATCTCTACAAAATATTAATTGACTTGAAGTCATTTAAAGTCAATTGAAGTCATTTGCATTGATTGCAGTTTATTTCAATTTATTTCAATGCAATTCCACTAATCCCCCTTACCCACCCTTTTAAGTGTTCTATGAAGCCTCTATTCGATATATGACTGTACCGGGTAAACAAACGCGAAACCAATCATTAGGTTTTGGTAAAAAACCAAGTACTTTTCAATGTAAAACATTTTTTACCTAAACTTAATGATAGGTCTCGCGATCGTTTACCCGGTATAGTCATATATCGAATAGAGGCTTCATATAACTGCCCCAAAGGACGGGTAAGGGAGGTTGGTGGAGTGTTTCTGTCTAAATAATTTTTACCTCCCTACAAAGTAAAATAAAAAAAATTTTATATTGGTCGCACGTATACCAAAATTAGGGATTTCGGCCCCATATCGGGGATCTCAGACGTGATAGAGAAAATCTGAGTACATGGTCGGATTCAGCGACCCCAAATTACCCTTAAAAAGTTATCCATTTGGCATTTGAAATTTACTTTTGCGCTGTGTAATTACAAATTCCATAAAAAATCAAATTCCGAGGCCTCGAAATTCATTTTAGACCTAGTATGTCGTGGAAGAACTTTTTGCTCGTAATGGCAAGAGAAATCATAATTTCGACGGCGCGATATCGAAAAATTTTTGTCCATACAAATCGCCCCGTCTTAATGTAGGTACTTATATGTATGTCTAAGCTAAGATGTATAATATGTTTTTTAACAACTCGTCGCCTGAGAATTGATTTGGCGTATAGGTATATGAATTTGTACACACATACGCCAAATCAATTCTCAGGCGACGAACTGTCTATTGTCGTTAAAATCAAGAAGAGTTAGAGTTTTTTTGTGTTTAATTTAATAATTATACTAATTATAAATACTGTAAATTTTTTATCATTCAATAACAGACTTCACTCACTAAAGGTGAAGTCTTTAAAATCATGTCATGCATTTTTATTTTTTTTTTAAAGTTCGTAGCCGACTTATCTGGTTTTGATTTTTTTGGAATGGCCGATTACTGGTGTAAACTTTTTAGTTATTCTCAAAAGTAATAGAGACAATTTTTAAAGAAAATATGAAATTTGTCAATTTTATTGCCTGAATCGAATTTCAAACAATATTTCTATCCATATTTCTTCAATATTTTTTTCTATTTTGAAACATAAATATTCATATAAAAATTCATTGCTTACGTTCAGAAAACGACATCTGCTCAGCAGCATGTTAAGCTGAAGTAACAGAAAAGTAGTACGCTCAATGAAATGACGACTGCTCAATATAATTTTTGTTGATCATAAAGTGATCAATTTGCGTTCATAAGACACACAGGTAGCAATGGCGGAGCAGAGGTGTTTTCTGAACGTGCCTATTGCTTTAAAAAATCAATGACGCCATTTAAAAAAAAAATAAAAATTTTTTCAAAACTTACAAAATCGAAAGAAAACAATCAAAAATGTATTTGTAATATTTTGATAAATTAAAAAAAATACAGAATAAAGCTGCCAAATTAACCAAACCATTTGTTAATACAGACATAGACACAAACAAAGCTAAAAAAATTAATATCGTCGGTTCCGAAGTAAAACTCCTTAAGTAACATAAACGAAAAACCAAGAAAATGTAATTTTAAATTTATTTATTTTAAAAAAATCATATTAAAACTGCATACTTGATGAGTTTTTAAGGATTCTGTAACAGAACTAAAGAAATTTTTTATTAAAAATTAAATTTTCCTAATATTGATTGCCTAAACTATAAAATTTCGTATACCTAACGAGTTCTTACCAATGAACTGAACTTAATGCGCTTTACCTCTAAGCTAACGACATATAAATTTATTGTTTTTTTTTTTGTTTTGGTTATTTAAACAATTATTAATAATTACAAAATTTTGAAGAAGAGGCGCATGATTATCACGATCATTATGTGAATTTTTTTTTTCTTTTTTTTCTCTCCCCAAACAAAGTAAACAAAAGGTCAAGATGTTTTCGATTATTTATCTTTAAAAATTTATAGCTGCGAGTGATTTACAAGTACCTAAGTTTTTTTTATTTTTAGTTTTTTTTTATTTTTTTTATTTTATTTTTTTTTTTTGTGCGTATGAAATAATCAATAACGCTTATAATTTGTTAAACAAAAAAACTACAATAAATACCTATTTATAAAATAAAACAAAAGAAAAGAAAATGAACAAAAAATAAACAAATTTGCATTGCCACATTTAAAATTTTTTTTTATTAAATAAGAAAAAAAAATTATTCGATTTCAAATTAAATTGAAATTAATATGGAAAAATAAAAATAAATATGATCAACAAAACAAAAAAAAAAAAAAAAAAATTAATACTGTGTTGATATGTGCAAAAACTTTTTGCACTTCAGCAAATAATGTTTACATATTGGAAATTATTAAGTTGAATGAAATTAGATATCCACTAGTAAGTAGAACATCAAAAGTTTTATTAGCAAATAAAACATTACTGTAAAAATTACGAAGGGTGAAGGGTTACGAAAGTGACGAAGTGTGAATATTGTTTGGAAGAGAGTCAACGGTTGTTGAATCTAAAGAATTATAAAAACATCACAACCAAAAACACTCGAAATTAAGACTAAGATTCAGAAAATAGATTCATTATTTTCTACTCACTTGCGAGAAAAATTTACAGTTTTCTCAAATATACATATGAAAATAAAATCTTTTGGTAAACATAATTTTTGGAATTTTTTGAGCCCTTTTTAACCTCTTAGAAGGTGAAAAAAATCCTTGTAGAAATTGTACTTTGTGGGTTCAGTAGAAACCACTTCTGATAAGACATGTAAATTTGTATTGAATTTATGCAATAAACTGTGGTTGAACTTGTTAAAAAAGGTTGCATTTAGAAGACGACCTCTGCTCCGCAACACGTTGAGCTGAAGTATCAGAAAAATTATACGCTCAATCAAATAGCGACGGCTCAATATAATTTTTGTTGATCATAAAATGCATTCATGAGACAATCAGGTAGCAGCACAAACTGTCCAACAGACACTCACAGAAAAGATTTTCATCAGTCGTGCCATAAAAAATTTTAATTAAAGTTGAACTTCTAAGTTTATAATAGATAAATAGAGAGAGAGAAAATTAAGGAAGAGACTTACGAAAACTAGCACAACTATTGGGAGTATGTATAAACTCGTAATTGTGACTAACTTCATATCTATCATAGGTTAGGTTAGGTTGGAGTGGCTGTCGAGAGACACACTTAGGCCTGAACGGCCCATTGTGATACCACATAGTTGGACCTACAGTTTAACGCCGATTCCGAACGGCGGTGTGGCAATTTTTTTTCGGCTTGGTGGTTTTGCCATTACCAACCAATGTGTGTACTTGTACACTATCTTATAATTCTCATACACTTCATATTGATAGTGAATATAAGAAAGTTATGAAAATTAACCACCAGACGAAGACGGGAATCGAACCCGAACCTCCCAGATGAAAGTCTAGTGCACTATCCACTAGGCTATCTATCATACGCGCCATTTTTTGACATTGACAGCTATTCTATCTCGAAGAGCGCCAAAAATACTATAAGAATTGATCTGTGAAATAATTTTCATAATTTTACAAAAGTGTTTTACTATAGCTGAAAATGTCGAATTTCGTGCCAACAAAACAACATTTGCGGGAAGTTTTAATTTGCTTCTTCCATTTAAAGAAAAACGCAACTGAAGCACATCGTTTACGTTTAGACGTTAGAATGTGTCAGGTGTGGTATGCCCGTTTCAAAAGTGGTGATTTTGATGTTGAAAACAGGGAACGTTCAGGCGGCCCGAAAAAGTTCGAAGATGAAGAACTGAAGGCATTACTCGAAGAAGATTCGTGTCAAACGCAACAAGAGCTTGATGAATCAACCATTTCTAAACGATTAAAAGCATTGGGAATGATTCAAAAGCAAGGAAATTGGGTGCCGTAAGAATTGAAGCCGAGAGACGTCGAACGACGATTTTTCACATGTGAACTGCTGATTGAACGACAGAAAAGAAAGGGTTTTCTGCATCGTATTGTGACTGGCGATGAAAAGTGGATACGTTATGATAACCCAAAGCGTAAAAAAACATGGGGACCACCCGGACATGCATCAACATCAACGGCAAAGCCGAACATCCATGAATCCAAGCTCATGCTGTGTATTTGGTGGGATATGAAAGGTGTCGTGTATTATGAGCTGTTGAAACCGAATGAAACGATCACTGGTGACCGCTACCGACTACAATTGATGCGTTTGAGCCGAGCATTAAAGGATAAGAGGCCAGAATATGAGAATAGACTCGACGAAGTTATTCTTCAGCACGACAATGCTCGGCCGCATGTTGCAAGGCAAGTAAAAACATACTTGGAAACGCTGAAGTGGGAAGTGCTACCCCACCCGCCGTATTCTCCAGACATTGCTCCTTCTGATTACCACTTGTTTCGATCGATGACACATGGCCTGGCTGAACAGCACTTCCGTTCTTTCGAAGAACTCAAAAAATGGGTCGATTCGTGGATAGCCTCAAAAGATGAGGAGTTCTTTCGACGCGGAATCCGTATGCTACCTCAAAGATGGGAAAAGGTTGAGGCTAACGATGGGCAATACTTTAAAGAATAAATTTATAATCTCTTTTTCACAATAAATGTCCAAATTACGAAAAAAATACGAGTCTATACATTCATACTCCCAATACGTAAACATTTATTCCATGCTAACCTTACTGCCTACATTCACCATTTACTCGCACCACTCAACACACTATACAACACACTCAGCCGTTCGTCACACAACCATTCACAGGCATCTATCTATCAACCCGCTGTTAGTCTGGCACCTACTCCTATTACAATCACTCAAAATAAACGAATATATGACAGGCTGAGAGGAAAAGCGGGCTAAAGTTTATATAAGAGCAAAAGTGAAATAATTTAGAGTGTCAGTGCAAGAATGGCATAAGTTATACGGTTTAGAGTGAAAATGAAACGCCTTAAAAGTAAGTGCAAAAATGGTATAACAATTCTTTCAGAGCAAGAACAGCATAGTTTTTTATTCCGTTTTTGCTCTGAACATATTTCCTTTCACTTTTGCTTTTTCTTTTGCTCTTAAGTAAAATTATTCCACTTTTTTCTGAACGTAGAAGTTATACCACTTTTCCTCTCAGCCTTTCATATATCTGTCCGACAAAACGTCCGTCAGCATTAGCTGTCCCTCTCCACCAGCAGCTAAATCCTGGTATGGGTTCTGGTATTATTCCTAAGTTAGAGTGATTGTCTATGTACACACTTCGGCCTGAATGGTTCATTGTGACACCACATGGTTGGACCTACAGATTAACGACTGTTCCGAAGCAGTTTTGTTTTTCTTGAAGCTCTAATTGATTTTATAAATCGAAAACTTTGGCCTCTGAAATCCAAATCAATTTAATGTGAAACTTTATCCTAATATAAATCACATCAAATAAATCAAATACCAAAAAATAATCATTTACCTAATTACTTATTTTGTCAGTAATTTTATTCAAAATTCGTTTCTTCTCATTAATTTGTCATTTCAAATACAATAATAATATTAATTAATAGGCACTAAAATAACACACTAAACTAATAGCAATAGTTAAGTATATAATTATCACTTCAAAATAAATAATTATTTCTGAATTAACAAAATAAAAACAAACAAATTTCTTAAAGTAGCCAATTAAAGCTGTAATCAAAAACAAAAATCGCAAACGTTTCAACGTTTCCTACCTTCTGAACTCTTATATACATACATAGAGTTTTTCATTTTATTTATGTATTTATAGGCAAAGTATAAAATGCAACTATAACAATTAGTTAAGCCAACTAAAATTAAAAGCAAAAAATAAGGTAACTAAACTTTATGGTCAGTAGCAGCAGCAGCAGCAGCAGCAACAGCAACAATAAAAGCAGAACTAATTCCAATTATAAAAATTTTATAATTTTTTTTTTTTTTTTTTTAGTTTTCCTCATAAGCGCTTGAACCTAAATTGTTATACAAAAATTGGCTCGTGGTTGCCATATTGCAAATCAGTACGAGTATGTTGCTCTAAACTACAGTACAAAACGGAAATTAGACGTTAACTTAGAATAACGCCGTAAAGAAAAGAAAAAACAAATAAAACAGCAACAAAAATGCCGGCTACTTATAGTGCAGCAGCAACAGCAGTAGCAAATAGAAAACACGTAACAATGAGTGAGAGAAAAAAGAATTGGCAAGCAATAAAAGTTTGAATGAATTTAGTTATGCTTAAGTTAAAATACAAATCGTCGCCTGAGAATTGATTTGGCGTATGTGTGTAAGTATTCCTATGCATATACGCCAAATCAATACTCAGGCGACGAAATATAAATTACTAACGTTTTTATTTGAGGCCGTTTGGGCTTCACGTTTTACATACTTATGAACATTTAACTTTTTCATGATTATTTCTTTATAACTAGTGAATTTTCTTTTTGTTTTACACTGTGTACAATGTGAAAAACTTCTTGACGTAAATGTAGAAACACACTAAAAAGTTTTACAGCGGCGTTTTCAATATCACTTATTATTCCCTGAAGCTTGTCCTGACAACCGCTTTCAAACTGATGTGGAATTGGAACACAAAGAACTCTGCTGTTTCGATTTCAATTTCATTTGATATAAATTTCAGAGCATCATTGCTTGCTATTTTTTTTCTAGACATACTAACTAGCGTTTTTGATAAAATTTCAGTGAAGTAGGCATATCAGCGAGACTAGCTCAAAGATCTGAGCTCATATACGTCATTCTTCGTTTTTACCTGATTTTACTTCATTCTCATCTCTGGAACAAGTATTGTATTGTATTGATAGAGTCCACGTAAAGCGGAGAGCACGTAGGCTTAAGAGCCCAATGTACTCTGTCCCGAAGGGGGACACTCTCCTAACTTTGTTAGGCTGCAGCTTGGTCAATGGTCTTGAATCTGCCAGAAGCTTTCGCAAAATTTGCATAGTTCAGATAGATCAAGGTTGACCAGGCCCACTCTAGTCAAGAAATGTTTACCCAGTGTAGCACATCTTATCTAAGAGAAAGCAGGGCATTCACAAATGAAATTTTCTGCAGTTTCATCATTTTCGAGACACGCATCACATAGGCTCGATTCCTTGACCCCGATTTTGTGCACGAAATCGTTGACTGTGGCGAAACCTGGGACAAGTCCTGCAATGAGTCTTAAGTCACACCTACGCCAACTTAACAGATACTTAGATCTGTTTTATCTAGGAGAGTCAAACAACAACTTCGACTGGCGACAGAAATCCAGTCCCCGCCAATAGTCGAAGTGCAATTGACGCAATCATATCTCCATTTCATGATTAATGAAAGAAGGGCTGCATCCAAGATAGAATGCAAAATTCCTTAGTCGGATGGAGGAATTTTTCCTCAAAGATTTTTCTTTAATGGCATAAAAGTTCAGAAATTTTGACAAAAGCTTACGATCTACATAAAATTTCGAGCCAAAGATTTTGTTTATAAAATTAAAAAAAAAAAGAAAAAAATAGCAGAACAAATTTGAAATAAATTAATATTAGCTGGTTTTCCATAAGAGTCTACGTTTTTATATAATGACGCCGTTCACACAATTTATAAAGAGCTTTTCGATCTGAGATTTGGTGCCCCATTAGGTTTAATTCTATTCATCTTGGCCTAATTCATCCTTCTTCAAAATCTGGGACTTTGAGATTAAACTCTCTCCCAATTTTAGATTCGGATTAAATTGAAATATAAAAATATTTTTAATTTGTTGAACACTGTTTTATCTATATCGGTATTGTTATTGTCTTATTATAAAAGTACTGTTATGTGGCAATAACCGTGAGAAATTATTCTCATAAGTTACTTAATATTTTCATTATTATTATTTATTATAGATTTTCTAACCAAGTTGCATAATTCCATTTATAAAAAATAAATACTTCTTAAGCAGGTATAATGATTCTTAACCCATTTTTAACATTGGCACTTCATCAAAAATACATTTAAAAACTTATTCTCAAAAGAAGAACTGTTTTATAACTTTAAATATGCTGACTTTAAAATTGCATTTAATAATTTAAAGTTATTAGGTTTTCACTGGCTAAAAGGGCTAGGTAAACTGATATATCTTTTATAGATGAGTTTACGAAAATTATGTAAAAAGAAAAGAAATAATAAAAATATTTATTTTGCATTTGAAATAATAAATTTATCTAGATAAAATAGTAAACTTCATGTAGAAATTCCTACTAAACAGGTTTCAAAACATTTTCCAAAAACTACAGCTGACCAAACTTTCAGGAAAAAACGTATGGAAAAATAGGCCAATTTCAGAAAAAGCGTAGTAACTGCACTAGGTTAGGTTGGAGTGGCTGTCGAGAGATATACTTAGGCCTGAACGGCCCATTGTGATACCACATAGTTGGACCTACAGTTTAACGCCGATTCCGAACGGCGGTGTGGCAATTTTTTATCGGCTTGGTGGTTTTGCCATTACCAATCAATGTGTGTGTACTTGTACACTATCTTATAATTCTCATACACTTCATATTGATAGTGAATATAAGAAAGTAATGAAAATTAACCACCAGACGAAGACGGGAATCGAACCCGAACCTCCCCAGATGAAAGTCTAGTGCACTATCCACTAGTCTATCGAAGTCGTCGTAGTAGCTATACTAACTACTAAAATAATGTTTTCATACTATTGATTACAGATAAAGTTTATTGCTCATATTTTTTTGGACGAGAATGCCATACATTTACTTTGTTGTACAGTTGGTCACCTTATTTTTTCAGGGTAGCCCACTACACTCTTTAAAATGCATAATAATTTTTTTATAATTTTTTTAAGTACTAAAATATTTTTATGAAGGCGTATAGAAATTGAGTTTTTAAAAAAATTTCTAATTGGATCAAGAACTCTGGTACCTGTTCAAAATGGGTTAAACAGTTCCATACAATTCTTAAAATTTCTTTTTTATTTTATTAACAATTTATATTTAATATATGTTTGCATGTTATCACTTGTGGTTATTACTAAGTAGTTACTACAAGTTTTCTTCAGCTGCTTCTTTCCGGTCCCTGTCATGTGGATTCTCGTGTACTTGTTGCACACATGTTGTACGTGTATGGCGTTAAGCCATTTTCACGGTGATTACATTCGAAATGGGCTGTCAAACCGTTTTACTGTATATAATGTAATATTCTGTTTGCTGTATAGTGTGACAATTACCAATGTTGTTGACACTTTCGAAATGTTTGCTTTTTTTAGTTTTATTAATTTTTATGCGATGCGGAAGCGACAAGAAATAATTAGATTTATGTTAGTGGAACTTTAATGGGTTATTTAGAAAGCAAAATAAACTAAAATAACTGAAAAGCGTAGAATGAAACTAACAAAATCAACAGTTATAAATTTATATGAGTTATAAAATTAAGAATTTAATATTTAAGTAGTTGAAAAATAATTTTGAAATTAAAATTCTTAATGACTCAGTGACAAATTAAATCTCCGTTTCAATTCTCCGTTTAGATCAAAATAAAAATAAACCAAATTTAATATATCTTAAAAGTTGTAGTACTAAAAAGGTGGCTCATTTAACTCCCCATCAATTATTTAAATTAATTTCCAAATATTTTCTCAATTATCCACTTGCTTACATCTATCAATACAAGGTACTCAAGTGATCATTTATGACGGGCTACCTATGTATACTAGTGTTGTATTGATAATGGGACTAGGTCAAAATATGCATACATAAATTAACATCAACAACAATGCGATGAAGCTTTGAAAACAACCCGCAGCAAAAGCAATAAAAAAAATTGGTTTACATGCTATTTTTATATGACAATAAAATGAAGAAGAAACAAATTAAGTAGCAGAAAACCAAGCGCATGAAGAAGAAGCTTAAAAAGAGGTGCTAAAAATGCTAAAGATATAAACAAATAAAAGTTAAATATTATAAAAGTAAATATGTGGGACATTTTTAGGTTAAGTTGTTCATAAAACAGCAAAGCAAAACTTAAAGAAGAAGAGGAAGAAAAATAATGAATTCAAGTTGACAGCGGTGGTAAATTTGATTTTATTATTTTTTAATTTGATTGAAATAAATATGAAAATTTTCAAAATTAAATAGGTAGGCTTTTTATTTATTTTGCACTTGATTGGTTGTGATCTTTATGAAAATTACATGTCCAATATTTGAATTCATAATAAAAAAAAAAGTCCAGTAAAGAATTGAGTCAAATTTAATCAAAGGGTTGAGATTAGATTTTAAAAACCAATGGTAAATCTTCGATCGAGTAATCGGTTTCGCGATTGGCAGATTTCTTCGGAAAATTGTACTTTGCTCGTACCCTGAACTAGATTTAGGGGAGGATTAGTTTGACAGTTTCTCAGCGTAACTGGTGCGTTGCCAGGACCATGGCGAATGAAGAAGCGCTTAGGTTTGCTATTGCTTCCTCGGACAGATTTAAATTACCGGGTCTGAATGGTATACTACCAGCAGAGCTGGATAAATTCAATTCCAATTACAAGGAATTGTATATTTTTAATTACAAGCTACAATTCCTTGTAATGGAATCGAAAATTTTTTCAATTTTATTACCTAGGAATTTAAAAATTTTAATTACCAATAACAATTCCTTGTAATGGAATTGAAAGTTTTATCAATTCCATTACTAAGGAATTGAAAACATTTAAATACCAATTACAATTCTTTGTAATTGGAATGGAGATGGAATTTAATTCCTAATGTAATCATTACTATCCAACTCTGACTATCAGTTGCTTTGAAAGAGGGTATGGTGCAATAGCTACCGGTTCTGAAGATCTTCACCTGTAGTTTGACACTCGCTCACATACCTCAACAATGGAGGTTGAAAAAATTTGCTTTCATTCCAAAAATTGGAAAGGACAACTATACTAATCGCAAAAGCTTTAGACCAATCAGTGTCATGTCTTTCTTACTAAAATGTCTTGAGTGCTCTATTGATCACCGCATCCGGAGTGAGTCGTTATTGTTACATCTTCTATCTACATTTCACCATGCTTACCAATGTGGAAAATCTGGTGAGGCGGCTCTACAAAATCAGGTAGCTCGGATTAAGCGGACCCTCAACAGGAAAGAATACACTATTGGTATTTTTGTTGATATTGAGGGAACTTTTGACAACGCGACTTTTGACAGCATGTGCAATACAGCAGGTCAGCATGGAGAGGATCCGGTTCTTGTTAACTGGATTCGCTCAATGCTGTCACATAGACTTATGATGGTGCAAGTTGATTGTGGTCAATCCATGATTTGCGGTGTGAAAAAAGGATAACCCCAAGGTTGCGTACTCTCTCCACTGATGTGTCTGCTGGTTGAATCTCTGTTTGTTTCCCTAAATGAGACGGGTATCTACACACAGACCTATGCCGATGATGTTGCCTGCTAAATCATGAGCCAATCGGTCGGGTATGTTTGTAGGAAGGCCCAAACTGCTCTGAATATGATTGACTCTCGGTGTTACTCAAACGAGCTACCGGTTAACTCTCTTAAAACTGGTTTTATTCTTTTCACCAAGGGAAGGAAAATTGATGGTCTCGTTTTACCAGTACTCAGAGAAATCACTATTCAGCTATCCCATGAAGTAAAATATCATTCTAGATAGTAAACTTCTATGGCGTTCTCATGTTGAGCTAGAGGTGTCCAAGGCACTGTCAGCTTTTTGTCAATGTAAAGCTATTTTTGGCAAAACATGGGGTCTATCACCTTATAAAGTCTTATGGCTTTATAAGGCTATGGTTAGACCCATCATCACCTATGCATCCATAGTCTGGTTGAGCAGACTTAAAGGTGAAAGCTTTGGGAAAGCTCTTGCCTGACTTCAAAGGACTGTGGCCATTTGTTGTTCGCTTTTCAAGAGTGTGCGACAGCCTCACTGGTGTAGAGTAAACAAAGTTGCCACTGACCATACGACATCACAACGACCTAACCATCGTATCACGAGGACACACAACGTAAATACAAGACTGGAAACGAACGCCAACGAGGCCAAACTAAGAAACTCGAGCGCCAAAAAAGGCAAACGAAGGGAAACGAGTGCTAACGAAGGGAAACGAACGCCAGAGAGAAAAGATTGAAAGGCTAAAAAGAACTAACAAAGACTATATGAGGTACCACGAACACAAATACTAACGTACAAAGGAGAATCAAGTGTAATTAATTCGGAGAAAATAGTGAGTAAATAAAGAGTATAGATTAGATATCGGAACGAACAATCGTGTTATTATTTGCATATCCTGGTTACACACTGAACCAGGAAAGTTCGTTACAGCCTTCTGTGCTTCCTGTGGTTTGGAGGAAGAATGTGAGGACACGGCAGACCATTTTCTTAGTGTCTGCCCCGCAGATTTGGCTAAATTTTTAGACAATTATCTGCAATTTTTAATGAGTAATGGCGGATTTTGTTAATTTCGTTTTTCGCGTTTTTCAGCTTAACTAGTCATAGGAAAAATCTGAAAAAATTCGCAGTGGTTTTTTGGTTTTGGAGACACATTTGGAATTTTTTCGCGAATTTTCCAACGTGAAATTCGCAATGAAAAAAATCACGAAACTTTTTGCATGCGTTTTTTTCGTACTTAAAATAGGTTTACTACTCTGATTTTTCTTATGTAAATAAGTTTCTTTCCAATACTCATACTCCAATTTTTTCAGATTTTTGCAAGGTGTGGACGGAGGTCAAAAAAATTTAAAATTGGCCTTTCATATGAAAGGTATTTACTTGTAATACCATAAGACCATGAAAAAAAATCAATTACAGCTATTAACTATCACCTATCTGCCATTTTCGCAGAATTTTTTTTTGCAAACATTTTTTTTTATGAAAACTCCAAAATTTTTTTTACCACCCTAGTTGAGTTATGGTATATCACATTCATTACGCAGTGAAACAAATTTTCAACTTTTGTCTTATGTGCGAAACTTTTCATTGGTTTTGTAGTAATTTAGGGTCGCTAATCACGACTGCGTACTCAGTTTTTCTCCATCATCTCTAGTTCACCCACAATATGGACCCTGAAGCCGGAAAAATAGGGTCTTCAGGGCCTATTGAGAAATTTCTTTATTTCAACAGATACGAATTTGATGTCTGAAGCAAAGTTGTTAAGCATAAAGAGATAATTAATTTTTGAATATTCACTTTTCCTCCATCTCTTACCTGTTCTTTGTTTTTAGCATGAAAAAACCGCATGCAAAAAGTTTCGCGATTTTTCCATTGCGAATTTCGCGTTAGAAAATGCGCACAAAAATTTCAAAACCAAAAAATCAATGCGAATTTTTTCAGATTTTTCCTATGACTAGTTAAGCTGAAAAACGCGTAAAACGAAATTTACAAAATCCGCCATTACTCATTTTAAATTACAGATAATGGTCTGAAAATTTAGCCAAATCATTCCTAAACCAAGTGCTTCAAATAGGTTCATGCGAAACTTGATTCGGTTTGGGGGCATTTCTGACATGGAAACCCAGCTATGCCCTTTCCCATATAACCCCGTACAAAAACAAATACACAAATCCTTCTCCTGCAAAATTTATTTTTTGGCACTTACTTTAATTACCGATTTGTATGTAAGACCGGACTTAAAAATATAAAAATTTAACATTCCCATAACAAAAATAACTTTTAAATTATTTAATATAATAATTATCATTGAAGTCATTCAACTGAGTACACACAAAAATTGCTAATAATTGAGAATCTTAAAAGGAAACAAAAAGAACAGAGAATATTATTCTGGAAAGTCTAAAATAAAATAGGAAAAAACGCAAATTAATCTTGTCTATTATTTTCTAAACAACAAAATAATTACGTAATTTCTTGGTTTAAACTGCATGAGAAAAAAAAGAAGAAAAAACCGTTTAAAAAAATGGGGAAAAAATTATATAAATTTACGCACGCATAAAAATGCAAATAGAATCAGTGAATTACAACAAACCAAAACTGAAAAGAAGAAAAAAAAAAACTAAAAAAAAACACAGAAAATCGCGCATACAAAATTGCACGCAATAAAAACATAAAAATAAAAGATAATAACCCAAATGCAACAATTCTTATGAAAATTGCGTAAAAAAATTACGAATGCAACATGTTCATGCATATTTTAATACAACAAACTAACAAACACAACAAATAAAAATACATAAAAATACAGAAAAAAAAATTATCCATTCGTGTTTATAATTTTTAGATGAGATAGAAAAACTAAAAATTTAGTGCCGCACTGCTATTTTGCAACAAAATTTATGCTTTTTTCTATAACTATAATAACTAATGAATTTATAAAATCGGATGCAATTTATTTTTATATTTAAAAAAAAAGAAAAAAAAAAAACATTTTAGCTTTGCTCTAAATTTATGCACTCCTCACAAATGAAATTGTTGTTGCTTTAGAGATTTTTCTCTCATTAGTTATAGATTTTTTTACTGTTGTTGTTATTGTTAATTTTTCTAGTATTTGCGTGTTTAATTTTACAATTGGAACTTGTTGGAAAAAAAATCTCACATAAAATTATTTTTCCATTTTTTTTTTTTTATTTACATAAAATAATAAATTTGATATTAATTTCTATAGAAATAATTTTAGTTATGACTGGCAACAATTTTTATAAAATTAGTTGTATAGGCCACGCCCATCATTAAGAAACTTTCAAGATTTGCAATTCAATTCAATTTATTATTTATGAAATTCTAAAATAATTATAGAAATGAAAGAGAAGGAGAGAATTACAGATTTCAGTCTACAGTAATTAGCTAAGATAAATCTCTAAAATACTTAAGTTGAACAGGACGGAATTAGAAATACCCTACACTTGAATTTGGTGTTAAATTTGAGTGATGGTCTATATGCTTCATAGCATTAATGTTGATTAAAGTTTGAAATCAAAAAAAGCTTTGAAACTCAAAAGCTTCCAAACATTCAAATCAATTTAATAAGCATAAAAGCTTTAAGCTCGTGACCATTGCTTTTTTAATCCAAAACAGAATTTAAGATTTTGAAATTCATACGAATATTAAAATCTTCTATTCAAACTTAATATGCATGCCCATATGAAGTAGAGTACTACCAAAAAAATATAAAATTTAATAAGCATAAAAGCTTTAAGCTCGTGACCATTACTTTTTTAATCCAAAACTTTAATTAGAGCAGAATTAAAGATTTTTAAATTCATACGAATATTAAAGTCTTCTATTCAAACTTAATATGCATGCCCATATGAAGTAGAGTACTACCAAAAAAATATAAAATTTAATAAGCATAAAAGCTTTAAGCTCGTGACCATTACTTTTTTAATCCAAAACTTTAATTAGAGCAGAATTAAAGATTTTTAAATTCATACGAATATTAAAATCTTCTATTCAAACTTAATATGCATGCCCATATGAAGTAGAGTACTACCAAAAAAAAATATAAAAAAAAACCTTTTAATCATCATTGACTAATTTATGAATCTTAAACTATTTAAGCCCTTACAACATTTACTTTACTTTAAACTAATAATAAAAAAAAATTCAGAAAAGAAAAATAAGATTCCCATCGTACCTTCAGTTTTCGTGTTTTATCTTCTTCCTCTACTTTTCATTCTTTCACAACTTTTTTCTTAATACATTTTTTATTGCTTTTTGATTGATATTTGAACTTTGCGTGCGATTCTTTTAACTTCAAACTTTAAAATAATCATTATTAAATTAGGAAGTTCTTTGAAAAATATTTACAAACAAACTTAAATATAATATTATTTAACGGATTTAATTAATGATGAAATCATTTTTGAATTTTAGCTTTTTTTTTATAGGAAATCTAATTATCGAAATTAAAAAAAAAAGAAAAAAAAATATTATTTTAATAAAAAAAATAATATCTATTTCTTATAAAATTTATTAACTAAATTTATCACGAACAATTTAAAATTGATTTAACCTTCCCAAAAAAAGGTTTATAAAAATATTTCGCATAATTGGGTAGTGTTGATTTTAGCATACCAGTTGCATGTCTAAAAGTAATGCCTTAATTGGGACTTGAAACTTTTTGGCACGACGACATAACTATCACTTTACTAATGCTTTATCACATGCCAATAAAAAAGTTTCTACCGCTTTGGTAGTCCAAGAGCGCTTTTTGGAAAATATGAGGTCTGTTGTCTAGTAATACTCTTTGGATTTGCAAATACTCGACTGGTGAAGGATTGAAGTATTTGCCTTGCTCTAGGCGATGGACTTTGTCTTGGAGAAGAAACAGGTATACATTTTGTAAATAACAGGATTCACTAATGAACACAGGGAATACGTCTGAGATATTTATCGGAAATCGAGGATATGTCAATATTACAATTGCTTTTTTTCGTGAGAACCCAGAAACTTGTATGCCAAAACCAAAGTGGCTTAACCTAGACCTCATCCTGACGTACATTTTTCGAGCAGAAATTTTTCCAATACAGTTTTGGTGCCAGGAATAATCTTTCCCGAAGCATTCGAAACGTTGAAGAAAACATACCACAACCGACGCGAGAATCTCAAGCAACATACCCAGCATAGCTGAAATAAAAGCAGCGATCCAAAAGCAGAAGCGAAATAACGCTACGGGTGATGACGGTATCCAAGCCGAACTTCTATTTGCTGAGATAGCCGTATATTGTTGTTGCATGGGCAAATTAAGAGTTTCCTACCGGAAGGCAGAAGGGCATTGTGGTAGAGCTACCAAAAAAGAACGACCTTAGAGAGTGCGGTAATTGGAGGGGAATCACACTGCTAAATACGATATACAAAATCATAGCAACAATTATCCTAGACACGTTGCAACCTATCGAGCAGCTACTGCGCGATAAACAGGCCGGTTTCTGTCCTAATAGAAGCTGTACGGTGAGGATAATCATAGAGCAGTCAGTCCGTAGAATAGAGAACACCAATTTTCACACATGCTCTTTGTCGATTTTAAAAAAGCCTTCGATACCATCCACCGCTCCGCAATATGGGTTACTTTAAGAAAAAAAAGGTTCCCCACAAAAATAGTACAAATCATAAAGGCGCTCTATCACGATGCAGAGCTCGCAGTCCTTCACAACGGCAACATCAGCGCCCCATTCAAAACTACATCAGGAGTTAAAAAAGGCTGCCCACTCTCCCCACTCCTATTTGCAATAGTACTCGATGAAGTGTTGCCCGTTGTGGAATCGAAAAGTAGTGGTATTAAGTGGATACTCTCTCGGGAACTGAACGTTCTCGACTACGCTGATGACATTTGCCTCCTGTTACACAGAATATCCAATATGCAAGCAGAAGCAAATCTACTGGCCTCTACGGCTCCAAGTGTAGGCCTAGAAATAAACAACGAGAAGACAAAAGCCATGAGAGTCAATAACACCAGTACCAACGACATGGTCATCGAAGGTCAGGCGGTATAATACGTAGATAGCTTCTGTAACCTCGGCAGCATAGTTTCAACCAATGGAGGAGCCGAAGAAGATGCTGAAAGCTGGTTGCGCAAAGTCAGATCAGCGTTTGGGCAGCTCAAATGCGTATGGAGAAATCCGCAGATTTCAAGAAAAACCAAACTGAAGATTTCTAATGCATGCGTAAAGTTAACACTACTATACGGCAGCGAAAGATGGCTGATCTCAAACTACATTACTCAAAAACTTCAAGTGCTCGTGAACAAATGCCATCGCATCATATACAAAATCTCCGGACCGAATACTGTAATCATCACAGAGTTATGGCGGCTGTCGGGGCTGTATTCACAAACAATTAAGAGTTTGAAAATGGCGATGAATAGGTAAGACCTTACGAAAATCATGCGATAGTATCAGTCGAATCCCGGACGCCCTCTCAACACCTAGAAGCGGTCTATTGATAATGACAACTTTCAAGGTATGACTTGCATAGAAATGATTCTCTCTCAAGGAATCGACATTCTTGTTGATTGAAACACGCCATGTTTTCTTTAACTGGATCAAGAGTCACTTTACAGAATCTACTTTAGAGTACACACAAGACTCGTACCCCTCAGAAAAGCAAATCTTTTTGTAGAAACCACATTAATGTATCTTCTTAGGAGCCTGAAAGAATTTGGCTTTAAACGTTCACATTGCAACAGCCATAACGGTTGAGATATTTATCAGGATGGGGTGGTTTTATCGCACTTGATTTGTTAGTATAAGGATTTCTAGCAATAATCATAATGCGGCACTTTAAGACCCGATAAATCCCCTTACTACTTTGAATTTCGCTCTACTTCGGGTCTCTCCTGGAAACCTAGGAATGTTTAGAGTTTTCGAAGTTGACGTATTGAGATACAAATAACTGTGTATTCATTGCAGTGGAGATCTACTCTTAGGTAAATATTTGTCCCAGATTTCCAGGGACAGTGTCCGAAATAGAACTTTTGTACCCAAATCTTCATTTAACGATCAGAAAAGTGTCGTAAACATGATACAGAGTCTCAATACTGGACATCACATGCTTTTTTTATTGCTACCACAGTCTATTACAAAAATATATCACCACCACCTTTTTATATGGATTTTTTATAGAAACATTTTCAAGATTTACAAATCCTCTTTTATTTATAAAATTATCATGTCAGCACATTTTATTAAATTAAAATTTCGGTTGAACCTCTTCCTTCCTCCAGTAAAGCGGCAAGTCTTTTTGGCATACTTTTGAAATATAGCGCTAGCATCATCTCACACGCACTTTTTCCCATCATGCATAAAATTTGGACGTCTACTACGATCCCCGCTGACTGGAAGGAGGGAGAGGCATAACATTTCTTAATTCCATCATGAAAGTTCTAGCTTTTATCATTTTATGCAGAGTTTCGCACGTACTCAATACCCAGCTACGGCGTGAACAAAACGGGTTCAGACTAAACTTCTCTTGCGTGGATCACATTAATACTCTGCGCATAATTGTGGAACAGTCTGTTGAATGGAGAACGCCACTATTTCTCCTCTTCGTGAACCGAAGTCTTCAAACTTTAATAAAAAAATGTCTCCGAATAATCTGCCGTATTTTCTGGCCGATAACTAGCACAAACGAAAACCTGTTACAATTCACCAATAGCGAGCCTGTGAACACGGAAATTAATAGACGAAAGTGGAACTGGATTGGGTAGAGAGGTTGCGTAGAGAGGATGATAATATAGCAAAGATGGCCTTTCAGTGTAATCCACACGGCAGCCGACAAGCAGGCCGCCCACGTCAAACATGGCTAAGCACAGTCCACTTTGAAAGTCATACCAGAGCCAACTGACACTTGGCTGCTGATAGAAACCGTTGGAGAGATTTTGTTTCTACCCTATGCTCCGATTGGGAGCGTTACCTGGCTCATTTTAATTGTATTTTATACTCAGTTAACTAGATTAGTATAGTTTCAATGAATCATGTTACGAGGAATAAATATATATGGGATATTTTCTGTCAACAGGAAATCCCCTCCATGTCCAAAACTGGTTAAGGTATTTTATGGCATGTTTGGGCTCAAATGAAAGCTTATTATCTCTAGTTTCGAATGCAGCAACGCCTTTTTGGATTTGGTATGATAGCGGACCAATATGGCGGCTACAAGTCTACCACCTCACCTTGAATGAATAGTTTTATCAAGTGTACGTTTACCCAAGTCAATATTCCAAGTCAATATTTCATTTTTCATACCTTAACTGGGCTGTAACATACTTTTAGCGTTACCCAGAAACAACGACATGAACTTAGTAAGCCTCTGTTTTCTTAATTAGAATGAAAAAAAAGTTAATAATGAAGATTAAGTTTTTTGGGAAGTTTTCTGATGACTTGGGACACGTGAGACACGAAAAAAAGTTTTTTGGGAATTTTCATTTTTTGAGGTTAGGGACGAAACGTAACATTTCTCGTTCAAAATAATATTTGATTCATGTTTATCAACTGAAATTACACAAAAATAGACTTTCCCCGTGGTTTTATGATGACTTGGGTAAGTGTGAGACCTGAAAAACAGCCTTTTTGGACCTTTTTTGAGATTAGGGCCAACACGTAACATTTCCCGTGAAAAATAATATTAGATTCATATTCAGCGAAAAAGTATACGAAAAAAGGCTTTACCTGTTTTTTTTTTTATGATGACTTGGGTAAACGTACCAATTTTGGACAGGGGGGGAGGGCTGCCTCCCCTTGACAGTGAATGCCCCATATATATACACTTTTTGTTGCCATATTATATTGTTGTTCTGCCTGTTATTGACCTAAATCTTTCCTAATTTACTTTACACGGAGAGTTTGGGACAGACGAACTGCTAGTCAGACAAAAACCCTAAAACTGGTGGCATTATACTACCGGAAACCCTGTCTTTCATTCAGATTTCTTTCCAGAAATGACTGGAAGTACTAAACCGAACAGATTTTGGTGAAAATTTCCAAAAAAACTATTAAAAAATTCGAATAAAACTGTGGCTATATAGTTGTGAAATGAACAGTATAAAGATTCTTGAAGGCAATGTTAAGAGCGCTACTAAATTAGGTAAAATTTCAAAAAAATTGTTCGCGAAACTAGGCACTTTCTTATTTCACACAAGAACTTTCTTATTCTCCCTGGTACTTACTTGCATGAACTGCATTTGAAACGATGAAAAATCACAGATGAAAGCAAATACAATGCAAAAGAATCCCTTAAAATATACTATAGACTTGTCCCCGGAAATCTCAAGAAACAAATTATCACCGTAATCTCCTCTATCTCGTCAGGATTTCAAGAAATTTTAATCAAAAAGTGCGAAAAGGGCAGATTGATTGTTTTCTATTTATTACAAAGTTTCGCTCTAAACTGAAAATATTTTCTTTTAGGTCCATACTAACTCAATTTTGAATTCGGTCGCAACTTTGATAATTTTCATTATCTAAAGTTAATAAATAAATAAACTACATATGCATATATTTAATAGTTTATCACTAACACTACACAAAACAACAACAATTTTAATAACAACAATGAATAAATGTTAACTACAACAACAAGATCGAAAATGACACTTTACAAATTAGCTTAAGTGCAAACTTACAAAACGAACACGCAGGCGAAGTCAAACAAACAAAACACACATGCACACACACACACACACATATATAAAAACTGCACTTGACACACGCACATACTTGAGTTAATTTTAAAAATAAAACATAAAAAAAGTGAAATTTATTTTCAGGAAAGTTAAAATTAATTTATGTTAAATTTAGAACTAAACAAAAACAAACAAAAAATAGAAAAAAATCCGACAAATGACATTTTAATTTAGAGAAAATTTTACAAATGACAACTGAGTAATTTGTTTTTGGGTGCACAATTTAAAAAAGTTCAATGAACTTTTTTATTTGTTTATTTATTTAATTAAATAATTAAGTAATTTTTTATAACTACATATGTATGTAAAAAATAAAGGATACATGTGTAAATAACAAAATTTAATTAGTTATAAAAATTAAAGTTTTTGCATTTATAATTTCATAAACTACACGTAAAACCAAAACATAAATGGCAAAATAAAAAAAAAAAAGAAATTATGAAATTAAATTATATACTTTTTTGGAGAATACTACATATCATTAAAACGAAATAACATAAATAAAATTTAATTTACAAACAAAAAGCAAAAATCAAATTTAGCGGCGCTTTTTACACCTACGCCATGTCTGAAAATTGAGACCAACTGAAAATGATTGCACCAAAATATTAAATAAAAACTTTAAATTTGAGGTTTCAAATTTGATTTTTGGTATGAGTTAATTAATTTTTTCAAAAAAAAAAAAAAAAATCATTTATTATAATTTTGACATTTGCGATAATGACAAATGAAGTAATATTTTATGACCTTTTATGAAACAATAAAAACCGAAACCAATTTTAATATATTGATTGAGTTACACATTTTTAAAAATAAAGAAAAGGGAAAACAGATTAAGAAGACTTCCTATGGAAGCCTACGAAAGCCCTTCAAAAAAGCTTAATAGATGCTTGGTATATGATAAATGAATTTAATCCATATTCATTATGTGAAGGCCCTTGACTAGCGTCAGTAAATTAAAATTCATAGCAAAATTAGAATTCGAAAATTTTCAAATTTTATTATAAGTATGTAAGTATTTAACTAGTAATGCAAAACAATTTTAAATTATTTTTTCTATTTTTCTCCACTTTTTATTTCCAAGAATTTTACCAAGAGTCCCATAATCATAAAGAATGTTTGATTTAGTGACGTCTAATGCATTTACATTTATTAAAATTATCAAATCAGCTCTTTTTTTAAGTAATATCGTTTGTTTTACCCACAAGCGTAAAGCTTTTATGCTTACTAATTAGATTTGAGTTCCAGTTGCAGGAAATTGTTGAGATTTAAAGCTATAATTATGGTGACCATTCGATCTGTATATGTATTTGAAGACTTTATTTTGTATGATTAATTTTATAAAATAAAACATAGAAATTTTTGTATTTTGGCATGTTCTTGTATTTGTACTGTATTCAGTAAAAGTTCTTGAATGTGAATTGAAATAATGCAAATTACAAAACCATACAAAATATTTATGTAAACTCTAAGCAACTGGAGAAAGTGAACACATCCGATGTCAATGAATAATGCAGTGATGCCACGATTTGAAAAAAAATTCTTTGATTCAAAACGGCAACACTGGAATAACGTTGACATTACGTCGCCTAAGAATTGATTTGGCGTATGTGTATCAGGAATGCCAACTAGTTTTTTTCTCTCTCCTCGTTAACCCTTGAGAAATTCCCCGATTTTCGATCGAATTCCCCGCATTGGTATAATTTCATATTATAACAGCGCTACACGCACTTTCCATATAAATATTTTACAAAAATAAAATTAACCTCAGTGAGTGTTATTTTAAGGTGACCCTGAACTTTCTCGGTCCAAAACTTAATCAATTTTTATGGGACTGGTAGATTAATAGAAATTTACTTTGTGATTCCGGAATTCTTAACATATAAGCTTCAGTACATCAAAGTTCTCAAAGGAGAAGACATGGGATTTCTTTTAACTCAAATAAAAATTGGCAAAAACTTTGTTTTGAGAAAAACGGGTTCAAAATTTTGACTATCGGTTTTTAACATATAAAATATACTTCATCTTCTTTATAATGGCTGACCGTAATTTGTAAGCTTACAGATTAGTCAGCAATGATTAAGAGATAATCAGAAGGTGCTGGACGAAGACATAGCTAAACCTTTCTGAACGGCCGAAAGGGAAGTCGAAGAGCCACGCGGGCCTGACTGACAATCATCTATATCTACGAAAGCGCTCTGCGTTCTATGAATTTTTTACAAAATACTTTCGAAATACAATACTTTCAATAGCACACTTTTTAAAAATCGATTTCTCCAAACTAATAAATTGCAGGGCCTGCTTAAGAAAAGATGAAGATTTTAAGACCCGAAATATGAAATAGTTCATAAGTTAAACGTTTTACATTACATGAAATGACTTTAATTACTAAAAGATGAACGACTTCAAATTCCCCGCAAAAAACAGCTCATTCTTCGATTCCCCGCATCAAGTAAAATTTCCCGCAAATCGGGGAATTCCCCGCAAGTTGGCATCGCTAATTGGTATACAAATTCGTATACCTATACGCCAAATCAATTCTCAGGCGACGATTAGCTGTTATACGAAATTTGATGCAAATAATTTTAATTTTTTTTCTGTTCTGAATAATCAGCTTCATTGCTGCAGAAGGAACCCTACGGGAAATTTGGGGTAAATTGTCTCCGAGTGATATGTCCCGCGACTGGTTGAACCGGTCACTGAACTGGTTGAAAGGTCATGCAGAGAGGGATGATTCGGTTGGATTTCTATAAACTTTTTTTCTATATAAATTAAAGAAAAACAAATATCACCGTCGGTTAGTGGGCTCGAACTTGAACTCGGTTTTTGCGAATATGAAATATATTTTTAAAAACTAGTTTGTGTTAAATGATTAGTATTTTTTTTATTCCAGACTACATTGTAATTTTTGACTATGACAATATACTTATAAATTTTAATTCAGAAATTGCTTAGAATGATTCAAAGAAATAATTTTTGAAGTGAAACTTCTTTTCTCTTGTCCTAGAGTAAAACCAACCGCATGTGACGTCCGCGCGTAAGTTTGCAATGCGACATAATTTTGTCGAGCAATGTGCATGAGGGGCTAAATATCTATATTCCGTAACTGAATTCACGAGCAAACTATATAATAAACGATTCATACATAGTTTTAATTCAATAAAACATATTGATTACACACACATACGCACGCCTATGGTAGAAAGAACAATGTGTAGCGTCGCCATCTTAAAATTTATGACAGTTATACATTTCACATACAGATGGCGCAAATGTCCAAGGAATAACATGAAGATGTCGCACACAAAAACAGTTCGTCTACAATTGTCATCGACATTACCGATACAGAGTTGCAATTTTTGTTCCAGCATTAATCCCAAAAAAAAAAACTTCTTGTAAACTAAACGAAACACAAGCAAATGAAATTAAAAAATACAAGCCAATGAAGTAAAAAATTTAGGGATTGAAAAATTTCATTTGCTTGTTTTTGCTTGTGTTTCGTTTAGTTCACAAGAAGTTTCACTTCTGCCTTGTGTTCGTTAATTTGGGTAATTCAAACTAAAAACACAAAATAATTTTTATATATTTCATCGTGCATTAGCTCATAGGCGTGGCCACGCACTACCGGATCCAGAAATTTACTTTAAGGGGATTAACATTTGTTCATCCCTTTAAAAATTTTTTTTTTTTATTTGTGGCTGATGATCAAATATATGAAATTCTTATCAGTAAGGAAGGGGGGGAGTTACGGAGGCGTTGGGGGGGCGGGGGGAGTTGGGAGGGGGCTGTTGCGGTGGAGTTTGGGGGAGGTTAGGGGGAAATCGGGAGGGGGTCTGGGGTATTTAACCCCAAATCCTTTCCCCTTTCCTACGCCCTTTAGATCCGCTATTGCTCCTTCGTATGATTGTACAGTCCCATACTTTTGTTTTTACTATATTCGCATCTATCACCCAGCCACAGCCTCTTCCCCTATGGTCCATGAGTAGGCCTATAATTGAAAATTAGTTCGGTGTGGAACAAGTAAGTCTCCATATGAAATTTTATTAATTTAGCTCGATATGATATTCGAAGATATTGGATTTTTGCGAAAATGCCACGCCCACTTTGAGATACAGTCAAATTTTATAGCCTACAACTTGGCATACACACAAATGCATCTCTACACCGAATTTCACTAAGATCGGACAAACGGTATATGATTACATAAGGAAAATACATAGATTTGGACAACAATTTTTATGTATTTGTGTGTAAGTATTTACGCATACATACATAAATTTTTTTTTATATATATATTTTCCTTAAACATGAAATTTATCTTTTGCATCTAAATAAACCTCAAATTAAAGAAACTTTGCTATAAATTTTGCTGATCTGAATTATATGCACACTCAATTTTTCGATCCGAATTACATGCAATCCATTTTTTTCGAAGTGATGTTACCTAAGTAAGCATTGAAAAAAAGTTATGTTTTGTTTTTTTCGGTAGTTAGCAACTTCAAAAGAGATTTCTTCCTCTTTTGAAGTTGTATCTAAACATTTTTTTCATAAATCTGTAATCCTTATTTTTAGCGCTCAAAGTTTCCCTTGCAAAAATCGATCCGAATTACCCTCATTTGCGTTACTTATACTTATCATAGATTGAAACAAGCTTTTCGGCGAAAACATAATCGGTATTGAGTGTCTAGCTCACATTTTACCGAATTGCAATTAGTATGTTATTCATTTTTGGGAAATTCATATTGAAAATATTCTAAATAAAATTTACAACTACTTTTCACCGTTCGGACAGCGTGCTTAAAAAATTTTTGTGATTTTGTCAGTGTGAACATCAAACAGATTTTAAGTTGATCATTTTTCTAATAAACTGTCACATGAAAAGTGGGCCACCAGTTTTTTTTTAGTTACAAATATTGAGCAAAATTCTGATGAGTTTTTGAAGATATACTAATATGTTTTTGCTCTACCCCATATAATGTCAATGTGGAGCGAATTTTTAGCATGATGAATGCTTGACTATTATTTCTATTTATTATTTTTATTTGATTATTTATTTATATTTACATTCATTTGATGTACAAAATTTGTGTTTTATTGTTCTCTTTTCCCTTTAATTTAGTTGGGAACCCTACGTTCAATACAACAGATTTTCTTAACAACAGCGATGAACTGTTAAAATTACAGTTTTTTTTCTCGTTGTACAATAAATATTCTGGGAAACATTAAAGATAATGCCTATGGAATATGAAATAATTTTTATTTATATAATTTCATATTTTTTTTTTTAAGTTTTCTGCTTTCGATTATTAAATAAATACAAATCTTAATAATCATTTTACACTATTTGACTTTAATTATTATTGTATTAAGGAGTGAGATTGAAAATATCTTAACACACGTTTTACCTAATAATTTTTTTTGGGTGTAAAATTTAAAAATTTCTTTGATCTAGTTATCTTTGAAAAATATGTCAGTTGTGATTTATTGTGAGTTTGATCAAAATGAGTGAAGAAAAAGAAATACGTCTTAAAAGTATTAAAAATTTTCAAAAAAATCCAAATTGGTCCTTCAAAAAATTGGCCAAAGAATTGAAGGTCTGCCGTCAAACTGTTTCCAATGCTATAAAACAGTTTCAGGAGAATTTGACCATCGATAGGAAACCTGGTTCAGGAAGAAAACAAGGACCACATTATATTGGGAAAGCCAAGAAAATAGAAAGCATATTGAAAAGATCGCCAAACACATCTGGTAGAAAAGCTGCCCGGTTAGCCCAGTGCTCTGGCTATTTAGTGCGAAAAGTTAAAGCCAATGCAGGTTTGAAAACATACAAAGTACAAAAAGTTCCAGACAGGAATGCTGCAAAAAATTTAGACTTTAGACGCTGAAAGTAGGGCTCGGAAATTAAAATCGAATTTCATACAAAAATATTCATGTTGTATAATGGACGACGAAACGTATGTACTGGCAGATTTTACGCAGCTTCCGGGTCAAAATTTTTATGTTGGTGATGCTCGAGGAAATGTCGAAAAATAATTTAGAATTCTAAAGCAGACAAAATTTCTTAAAAAATTCCTGGTATGGCAAGATATATGCAGTTGCAGCAAAAGAAGCAAGTCATTTGTTAGAATGGGCTCTATAAATACCGAAATATACATCAAATAATGTTTGAAAAAAAGACTTCTTCCTTTCATAACAGAGCACAATATGTTCACATATTTTTGGCCCGATTTGGCATCATGTCACTACGGCAAAAAAGCTCTGGAGTGGTACCAAAGTAATAACATAGTTTTTGTACCAAGAGAGGCCAATCCTCCAAATTGTCCGGAGCTAAGACCAGTGGAGAGATATTGGACTCTTGTGAAAAGAAACTCAAAGAGCACAAAAAAGGTGTCCCAAAATATCGAAGATTTTAAAAGGAGATGGGCAAACTGTTCCAAAAAGGTGTCTGAAACAACTATCAAATCTTGTAAGGACTCAAAATATTAGAGTTATTTTGACCCCACAATTTAAATGTAACAAATGTATGAGTATATAAAATGAAGTAAAGTATATACATACATATTACAGTACGATAAAACATGTAAAAACTAATATGAACAAAACGGTACAACAGAAGGAAAATTAGTATAAAAGGACATGCATTAAACAGAAGAAGACACTCAGACTTAGATCGTGGTCTAAGGTAGTAACTTGGTGGTTCTATTGTCCTCTATTCGCTAGATTATATGTAATAAACCAACCGATGCGTCCGCATGGTTAGTACAAAAGAGTCGTTAGTTTATATCAGCAGAGCGTCCGCATGCTAGGTTCTTCATAAGACATTATTCATTCGTGAGGTATTAATTGGATCTTGGCGTAAGTCCTTACGTCAAGATTAAGTTTCCACTGAGTTATTTATCGGCACCAGGGGGTCGTATCCACGTACCCTGGCGTAGTGAACACACGTAGTTGCCACAGACCATACAACAAACGACAATGACCTAACCATCGTATCACGAACACACACAAAGGAAACATACGAACGCAAACCGAGCGCCAAGGAAGGCAAACGAGCGCCAAGGAAGGCAAACGAGCGCCAACGAAGGCAAACGAAAGTCCGAGAAGGACGATTGAGGGGCTACAAGGAACAAAGAAAGACTGTACGAGGTACCAAGAATAAAAATAATCAAGTGTATTTAAAACCAACAGTGAAGAAAATAAATAAACAAGTGAACAAAGAGAACCGAAACGAACTATCGTGAGTTATTATTTACGCACCCTGGTTACTCGCTGAGTATACCCTGACGAAAAGAAAAGGAACCAGGAAGGTTCGTTACAACCTCTAACGGAAGGCTTACCAAAAAAGGTCCACGAGTTCATAAATAGTGGTTAGAACTATAAAAGTTATATTTTTCTGTAATTTGTAAAATATTATCAATTAAATAAAAAAAAAAAATCAAAACTCTTTGATCAACCGTTTAAAAATTATTGAATTTTATATATGTTAAGATTTTTTCGATCTCACTCCTTATTTAAATATGTTTGAAAAATAAAAATATGTATTAACCTTTCCGCTTTTATTTTCATTTGTAAGCGTTGAGTTTTTATTTAAAGATTGATAAGGTTTTTTTTTTCTCTTTCAATTTACAATGTGTGCTTGATTTCTTTTATATTTTTATAAAAATTCAATGTCAATGGTGAAGCAAGTTCAAAAATGGAAAAATATAAACACAAAATAAAAAAGAAGAAATATTGCAATCTGTTATTTATTTCTGTTTATGGAAAATTATGCATTAAAAATTTAATGGAACGAATTTTTATATCAGAAATTATCAAATTATTATAAATGCTTGTAAATATTTAAGGTGTTCACATGCTGAGATTGTTTGTTAAAGAAATAAGACATGAAATTTTGAAAAGAAAATCATAAATCGTACTTTATCAATTGGAAATTGATTTAAGAATATGGCAGCATAAACTTGTAATACTTTTATAAAAATTTATTTACATAAATGTATTACGTAGGGATTTATATGTAAGCAAAAGTAAAGCAAAAGTATCATAAAAAATAATAATTAATTAAATTGCTATAAATGCAAACTGCTACATATAAAATTATAAACCTTTAATGCTTCAAAGTAAAAAAAAACAAAAAAATACATAATTAAATAATTACATCATGCACACTCGTAGTTAAGTAAATATATTCATGAGTGTGTGTAAGAAATATTCGCAATCGCTTCAGGTATCGTTAAACTTGTTTTGATGTTTTGTCATTTCCTTTCATAAGTTTCAAATGTTTTACTTACAAAAGCGTAAATTTAATATGATGCCGTAAACAAAAAAAAACCAAACAAATATTTTGTTGCAAACTATTACAATTGTACAATAAAATACAAGTATTTTGGGTGGTAATTAAATATATTTGCCTAGGTATTTGATAAGTACAAAGGGAAGGTGTGATATGAAGAAGGTGAAGAAAATAATATGATAAAATCACAAATAGGGAAGAAAAGTGAACAATTATCTAATATATATCGTTATATACATAAAAATTTTAACTGGTTTCTAGTTTACTTAGGGGTAGTGGAAAAACGTGATTACATTTCGGAGTTCAACTCAAAGCCTTTATTAACTCTGCATTACAAAGTTTTATTATTATTTTCAAATAGATTTGACAACTTAATTATATATAGAGGGAAGTATATGTAAATATAAATTTAAATTCTTCTAAAAGACCCCTACACACAATGACAAACAATTAAGTTCATTACATGGTGTTCAACTAAAAGTTAAAGACTTTTATAAATAAAGGGATATTAGTTAGCAACAGTATGTAACATTACAGTAAAGTACTACAATTGAAACAAGAACAACAATAAAGAAACTTACGACAATAATAATAGCATTACATACAAAATATCCCAATGGGAAAGTGTAGTGTGTAATAAGCGAATAAATAATTACACAGCCACATAAAAAAAAATGTTTTTTTCGCATCCGGTGGCCAGACTATGTTTACTATATGTTTTTGGGGTCGTTGAATCCGAATCCGAGGTCCGAAAAAGCAGAGCACGTCTCGATTCTAACATAACCTCAAAAAACTACATAAAAAAATGTTTTTCTTTTCAGATCTGGAGGTTAGACCATGATTACTATATATTTTTGAGGTCGCTAAATTCGAATCCAGGGTTTTGACATAACCTCAAAAAACCTCATGCAATTTTTTTTCGAGCCCGGGGGTCAGACTATGCTTACTATATGTATTTGGGATCGCTGAATCCGAATCCGAGGTCCAAAAAACCTGGTTTTCGACTTAGCTTAGGTAACGAGGTATTTTACAGGTTATATCGAGAACCTGACTTATTGGGGTTTTTTAGGTCTCGGATTCAGTTTTAGCAACCACAAAAACATATAATAAACATGGTCTGATCCCGGGCTTGAAAAAAAATTTTATGAGATTTTTTGTGATTATGTCAGAACTTTGACGTGCTGGGGTTTTCTAGACCCCGGACTCGGATTTAGCTATCCCAAAAACGTATAGTAAACATGGTCTGACCTCCAGACCCGAAAAAACATTTTTTTTTTGTGTGGCTGTGTTATTAATTCAAGGTTTAATACATTCGGTTTTCGAGCTTGAAAATATTACAACTAATATATTACTAAGTTGTCTGAAACATAGCCAACTAAAATATGAATTCAGTGAAATGAGATATAAAGTGAAAAAAATGCCACAAGAAAAGTGCTTGTGATGATCCATACTAGTTCAGACTAAAGAATAAATTAGAAAACTATATTGATATTCAGAACAAAGCCAGACCAAAATCCAGAAGAAACCCGACCAGAAGTCAGATCAGAATTTGGATAAAAGATATTTAAGAATTCAAGACGAAAAATCAAATTAAAATTTTGACCAAATTCAGACCAAAAATCAAACCAAAATTCAGACTAAATTCAAACCAAAATACAGAAAAAAAGTCAGACCAAAACTTAAATTCCTATTAAAATCAAAGCAACAATCAGAAAAAATTCATAGCAAAAATTAAACCAAATTTCTGAATAAAACTCAAAACAAATTTAGACTAAAATTCTAAAAAAAAAATCAGACCACAATTAAAACTGAATTCAGACTTAAATTCAAACCCAAACTCCGAACGAAATTCAGAACAAATTTGGACCAAAACTCATACCAGAAATTATACCAAAATGGAACCAAAATTTGAACCGAATTAGAAATTAGACTAAAATTAAACAAATTCATAACAAAAATTAAGCCAAAATTCTGAACGAAACAAAATTCAGAAGAAAAATCAGATCAAAATTAAGACTAAATTTGGGCCAAAATTTGGCTAATTTTAATATGCTGATAAAATTGCAAAATATGAGTGCTTTTATTTCAAACTTTTCAGTATTTTCAAAAGTAATGTTGTTTTCATTCTTCTCTCCTTAAAAAATAGATATGAAATTCAGAAATCATAGTTCATCCACTTTTCATATATTTAAAATTTATTAATTTTTATTAGAAACAAAAAATCATCGGTTGATATCAACATGTATTACTTACTTTCCCGCTGGGACATTAGATTCTTTCAGTATAAGTATGTAAGTATTATCTTTCAGTTGAATAAAGCATAAATTAAAATTTATTAGTTATGCCACATTTGATTCTCTTCATAGGTTCAAGTCTCTACATTACTGGTAGTCTGCGCAACACAGCCTAGCGTCCCTCTTCCCCCCCCGCCCCCCCCCCCCCCCCAGCTACCCCTTTTCTTCACAACACATTTATGTGTTATTAATGAAGTGAAGTTCATATGAATATATCTAGACTTGTAATTTATAGCGGGTGTAAGAAATAATGTTTATATTCATATATATATTTCGTATGACTCAATTTTTTTTCCATATTTTTCTGTTTTATTTTTTTAAATTTATATTTAAAACTCTTTCTTTAAAAAAAAAAAAACAAAAAAAAAATGTTTGCAAGTCATTTCTATTTTTATTTTATCTTCTTGTTTTTGTTATTTTGTTTATGTATTGAGCTTTAACCTCCGATTTTTAGGGAAGTTTTAGCCTGAGAGAATACAGCCAGTGATTGGCGAGTTTTGTGGTGGAACTAAGTGCTTAATTAACTTCAATTGTAGTTTTATTTTTGTTTTTTTTTTTTTTGATTTTTGCTTTAATTAAAACATTCAAGACAATTACGCTTAACTATAAATGTACTTTGAAGTTTAAAGTTTAACGATGATCTTCATTTTGAGGGGGCACACTACATAAAAGATATACACAGAGATCAGTTATTATGTGTAGGGTTGCATTTAAGTGGGTGTCACTGTTGACACTTTTATTTTCTATACATAAATAAGTGAAATCTTAACTCGGTGTGCGTGAAATTTGAGTGTTGTGTTGTGACTGGCTGCGGTTTTTTTTTATAGTGCTTCTTGTTATATTTTTTTTTTTTTTTTTTTGTTTAGATTATAGTAAAAACACACCCAAAAATAATTTGCATAATAGTTAAGCGATTTAAATTCAAATAGCTTTTTAAGCTAAACCAATAAAATTATTTATAGTCTCTTAAAAGCAGAGACGAATTTCAACAACTAAATTATAGTTTTGATATTTTTGCAAATTATATAAGATTTTCACACTCTAAACTCAACATTCATAAATTTAAATCGTATATCATTCCAAAAGGAGAGACCCTTTTCAAATGTTTCAAACTTCCGTGCTATTCCCTATCAAAAATTTTGAAACTAAAGCAAGCCGAGAAGTAACTGGATTCGAATTTTATATGGACCGGAAAAGTTTGGGCAAGTACCTATTTTATATGAGGAGCCTGAAGTACAGACAAATTTTCAACAGAAAAAAATAATAATATAACTATGCCACTTGAACTTTTACATAACCAGCTCAAAAATTATATAGAAATATCGGATTGAACTCAATAATCGACAAATGCAAAGTGGAAATAGCTAAGAAAAAAGTGAAGCCTATTTTTCTCTTTCTATTTCTGAGCTCAGACCAATAGAAATAGGACTGAAAATATAATCAGCAGGGAGCTCAAAATAGAGGGAGCTATTGAAAAAGTAAACCTGTAAAAAACAATACCGCGGAATTGGGGGCGTGGAAAGAGAAAAAGACAGAAGGTTCAAATTTCGCATAAGCTAAATTGAAAGGATATGCGTAGAAGCTTAACTTAAGCTCAACCGCAGAAAGATTAATATCATCAATTCATGAAACAAATGTGATAAATATTCATTCTTTTACTTTGAAGTTGAAGTCTAACTTCTTTTTGATTTGAAATAGTATAGTCTCAAATAACTAAAAAATTTTTCACCATTATAAAAACTAACATTAAATCTGCATAGTTATGATATTAAGAAAAAAAAAAGCAAAAAAATAAAATATAAAAATATTTCTTTCATTATTATTAATAAAAAAAAATAACTGGTTGCGCATGCGCAATGAATCACAAATTAATATACGTACATTATTCCAAGTTTGTTATTATACTTAAAGCATTACACACGTACGAAAACAACAGCAAATAAAAAACAAAGTACAGCAAAAAAAAAAAAAATTATAAAGTGCGGGTTTTAGGCCTTAAGTCAATAAATAGCGACAATGACAACAACAGCTACAACAACAACAATAGCAACAACAAAAACTACAACAAATTAAAAACCGTTGTCTCAGCCGCCATATTTTGAATAATATTGCATGACACCAGAAAAATGTCGAAAGAGACAAACTGACAGACAGTGAAGTCAAATAGCGAGCGCGACAGACAGCGATATCATTTTCTACATAAATTTTGAAATTATTCTGACATTTTCGCTATTTTTTCTTTTTCTTCTTTTTTTTTTATTTTTATGATTATTTTGGAAGCGGGTGTGAATTGTTTGTATGTGTGTATAAATGTAATTTTTGACATTTTCTACTCACTTGATTTGACTTTAATGGATTATCTACTTGTTGTTTGTAGTTTATTATGTACAAATTAAATTGTTAATTTGTGTCATTTGCCAAATTAGATCGTTTTTTAATTTGTTGGAATTTGTTAATTTTTAAATACCACACTCTAGAGTTTTCCGTCTTTTTCTTTTTAGTAGTCAGTTGAAATTTGCAGAGGTTTGTTAAAAACAAATAAAAATAACGGTGAATAAGTTGAATAAATTAAAAATTTTGTATAATGTTAATGAACTTTAGCTAGAGTTGTTATATTTTAGTAGTTGGATTTGAATTATTTTTAACAGAATACCCCTATAGATTACTGGGATTGAAAGAGTTTTGGATTTTCGTTGCTTCACGAGCAATGGCAGGCATATTTATTGGGAAGGAGGGAGAGGGGGTCATTTCCAAAACACCAAATAGATAGAAGCTGAGCTGATATGTATGCTTGTTATTTCTGAAGAAGCTATTTTCCACAAATATATGACAATGACAGAAATTGTCAAGAGGTAGAGATACTTTCAAATAATCGGGTTACCATCAAAGCTTCGAGCATTCTTTGAAATAATCACACAAAATAAGTGACGCTTCCTTAGATCTCTAAGGGTGTTATGTTCGGTTGAAATGTAAGGGGTAGCAGACGTTAACGAGAAAATTTGCTGACACTTGCTTCGTGGACCTATAATCATTCTGTAGTAGACGAGATCTTAATTACCAGAGAACTCAGAAAACAGGAAAACTCTGAAACTGTGAAGAGGCAGAAAGAGGAGTATCACTGATAGATCAAAGCTCGGAATGATCAAGAGCTCGGGAAAGCAATAATACTATTGTGTGGCAAAATTATTAAAAAATTCAAAATAAAACCTATTTTACAGCAATCAATAATATATTTCTAAATGCTACTGCAGAATTATTCAAAATATTTCAGTCCATATTGCAATATTTCAATGTATGACAATATTGCAGTACAGTATTGAATTTCTAGAAGATATTTCAGGCCATGCATGTAGAACATAATGTTTATTGAAACCTTTTCATTCAAATAAAATATTTTTAGCAAGCTTTAATCTGTTGATTAGTTTTCCTTCTATTATAAAATTTCTAGCGATTCGCTAAATTAAATTAACGTCATTTCTATATGATTCACGTGTTTCCAGTGGGAATATCTAAAAAACCATGATTTATTGGCGAAAAACTCGTGTTGAGTAGTGTAAACTGTAGGCTCAACCATGTTGTATCACAATGCCTGAATGTTTTCCTTGACAACCACTTAAAAAAAAGTGTAATTTGTCTCTTTAAAAGAGTATTCGATACAAGTACATATTCGATACTTTTTTCCGATATTTTCGGTAGCATCGATACTTTTATTCGATACAAGTAATGAGTAAAAGTATCGATACTATGTGGATATCGAATCAACACTAGTCATAAGTCCAAAAACACGATTTTTGAATTAATTATGCAGAATTACACTGTGCTACAAAATTTTCTAACGAAGAATCGGCCAACACAAGTCGATAGTGCTGGTCTAGAGTAACAAAACCTTAAAAGGGTTTTGCAAAGTTAGCTCGCTTTTAAAAGATATAGACATTCAAAGTTTACCTCTTGCAGCTTATTTATTAAAAATGAAGTGCTCATTTTTTACTACTTTCTTTAGCGAAATAAGAACAAAAACAATTTTAACATTGTAGAGTTTTCGATATTAAGAAGTTTAAACTATCCATTACATGACTTTTGCAAACAAATAAGCAATTAACAAAAATGTATAGAATTTAATAATGTTTGGATTTTAAAATTTTTGTTTTATTATAAACAGAAAATAGAATTGAAAAATACACTAAAATAGTTCAACTTTGAAAGGCTATAACATTTAAAAGCGAGCTAACTTTTTAAAACCCTCTTAGGGTTTTGTTACTTTGGGCCAGTACTACCGACCTGTTTTGGTCGCTTCTCCGTTAGATTCCATGACCTTAAAATTGTTGCACAGTGTTATTCATTATATCACGCTTCATATTGTGTAAAAATTTCATATTAATATCTTGTATACTCTGCGCGTGAGAATTATAAGATTTCTTCGTTTTTCTGCAAAGTGGGAGTCAATTGAAAACTTTAAACGCGTTTTCTGCAAAATCGCGTTTTTTGAGTAATGACAGTCTTCTAGTAAATGAGCGATAAATTCTATTCGGAATTTTTTGAAATAAATTGGTTACTCTGAAATGTAGTTGGGTTATTCGAAAATCAATTTGGAATTATCTGAAATCGAATTGGAATATTTTGAAATTAGTTTGAGATATTCGGAATCTTTTTTTTTTTTTTTTTAATTTTCAGAAATACCGTTAGAAAAAAAAAAAAAATATTTTTCAAAGTCTTCTCAAAATATCTGGCACTCAGCAAACTTAACGCTGACGACCTCGATTGTCTAGTCACTAGACTAGACTAGACTCTAGTGGATAGTGCACTAGGCTTTCATCCAGAAGGTTGCGGGTTCGATTCCCGTCTAGATAGTGTACAAGTACACACCTTGGTTGGTAATGGCAAAACCCCCGAGCTGATAAAAAAATTGCGACACAGCCTTTCGGAATCGGCGTTAAACTGTAGGTCCTACCATCGTCACTGTGGTCTAGTGGCAGAGTGCCAGACTCTTGTTTGTGGCGAACCGAGTTCGATTCTCGGCTTGGGTATGTTTCTTATCTACCTTTCTTTTTCACTGCCTTTCTTTCTTTCTTGGGGCTTTGGTACAATAGATCTATTAGCGACCTATAAGCAGTGCCTGACTTTCGAGTAGCCCTCTTTCAAATAATAATAATAATAAACTTTACGCTGGTGGAAGTAAGGCTTATCCTTAAACCAGACAACGAAGATGATATTTGGCTACTTCTGTGATTTAATAATATTATAACAAGACCTAGATTGAACTTTACACATTCCCATGATGTAACCTAACTAAATCATATGAGTCACAAATCAACTACTGAAATATTAATGGAAATATTTTTCCATCGATTTCTTAATATTTTTTTTTTCTAAATTTTTAAACAATCTAGTCAAATGTCAACATAAAAAGTATTAAGCATTTTTATTGATTACCATTAAAATTAATGAAAGTTTTATTGTGATTTTGGATTTAAGTGACAAACAATTTCGTGTAATCAAGTTTTTTTGGTTTTATTAGCCACACCCATTGCTTTGGTATTGCATACAAAAACAGTGGAAGAAGAAGAAGAAGAAAAAAAAAACAAGTCAAAGAACAGAAAATTATTTGCAATTTTGTCACTGACGAGTTTTTTATTTACTTCTGGTATAACTTTATATTTTTTTTAAAAAAGCTACATGTAGTTGGTTTTATTGAAATTGTTATTGCTGTTGTTATTGTTATACTCTCTTACCCCATAAACCCATTTATTTATGCAACAATATTTTTTTTTTTATTATTATTATTGCGTGTTTATATAATCGCAGTTAGAGTTGAAAATGGAATTGAAATTGAAGTTGAAGTTGGTCGCAGCATGCAATAATAATATACAAGATACCAACTCGTTTACTGTAGTAAGTATAACGTTGTCATAACGCCACTGTTATCATACTCGTACAGAGACAGATAGACAGACAGACAAACATACAGCGCCACCATATTTGAACGTTAAAAGTAAATGCGCTTATGGTTGATTTTTATGAGAAAATTAAGTCAATTCTATAGTTTACTTATTTTCTTCATTAATATTTGTTGTTGCTGTTCATTGCTTGTTTGCTCCAAAAGTCAAATGATGTCTTTGCTGTTGTTTTATAAGTATGTAGACATAAATACATACATATGTATGTATGTATCTTCATGCCGGTTTCAGTTTCCGTTTGTTACCACCACTGGTAATCGAAATAGTTGTTATTTTTTTTCGCTGACAGCACAGTGCCCGACATGATGCTATTTCTGCTTCACTCTCCCCTGTGCGTTTTTATCTATAATTTTCTTTTCTGTAATTATTGCAATGTCTGTCGTTCCAAATTGCGGTGACAGACAAACATCATAAAATTTTGGACTGAATGTGATTTTTCATATCAATTTTTTTCTATTTTTTTGATATTTGTCTATGATTGCAATTTGTCAATATTGCCATATTTATGAAATTTTATTGAAGTATTTAATAGCTAGCAGCAAGAAGGGGTGAGGGAGATAAAACTATTAACAAGCTAAATATGTAGTTTAATGACAGGCCAATTTGTTGAACTGATTTCTCAAGTATTAACAAAAATTGAAAATAACACTGTGCGACAATTTAATATTTTACAAAATTAATTGGCAAATGAATAATAATTTCTATCGTATCTTTTATCTATTCGGGCTTTTTGGTCGTTGATTTTTTAGAACTATTAATGAAAAACTTCAATTTCCATTTTCTCCTACGCGTTTCGGTCTTTTTAAGACCATCCCCAGGGAGTATTATTTTTTCTCTAATATACTTATTAGTTACGTCTGATGACTGCTACGTGCGTCTGATGTGTGACACATCAGACGAAGATACGATACTAATACGAATTGGTCTAACTTACACACGAATAATAATTTAATCCGGTAATCTGGGGTCCCTGATTATCGAACTTGTACTCAAAATTTCTCTATGACGGCTGGAAAACCGCTATAGAGGTCACAATAAATTTCTAATTTCCTATTTCATGTTTAACAGAAAGTCGTTATTAATGATGAAAAATAATAAAATATATTAGACAGCAGCACTCTACCAAAGGTTAAAACCTTCCAAGTTCAATTTTTGTAAAAAAAAATTATCTCTTGAAAGGCAAACATTTTTTCTTTTTATAAAAACCTCTTCATATTGGATTAACCGTTACCAATAATAGCAAATAATCTTCAAATAAAATAATCTCCATTTAAAAGTTTGTGGGGCCACCGAAAGCCACCTAAGTTCAATTCATTTAAAAAAAAAATGTTTTTTTTTTTGCAATAATCCCTATTTACTGGACTCTATTTATTCTATTTACGGCTAGAGAAAACACCAAATAATCTTCGAAGATAATATTTCGCATTGAAAATTAGTTGGGGCCACTGAGGGTTAAAATCACTCGTTTTCTAATTTTTTGTTTTCTTTTTTTAAGGAATTAACCTTAAGACAACATTTTTGTATATTTTTTGCAATAATATTTTTAAACTGGATTAATAATTAGCAAAAATAGCAAATAGGGGAGACTGGGGTAAAAAGGTAAATTCTTGGGAAAACCCATTTTTCGAAGCCTTAGATGGTCGAAAATTATTCGGCTGCGAAAATATTTACGGTGCTATAAACAAAATACACTTCATTAAATAAATATCAAAGTTTTTTTTGTGAGAATTTCAGCTCCGTAGCTGTTACTGTTCGTTCGATAATACAGACCGAAGATTCTGAAAATTTAACTTTTTACCCCAGTCTCCCCTAAACTTCAAAAAAAATAGTTCTCATTGAAATATCCTCGAAATCAGTAAAGATTAAAATTAAATAAATCCATTTATCAAAAAGAAAAGTAAAAATTACGAAACCCACAAAAAGTCCGAGGTTAAAATTTCGTCATTTAAAATTTATAATTCAAAGTTGCACATAAACTCTTCTGAAACTTCCAAAGATTAGGACCACATTTATTGATCCAAATCGTACGATTGCTTTTGAAAAATTCCAGCAAAATCCTTCTAAACTTTACAAAATTAGAACTGAGAAAGCTGTGAGTAGGGATCATGAAATATGATTTCATAGAGATCGCGTACTTTACTTTTCTCGGGTCAAATCAAATTTTGGAGTAATTTGGGGAAATATTCCAAAATTTGTTTATCTTTTTGTTTATCAACTAATTAGCAGAGTATTATTTAGCACCCTTGGGATTAAACTAAAAAAAAAAACTTTAAATTATTATAAAATTGCCTTAAGTATACGAAAAATATTCCTATCACCCTTGTAAATGGTTGAGAACGTGCAAAACAGGCAATTTTCACTTTTGGGTTAAGAGGTTTTGAAATCCTGAAATAATAGTAAATTATATTGCCAGATTGGATTCAGTGCATAAACTTACATGGAAAATCATTCGTTGTTCTCTATTCAAAAATTTCGAGGCAATTTTTGAAACATCTTCCAAGTTCGACTTAAAATAGTACAACATAATCGTCGAAGTTCAGAAATGGAGCAATTACTACTCGGAACTACTTTTAAAAATCTATACTCTGTTGCACTGTAACTAACTACAAATCAAGAAAATATTTAATTTCAATTTTAAAAATATTTGTAAAGTTATTTGCTTATAATTAAATTGAAAAATTTATATATTTCATATCAATTTTTAACTGCATTCATAGTGCTAGTTTTTCATTCCCTTTATTTATTTTGTGGTCTTGTTGTAGTTTCCTTTTATATAAATTTTGTGTAACATATTGTAGTTTCATGTATCTGTCTTGTTTTCTTATTATTATTATTTTAATTATTTCTGTCTACTGTCTGCATTTGAGAGACTTGAAAAGTTTTTCCTCTTTTTCTTATTATATTTTCAATTATTTCATCATCATTTCTAAATGAACAATTTCCAAAGTTACTCAAGTGTGGCAAAGTTTACTTGAATGACTTTTAGAATTTAGTTTTTCACTTAGAAACAACAGAAAGTTTTTATTTTTTTTTTATTTTTTTTTTTTAATTTTTGCTTTTGAAACTATTTAAATAGAGATACAAAGTATGAAGTTTAGAATAGGTTTCACAACACATACTGAGCGGTCATTGTCTGCTTTGCATGCTGAGGGTAGGCAAAAAGTTCAACAAGTTATTAGTTTCAGATAATTAGCAGAAAACTTAATTAGTTTATCTGGGCAATTTAAAAGGCGTAGCTTCATTCAATGTAGTACATACTACTTAAGAAAATTAGGAGCTGTTTCAAACTCTACGGACTTTAGAATGGAATCAACACTTAAATTCAATTGCTCTTACGATGTGTGCTTAAAATCTATTTTTTAATAAACGAAAAAGTCTTCAAGACTCATATATATTAAACTGCCTTTGACAGCCTTAGTATTTTGGTAGTTTGACGAGTCGTAGTTGAGGTATCTATATGAGATATATTATACCAAAAAAATACAAATTGAATTCTTATGGTATATTTGGAAAAAAAAACTTCACAAAACTCGTTTTTGTAATTTTTCACCCTTTGTTTCTTGAAAACCTGATATAATGGAGACTTTCAAAGTAGCTCCAAACTAAAGCTCAAGACCTTAAATTTTAAAACATGTGCCGTGATGGCAACTAGAAGATCCAGAAGCTGCTTAAGGGGGAGAATAGGGTTGCCAGGCGGTCAAGATTTTTAATCCCGATAAAATGTTCAAATTTGTAGAAATAAAATTTCTAAATAAAATAATAAAATTTGAGCAAACAATTAAACAATTTACAAAAATATATCAGAAATCTCAGGCGTTGAAAATATTTATTCATCAGCTCCGTAAAGTCTAAATGGTGTACTACACTGATTGTGAGCTGTTCACTCAATAACAGAAAAAAAGCAAAATTAAAAAATAAGATGGTAAGATGGTTTTTCAATATGGCCCAGCTCACGAACGGTAATCGCTAGAATTGAAATATTTTTGGAATCATCATAAAATAGGCCGAGGCCGTATTTAGAGGGGGATTTTGGGGGTTTGGGGGTATGTCATCTAGGTGGTTTTGACTTTCGTTGACCCCCAAATACTTTTTGATTGGAAATATTTTTCTCAAAGACTGTTTGTTGTTTTTTCAATGGCAAATCTAGTATTAAGGCAGAATAAAGGCAAAAAATTATAAACTTTCAAATTAATTTCTGAGAAAAAGCTAGACTAAGGTGGTTTTGACCTTAAATGACTTCAACTATTTTTTGATGGAGATTATTTTTTCCGAAAAATGTTTATTATTATTTCCAACAATTAATCCTTTTGGATTATAAAAAAATAAAAAATTTTACCAAGGGTTAATTTCTTAAATAAAGTTGGACTTAGAAAATTTTGACCTGGGATGACCCCAATTACTTTTCGATGGGAAACATTTTTTACCAAAACCTATGGACAGGTTTCGTGTTCGTTTACCCGGTATAGTCATATATCGAATAGAGGCTTCATATAACTCTTAAAAGGCTGGGTAAGGGTGGTTGGTGGGTTATTGCTGCTAAATACTTTTTTCCTTCCTTCTATGATAAATAGCTTTCTCTTAGCTATGAAACGTGTGTAATGTATGGGGGTGTCCGGTATGGGGGTTTTCGGCCCCCATACCGGAGATCCCAGACGCGATAGCGTAAATCTGAGTACAGGGTCGGATTCAGCGACCCCAAAAACCTATAAGTAAGAAGTTTCAAGCAAAAACGACCGATTTTTAAAAATTTGTCCGCCATTTTGAATCCACCATTTTGAATTTCAGAAAAATAACTTCAGATTCGTAATTAGCGACCCCAAAAACTTACAAGCAAGAAGTTTCAAGGAAAAAAACAATCGATTTTAAAAAATTTGTCCGCCATTTTAGATCCGCCATTTTGAATATCTGAAAAATAACTTTAGATTCATAATCAGCCATCCCAAAGACTGTTAGAAAAGGAGTTTCAGAATTATTCAAGTACTTGTTAACTTTTAGTTCATGAAAATACTTTTAAATTTCCGAACTTAATGACTTTTGGGAGCCATATTAGCATCGTCATTTAAAATTTTTGGAAAACGTCCATCGGCATCTTAAACTACACGAATGTAGAAATCTTTGAAGCCAGCCCTAGAACGCTAAAATTGGTCCAACAAATATTTGTTTATGGGTCTGTCCTTATTAACGATGAATGTCCCATATAATTTAGGTCTCTCTGGTGCTTATCAACTGGATAACTTTTTTTTTAATAATAACTAAAACGCAATCAATTCTCTTTTCAAAGAATATAAATTTAATAAAATCGGTGCAATAGCTTCTTAATAAACAGAACAAATTTATTTAGAGTCGCCAGTGGCCAATGGTCCTGCAAGGGTTAATAGAAATATATTTAAAAAGAGAAGTATTTCCATAAAGATTCCATCTCACTATAACTTAAAGTATATAAATTAACGAAAACTTGGAATTTTAATTAAAATAAATTACATTTCTTAAAAGCTATTCATTTTCCGCACACAAAAAAAAAATATGTTTGATATTTGTTAAATTTAATTAAATAGTTAATCAGGTCATTCATAAGCTCATAGAGCATTTAGCCATTTCAAATAAATTTGACATATGTCTGACATCTTTCATAGCGATGTTGAAAAGCTAAAAACCACAATGAAACCATCATAGCTAATGCTATTCAAACAAATGTACCTACTAAATTTCTCCATCTCTCTCTCATATATTTATCCAACATGACAGTTCAGAAACTTCAGAAACTAATGCGCTGAGGCCAATGCCGCCCATATACAACTTGAAAGTGTTTTGTGTTTTTTTTTTATTCTAAATCTAAAGAAGCTAATAAATTTGAAAAATATTACAGAAAGTGTCAAAAAAATTTTCTATTTTCAGAATAGAACAAAAAGGCTGGAAACCAATGGACAGACAGAGTTGCCGAGTGTTGCACATGTATAGAAAATAAAGTAAATGTTATTAAACAATGCTTGAAGGCAGCATATGGAACTAATGGAAAAACACAAATATTGATTGTGTGTCAAGGAAACATATAGAAAGTGAAGATAGGGAAGAGGGAAGAGGTGTAAGAATGAGGAAGAGAAGACTTGAAATAGGCTATATATGTTTTGAGGTTTGTTGTGGTTCCCCTTTACTTTTTATATGATACTTTTATGATAGCAAAAGTTTCAAAATGTACGTGATAAAGTGTTGCTTCTTCATTTTATGATTTTGACAGCAGATAGTAGTTTTAATTTCCGTCACATAAACATACATACATTTTTCACACAATGACAGCACTAACATTGAAAAATAAATAGTTTATTTTTAACTCAAAAAAGAAAAAGCTAAAAATAATTTTCTTTGACATCTATTTGACATATTGAATTGCACAGTATCATTACAAATACATATGTACGTCTATATTTACTACCAACTACATTGACATTTTGACACTAAACTGTAGAGCAAAATTTTCAGTTAGTGTTAGCTATGCATACCATATTATTTTTTAAGCGCTTAAAAGACGACAACAACATCATCGCCTTCAGTGACAGTATCAAAAATTTCATTTATAGGAAATGCAGTCAAACAACTTTCTATGGAAAATTTTACTTTTTTCTTTCCTTCTCTCAATTGTAGAGACAGCAAAACGAAATTACAAAAAAAAAAACTCAATAAATTGATTAAAGTTTAAGATACGAGGAAAGCCTAAAAGTCAAAATTCCGGTTATCCCATCGCACATGTATGAAAATCTTTACAGCTTTACGAAAAAAAACACTAATAAAAAAAAAATAAAAATAAAAATCGAATCGTAGAAAAAAGTCAAAGTAAAAATCTTGTTTAACTACAGATTTTACTTTCATTTGAATTTCAGCGCTTTTCAAAGAGAGAGATAGAAAAAGAGAGAGAGCGAGTGAAAATTTCATTCAGACATTAAAGATGACAATTAAATGTTTTTGACATTTTATTTGATTTATTTTTTTGCAAAAAACTGTCATAATTGATTTGTCAAGCGTGTAATTGTAATTACTATTATAAATGTTATTAGCAAGATTTTAATCAAAGTTTAATGACCGTTGGGTAATTTATGTGTGTATGAACAAAAATATTTTTGAAAATTTTTTTAGGAATCTAATAACACAGTCCAACAACTTAAGACTTTTTGGCTGGAACAGAATAATCCTGAAAGAGTATGTTGTATAGACCATTTTTGTGAAACAAACGTCATGTCCAGCATGTCTCACTTTTTTTTTACAGTGGGTCAAAGTTTTCTTATTTTGGTCGAAGGAGAAATGCAAAAAGTGCTATAAATTGATGTCTGAAAAAAAATCTTATTGGTGAAGTTTCATAGTAGAATTTTAAGAGGATTATTTCTGTAGAACATATTAACCCTTTAGCTCCTCTTTTTATGGGACAATTTTACCCCTTTTTTGATAAAAACCTGAAAAGTCCTTTCAAAAGAGACATTTAAGGATTGAAATATTCCACAGAAATAAATCCCTGAAAATTTCACTTGGGGTCACCAAAGATGTACACTTTCAAGATTATAGGGTGGCTATTTTGTTGCAAAAATGCTGTTGGACTGTGTAATTGAACAAGACATAAAACAAATTCAATAAAATTATTTTAAAATACTTTTTAAAATAGGAAAACAAGAGTCACAACTGAACTGAAGCTGTAAAAACACCCCAAACTATAAAGAGAACAACGTTTCGTGTCTTTATGGCGATATTTCAGCTTAAAATTTGAAGAACATCGATTTTTTTTTTATTTTTGATTTTTAGGTTCCTTATAGTTTCAAGAATATTGTCCTGAAATATTAGTGAAAAAAAAAAACAAAGTAAAACGAAAGTTATACATATAATTAAAAAAAAGAAACCTAACCTCCAAAAAGAAGTTTTCGAGAAAATAGCTTCAAAATCGTTACTCAGGTGTTTTCAGGGTCGCTGATTACGAATCTGACATAAGATTTTTAAAATTCGAAATGGCGGTATTTTTTTTTTTAATTAATCGGATTCGCTTGAAATTCATTACTCGGGGGTTTCTGGGGACGCTAATTAGGCCTCTATCATCGGATATTCACAACTAATGTAGAAAAGAGGTCTGCGAAAGTAAAAAACGTATAAAACGTCTTCTATACTATAGACAAAAGGTCTGAGACGCTAAAAAATATGAGCTTTCAAGGTCGCTAATTACAAATCTGACATTAAATTCGTAATCAGTGACCCTAAAAATCCTCCTAGTAACGAGTTTCAAACGAATCCGATCAATATTTTAAAATTGTTCTTCCATATTGGATCCGCCATTTTGTATTTTCAAAATCTAGCGCCAGATTCGTAATCAGCTACCCCGAAAACTCCTTAGTAACGGGTTTCAAGTTAATCGGATCATTTTTTCAAAAATGTTTCGCCATATTGGATTCAAAATTTTGAATTTTGAAAAACTGATATTCGATTCGAAATCAGCATACTTTTTTATATTAGAATCGCCAAAAAACACGTGTCGAACGTTGAAAATCAACGTAACTCGCATAGCTCAAGCCAACAGAAAGAGCAGAGAACATTCTAAAGAAGCACGTACAGCGAGAAAAAGGCCCAATTATAGCATTAAAAGAAGTTGACTGAACTTGAAGACCTTCCATATGCACCAGGGTTGGCTGACTAAAAGTAATTTGCATAACAAAATCATTTGTTTAATTTTTAAATGTAAAAATTAATATTATATTATATAAATTTTTCTCAAAATGATGTTTTTGGAAACAAATCAGACTGATATTTCAAACTCTACCAACCAGATTTTGAAAAACCGAACCCTAAAAAAAGTGAAGATAAAGTTTAAATTTTTAAATGTCTAGCGAACAAAATCTCTTTAAAATTATGTCTCTATCTTTATTATGAAGCTCGGAATCCATCTTACCAACAAAAATTGACTTTTTTGGAGATGCCGCCATTTTTGTTCCTCAATAAGACACTTATAACATCTCTTACCATTTTTATAATTAAATATCTGAGTTGTAAAAGATTGCAGTCTTTTTAAGGTTGAAGTCAATAGATTTTTTAGAAAAATGATTGCAATATTCCAATAATTTTGTGAATGCAGAATTAAGACCGTGAAGTCGCAACTCATGTTGATATCAATGAATTATCCTTTATTTTTGAAGTCATTTTTTTTTAAGTCATGAATGACCAGTCTGTTATTTGCAGTCCTGATCCCTACAAATTATTAATTGACATGAAGTCATTCATTTTGAAGTCATTAAAGATAATTGAAGTCAATTGGAGAAATTTGTAGACAATTGACTTCACTGAAATAAATTTAAGTCTATTGACTCCATTGAAATAAATTGATTTCATTGAAACAACTTGGAAGTCATTTAAATTAACGACCCATTCGATACAACGGAAGCCATGAGTTTTCGGATCTTTAGATCTTAAAATTTTCTCTGTTGGCATATAAAAAATCATCGAAATCAAAGCTGTGTCTCAATTGACAGCAAGACTTCTAACCAATTTGAAGTCATGACTGCGAATTCAAGTATAATATGAGGTCATGTTAGTGATTGTGACTTATTTGCCTTGAAATCTTAAATTGATTGCTATAATCAATGAGCAGTTATTGACTATAAAAAGACTGGTGACTTAAGTTTTGAAAGTCATAAGTTTCAAATGAAATCGAAGGCTCTAATCAGAAAACGTAATTCATATGCAGTGACTTCAATGAATGCAGCTTGAAATGACTGCAATCTTTTATAGGTCTGTAAAATATCATAGTTAAAAAAAAAAAATCCCACAAAAAGTCAATTTTTTCCAGTTTTAAACTGGGATGTCACCTTAATATTTTCAAAGCTGTTTCAATACTCCAAATAAAAAAAAAATTAATATTTTTTTGTGAAATCAAATTATTTCTAATTTCTAATTAAGTTATTTTATTAATACCTCAAGCCCTTTTAAAGATTACAGATATCACGGTTTGAAGACACTTACCTGAAAGAAAAAAGAAAAATAAATTTTAATCAAATGTTTAATTAAAAGTTTCTAAAGAAGTCATTACATGTAATACCTATGTAATACCTACACAAATCATATTATTATCTTAAAGTTCCTTCTTCATTTACGCCAACTTTGAACGCTATTTTAATTCAATTTAAAAAATTATGCTCAAAGATTTTAAACAATTACCACCAACTTCAATAAGAAAGATGATCTATGTATGTATGTATGTATCTTTACACCCAAAAATAAAATCATAATTTCATTTATGATCATGATAATTTAATTCAATAATAATTCATTTATACATACATACATAAATATAATCCTATTTCTTTTAAGTAAATAAAATTTACACAAAAGATAACAGGAAATTGAAAATTATGAATTTCAAATGCACTTTAGAAAAAAAAAAGTAGAGTATGTAATAGTAGAATAAAGCGGAAGATAATATACGAATATAAATAAATACTTTTGAACACGCACGCACCTACGAGCTGCAAGCTCAAATCAAAATAAATTCAAGCAAAAATCAAAAAAAAAAAAAAAAAAAATTATCAAAAAAGACTGACTGACACATGACAAAGATGTGAACAATTTTCTCAACCCACGTGATTGTAGTGCATAATTTTTTGACGCACATGTGACAAGCGGAAGAAAAAATCAAGAAAAACCTCAAAGAAGAATTGCATAAATTTAAAGTTTGCTGAAGAAGAAAGAAAGCTGCAGTTAAAAGCGCAGTGAACTGTAATGGAAATGATAGCTGAATTTGCAATTTTACTATAGGTATAAATTATTATAGTTCATGCTGGAAAGTTTCAGACGATTAACTTTGCCTTATAGGAGAAAAAAATATCAGGAATATGGCAAGGTCATAAAATTCCTAAAATCAAAACTTATTTTAAGGTTTTTAAAAAGACAAACAGTGGAGACCTTCGGCAAACCCAAGAGTTCCTCAAGCCTTACTAGTTACTCAACTAGAGGGTTTGTGGATTAGAAAATGGTATTAGAAAATTTTCTAGAATATTTAATCCCAAAGTTCAACTTGAAAAGTTAAAAACAAAGTAGTAAACTCCGTCAAGTGCAGTTCAGAAAGGATGCTTCTTTACACGAAAACCGGCGAAATTCGACATGGTTCCTCCAGGATTATAACAGGGGCTAATACAGATTTTTTGGGGGAAAAGGCAAGGGTATTCAAATACAAAAACAACTTTGAGGTTCCAATGAAGAAACGAGAGGCTTTTCAACGCATTTCAGTAATTGTGTACTTTATTTCGGAAGAGTGTAGGCAATGAAAATTAGACTGAACAATTTTTTTCCAGACAACGAGGACGCCAGTTAATGAGCAATATGGAGGGGTCGTCGTAAGATAACTGTAGGGGCATCTCCGATTTGACTGATTTCGGAGGACGATCCAAAGGGGAAGGGAAATATTGGTCTTCAGCCAAATTTCTTCTTTTTTTTTGGAAATTATTTTTGAAAAAATTTTTTTTTGTTGAAAACTTTGTAAAAGCTTATAAGACGTGTTTCCTACACCCAAAAAAAAAATTCGATGTATCCCCCCGTTATGAATATTTTGAAAAATTTAGGTCGAAAATTTTTTTTTTCAAAAATCCAAAATTTTTTCAAAATTTTTTTTTTCGTTGAAAACGTTGTAAAAACTCATAAAACATGTAAACAAATTAAAAACCCAGAAAAAAATCATTTTTTTCCATGTATCCCCCCTTATGAATTTTTTGAAGAATTTAGGTCGAGAAAAAAAAAATTTTTTTTTTTGGTTGAAAACGTTATAAAAACTCATAAAACGTGTAGAAAACATAAAAACCCAGAAAATTATTTTTTCATGTATCCCCCCTTATGAATTTTTTAAAATTGGAAAAAAAAAAATTTTTTAAATTTTTTTTTTGGTTGAATACGTTGTAAAAACTTGTAAAACGTGGAGGAAATCCAAAAACTGGAAAAAAAATTTTTTTCCACCTACCCTTAACCTTGCTATTTTTTAAAAAATCATGAAATCATCGATATCACAAAAGTTCGACCTGACCGGAAAAAAATGTTTTGTGAATTTGTGATCAGCTCGATGCTGAACAACGTCAGATCTCTATTTTATTGTACAGTAGTGATGACCGTTATTTCGTTATCGGTGATTTAATCACTGTGACCGGGAAATCACTGATCACTTCTGTGACTAAAGAGTTTCAAAAACGGCTCCAGTGATTTCAGTTTTTATCAAGTTGACAATTATCTTCATTTCATTTCTTTTCATATTCGTTCTATAGTGAATTTGTATTCTTTATCATTGTAGGAGTATTAGTGGGTGAGAAAGCGACAATTTGAATAAAAAGCTAAGCATTACCAAATTGATCCTGATTTAATCTTGGCCACGACTGGTGTATAAAATAGTTAAAAAAAAAATTGGAATCCACTGATGTAAGGAAGCAATGACAAAGTCGCTGTTTAAAATCACAGTGATTCAGAAATCACAAACCCTTTTTTGACTAATCACTGTTGCTCATCACAATTGTACAGCATTTTTGGTAGGAATATCATCAAGAGTTTTGTCAGAATTTGGTTATATTCTTGGTAGTTCCGATGGCCTGCCCTAAACAAATTTTATGTGTTCTGGTATTCCTTTTTCACTTTATATTTCGACAGCTTTTTTGTGGTATTTTTTTGTACTAAGAACCCCATTATCAATGGGCAGATGGCACAGTTTCATATATGTAATTGAGACCTGTACCAAAATATTCCAAACAGGTTGAAAAAAATCCAACTGCCCCCATTTAATATCAGCAGCAACCTGGCGGCTTTTTTTCCTAACAGACTATTGGGTGTTCCTCATAGCTTTGAATTACCAAAGGCTTCCACTTCCACCCTCCTCCCCCCGCGTTCAACCCTGTGATCAAAGAAGAAAAAATACGAATCTCTCCCCCAAAATTTGTTTAAATGTTGCACTGTGTTAATAATTGCATTTAAAATTTTAATGCAATTTAAACATGTCTCCTTCAGCTTACGAAAATGATTTTTAAAATTCCATTAACACTTTATTTTTCTATATTTTTTCACGGTCACATACGAATGCACACATATTTTCCAGCCGACTCAACCACCCACCCAACATTGGCAAAAACACGCCACCATATAGAGTTAAACAATTTTGGAATAATTGATAGCTACACTCCACTACCATAAATGTTGCTGTCATCAACAACAACCACAGTATTTTTTTTTTTCTATTAGGCACTTAATTTTTTGCATGCAATTTTCGTGAAATCACATTCCATCATAACGAATTCTTATGCATGGTAGTGCCGCAGTGCAGGGGCGGTGTACCTAATCAAGAGGGGGTATAATTTCCAAGGTGAAATAGTTTCCCAAATCATAGGACTCAAGAGTGTTTTTTATGCTACTACTCAAGACGAGGATATTTTTCTTTTTTGATACTATGTGTAAATTAAAAAAAAAAACCCATGCCACTTTTTCAAATACTCCAATTATTCTCTTAGTTTTTTTTTTTTTGATACGCCAGTGCCGCAATGCGCACTGCACCACCAAGTAAATAACAGCCAAACCAACTGCAACAAATTACAAATTAAAATCAAGGTGACAACAAACATTACCAACTACAACAACAACAACCATCATATACATAACTCTACAAAATATTTCGTGTGCATGTGTGTGTGACACTAAGCGAGCAAGCCAAAATTGCATGCTATAATTTTGTCAACATAAACGAGCGCTGACATTTTTGTTTTACCATTAAATGAGTGTAAGAATGAGAGAATAGTGAACACTCACACATACATACTTACGTACGTAAGTAAATGAATCCATAAACATCAAGAAGCACTCATGAGTAAATATGAGTCACGTGATGTAATTGCAATTTTGTTGACTTTTAATTAAGTGGATGAAAATGAATGTATGCAGGTAACTTACTATGTATGTAAATATGTTTTAATGTTTTTCAGACTCTTCATTTATTAGTTAATTTCAATGAAAGTTAAAAAGTATTACACTTCTGGCAAACTATTTTAAGTGAGGGTATTCACTTTTAATGCATTAACTTTAACTGATGCACAACCCAAGAGGAATTTGTGTGTTTTCTGTAGATTGTGAACTATGATTCTAAATATTTTCGTTTAGTTTTGAAGAAATTTACATTGAAATATTCAATTTACATAAAATTTGGAAAGAAAAACTAAAATGAGTGCCTTCCGCACTCGTCACATGATGTCATAAAATACTTACGCATTGTTGCTTACTTCAATCTTCTTCGAAAGTTTTCGTTTTTAGGTTCCATAAAGTGCAACCAAGGGTTTTTTAGATTTTTCAATTTCTCTTTTTAGTACGTCTACATCGCCTGATGCTGATATTATTTTACAATTTCAATTAAGCCATACAATAAATAAAAACAATTTTTGATATATTCCACTATTCCATTGATATGTAAGTATATTCCAGAATAATTGGGAACAGGTCAGGTCAGTTTACAGGGGACTATCATGTATGATATACAGATGGCTCCAAGACAAACGAAGGAGTTGGAACAGGAGTGTACTGGCGGGTTAGACCAAAAAAATATATTTATGCTGATATGAGCACAGGTAACTCAGTTTTCCAAGCCGAAGTGTATGCCATTGAACTCTGCCTAAGGGAGTATGAAAACAGATCAGTGCACAGCAAGAACATTTACATACACTCTGACAGCAAAGCGGTTCTTCTTGCACTTACTGCATATAAAATTACCTCTAAACTAGTTTGGGACTGCCTACAGATCCTAATCTGTCTAGCTTCTCACAACAGAGAACAACTCAACGAAATTGCGGACGAGGTTGCTAGGAAAGGCTCATCCAGTGAATTCACTGGAGTTCTGTAAAAATTAGTTTAAAAAACTGGCTGGACAGTAATTCGCTACAATACTGGAGGGAAACCCCCGGTAACAGACAAGCTAAATCATTCATGCCAAAGATCTGTCAACGTAGAACTAAACAATTGCTTATTTTAAGCCGGAATCTAATTTGAATTGCCACAGGATTCTACACAGGGCATTGTTGGGTCAATAAACACTTATCGAATTTGGGTCTAGTGTAAGACGATACGTGCCGAATATGTGACGTGGAGGAAGAAACAGCAGAACATATCGCTCATTTAGAGAAGAAAGAAGAAATCTTTTAATCCTCAAGAAATCTTTTAATTCTCAGAGTATACAAGATATTAATATGAAATTTTTACACAATATGAAGCGCGACAAAATGAATAATTCTGCATCATTAACTCAAATATCGTGTTTTTTTTACTTATGAGAGTCTTTTAGTAAATGTGCGATATCTTATGCCACTGTGAAGGTCTAATGAGGATCCGACTTCGTTACTTAGGAAATTATATCTTACAACCGCAAGACATTGCGGATAACTCTCCTAGAGAGATATTAAATTTCCTCAAAGGAAATAAATTCATAGAACTAAAAATAAAATAAATTCTTTGAGATATATCACAATAGGCCCTAGATGTCGGCAGTGATCTGGAAACTATAAGCCCACCTCTATTTAATTCTAATATTCCACAACCGTTTTTGCTATAAAAATTTTGCGTTGCATACTTTTGGGCTTAAAGTAAAATCTTTACTATAAAACTTCACACGACACCGACGTAAAATTTGATTTTAATTTCTATCAATTCACTCCCCTATAAATTTTCCTTTAGCCCCGAGTAAAGATGGCAATGCTAATCGCTCTCAAATAATCGCAAAGATTTTCAATATCGGATCGCTGTTGAGTTGCCTCCTGTGAGAGAACGGAAAAGACAAATTAAGAGGTCTGTTGTGTGTGTTGTAAGAATATGAGCAGGCCAAACTATAAAGAACGGTATCCATTTGTTGCACAAGAGCTTTCCATACAATCTTCCACTGATGGAGAGATGATTCTTATGCCACCTGCAGCCAAAATAGTAATTGGTTCTGGTATTAGCGGGTCCAAACATTTCCAAATGGGGAGAGGAGGAGGATTTCAGTTTTTTTCGTGCCGTTGACATATTTTGAAATCGACTTTTAGGTAAGTCCCGGTTTTGGTACACTTATTTCTCTGCTTTAGGTCTGCAACTCCTACATAAATTATTGCTGGAATCCCTCATTATTTTTCGTATGAATGAAGACGAACCTCTAATCTTAGAGCTTCAATTAAAGAAGTGAAATGCGGTTGATTTTATTGTAAGCTTCAGGCATGCGTTAAATTAAACGCTAACCAAATTAACCGCTAGCTAGCCTAACTTCAACTCATAATATAAAATTCTAAAATGAGCTCTTCCCTGTAATGGCATATTTTTTAAGTGACATGAGATGCCGCTGTGGTCATGTTTTTTTTTTTTTATATATTTTAATATTACAAAAATGATGTCAATATAAAAATACCAAATTATCACCTTGCGATTTTGCTATCTACCGCATATCAATAATATTGACACAAATTCTATAAAGTTTTTAGGTGTTAATAAACTTGAAAAGTTAAAACTCTTAAAACTATAATTATCCACAAAAAAAAAACTTGGTATCTTCAGCTTGAAAAAGCAATAACATTTTATTTTTTAAGTAATATAACCTACTTAGACTTTGATGTAGACAACTCACTACCTTAGGCTATAAAATCTAACACATAAAAAACTCCACTCAAATAAAATTCTAGAAATGTTATTAAGTTGAATTTCGTTGCTTAATAAAACAGAAAATTTTAACCTTTTTTTTTTTTTTTTGTTTTTAAGTCAATTAAAACTTAAATGTCAAGAAAAGAAAAAAAAAATTTGTTTAATGAAAGTTATAAACTTAAAAAATATAAATGATTAATTTCCAAACCAAGACAAAAAAATAAAACAGATAAAAGAAATTAAGGCAACAAAAATAGGTCAAATTCATACAACAAGCAATGAGATTTAGCAAGTTTAAAGTGAAAAAAGATCAACGTGAGATTTGAATAAAATAAAATGCAAGACTTTTAAAAATTGAAAGTGTTTGGTGTTAAGCAAAAATCACCAGAATTATCATCAACAGCAGCGAAAATATATGGAAAACAATAACAACAACAACGACTAAAAAAAAAAAAAAACAACAAAATAAAAATTAAAAGAAATGCTAATTTGTAAAGAAGCTTACATATGATGTCTGATGTCGATATACAGTGAAAACAGCGATAATTTGGTACCCAACCCAAACCAAAAAAAAAAAAAAGGGAAAGAAACACAAAAATCACACAACAAAAGGCAAAAACCAAGAAGAAAAGAAAACTTGTTGAATAAAATAATATACAAAACAAAAAAAATAAAATAAAAATTTTAAATTGTACAAAAAAAAAGAGTAAAATTTCTACATCATTAAACAAATCGATGTCATTAACCTAAAACAGAAAAGCCAGCGAAATGAAAAAAAATCGTATTCAAATTAAAGAGTAAATTAAAATAGCCACGTTTCTGTTGTTGTTCACTCCCATTGACAGTTGAAGCTTATGTCACTTTTGCCAATATGTCAGTTTTAAGTATTTTTATTTTTTTGAATTCAATTAATTAAAGTATCTAAGTTTTTTTTTTTACTCCCCTCGATCTTTCTCCCTCGTTTTCTACATGCATAAATGACAATTTTAGTTGATCTTTTGTATGTAAGGTATAAGTTTTCTACATGTGAATTTATGTATTTAAGTAGATTTTTGTATAACGCCTACAAATACCATAAATAATTGTGCAATGGGGTCAATGTGTTGATATCGTGTATTACAGTAGAACCTCAATTAACTTAGCTATAGTTAGTGAAAATAAAGCTATAGAACTCTGTAGGCTTAGCCACTAAAAAATGTGTGTTTTTCATTTTAAAAAACATGATACTAGCCAAGAGTAAAAATCGTAAGTGCCCATTATTGGATGAATCACAAAGCAAGTAAGACCATATGACCATCCGTTGAATAGGTTTGGTGTTGGATAGGTGTGAAAACTTATGTTACAGCGAGGGTTATTTTTAAAGTGATGATCACTGTTTAATGAAGTGGCACCAATAGGTAAGGGAAACTGGGGTATTGTGGACCACAGGGAATTGCGGACCAGCGTCATATTTTTTCCCCTAGTAGTAGTTGACAGCTGCAAAAAACTGTAAACAGCTAATTTTTCCTTCAGTACTTGACTTGTGTACACGCTAGTGTCCGACCGATTATTCGGTTCTTCGGCTATTCGGCCTAAAATTGCACCTTCGGCTTCGGCAAAAAATGGCCGAAGTTTTGGCCGAAGTATTTAGCCGAAGCCGAAGATTATAAGCATTCTATTTTATAATAATTTTTACTATAAATTGGCATTAAAAATTTATTCAAATAAATAAATGTGAAGTGCTTATATAAAGTATTTACATTACGATTTCTGTGTTATACTTTCTCCGTTTGCTTGTTCCATTTTTACTTTTGAAGTAACCCACAGATTTACAACCGTACAAACATTTTTTTTAAAGAACAACCTGCTGGAGCTAATACATCTAGAGGCAGCAGAAGCAAGCCAAACATTTTTACTTTTTAAGGAAGATTTGAAGCGTATTGAAAAAAAGCGTGAATTGTTAGAGAGCCGATATTTTTATCTTTGAAGAAGGTCAAAAAATTGAATTGATTGTTTGGCTAAAATCGCTCTAGAATACATGTGTAAAGGGATTCTTTGAAATTCACAGTCGATTGAAAGTTACAGATGTTTATTTGCAGGCCCTGATACAGCAGTCATGCATCTTTGAACTTTGAAAATAATTTTTCTCAAAACAGCATTTTTCGAAATGGCTGCCACGATATCTCCAAAACTAATGAACTGATTGCGCTTAAATTTTCATCGTATCGTCAATGCATCTGTAGTTCTACTCCGTCCGAACCAGGATCATTGTGATATCTCTCAATGTTTTTTATTTAAATTGAAATAGTTAACAAAAATGACAAAAATCAAATACTTATTTTCAAAACTAGATAGATATAAATACAAACTTTTAATGACTTAACTAAAAGAACATAAGTACAATAAAACTATCCCAAAAATTGAATTTTCAATAGTTTTACTTAACCCTCTAGTTTTCAAACGTGTCTCTAGACAGCCATCATCAAAACGGGTTTAATTACCACCTTAATAGTTTTTTGTTGCTACATTTTATCAAATCGTTTATGGAATCTACCAAGCTTTTAAAAAAATGCATTAGTTATGTGTTATTACGATGTTAGCGACAGTCAAAGTCAAAATTTGTCAAAAACAGCAAAATTAATTATTTTGTTTGAATTTGAGATAAAAATAAAAAAAAAAAATTTAAATACTTCTAGCCAGATAAAAAAAACTAGCTGTGAACTGAAAACTAGCCAGGAATTTAAATTTTTTATACAAAATAAAAAGTTTATTCAACAACAAATACTTTTAGACATTCAACTTTTGCGGCTACATAAAACCACGCCCATTAAATTTTGTATGGTTTTGAAATCAGATTTATGCTTTTTACATTAAAATTTATCAATCCCATTTTTTTTTAAATCAATGAAAAATTTGGGAACTAGAGGGTTAATTCTGGTTCTGGCTACAGGTCTATCAATTAATACGCTGGTTCAATCTTTAATTTTCGATAAGCAGAATCATGGAAGCCATCGGCCAACTTTTTTGAGACAGTCGTTTTACAGATATATAGTCAATGTAACTTGCAAGGCACGCAAGATATTGGATATGTAAACAGTTATACCAACTGAATGCCATATACATAAGCTCACATATGTATAGCCATATATAGGGATTTTATGTATAATCTATATGCTTAGGTAAATAATTCAAATTAAAACAATTCTTTTACAAACTTAAAAATTTATTAGATATCATTGTCTTTTATATATAATAGCCTAATTCACTATAAATTGCAAATGGTCTTGCATCATTGCAAATGCAAATTTTTGTATTTGCACTAAATCGTGATTAGGGCTGATATGTTGTAGTTGCATTGTCTTTCTTTTACTTAATGCATCGGGCTCGATATGCTCGCATATACGTAGCTGCAATTGCATCTTTTTTTCCGCGCTTTATGTTTTTCTTCCTGTCGATTTGAAATTTTATTAGATGTGAAAATTTTACATAACGTCGCCTGAGAATTGATTTGGCGTATAGGTATATGAATTTGTACACACATACGCCAAATTAATTCTCAGACGACGATAAGTGCTTTCCGCATTTAACCTTAGAAAGGCAACAGGGGTGACCAGTCACCTCACTACTTTTTAAAAGCACCGCAAAGAGATTTGCCTTAGCTGCATTTAATAAAAATAAGAAACAATGTATTTTTATTGAAGTAAATAAGTGATTTTATAATAAATAAGTTTGATTTTTTCTGTTTAACATATTTGCTAAAGTTAATGCACAAAGCAAAATTTTTATAATACCGTGGATTGCTATCATTATCACTACATTTTGATTAGATTCCTTATTACTTATAATTTTGTATTGTTTTTATATTTTAAAAAATATTTAATTTTAATCCAATCTAACTAACCGAACGCAAAGCCTATCAAACGCCTGTGTTTGCTACGGCGACTTCTCTGCTTGTACAGTCGATCTTCATACTTTTAATACCAACAAATAATTCTGCCACGAATAAATGTACACACACATTTTGTTTTCGTATGCACATATATGTGTGAGTAAATTGATCGAAACATAAACAAACAAACTCCGCTCGTATTTTAATTTCTCCCTCTCTTCTGCTCTTCTCTTTGTTGTTTAGAGTAGCACAGTCATGTCGCGCAGTAGTGCGAGCGAGAGGGGAACTGGACGTTACAGTTATCTTACATCTTACGATACAGTTATTCTTACATTTTACACATTTGAAATTTTGCCCATACCGTGAGCTAAAATGTTTACACATCAATAATATTTGTCAGCTCCTTCGACAGTGAACAGTTATTTAGTGTTACTAGTCAGTTTTTTATTTGGAGTATCTACTATTTATATTTTTCTGTATATGTTTGCAAATACATAGATAGAAAAATATTTACTTTCAGATTTTTATTTTTTATATTTTAAAAATCCTTCGGTTTTCCGCTTCGGCCGAAGGTTAGATAAATGGCCGAAGTTCGGCTTCGGTTTCGGCCAAAAAATCACCTTCGGTCGGACACTACTACACGCACTGTTATCTTGCTTCGATAGCACATAGAAATGTTATACTTCGATAATTTTTTTTTTTTACTTTATGTTTAATATGTTCAAAATATTCGCGGAACCTTAAGCCTTCGACAAAGAGAAGAAATTTTGCATGAAGTTTGCATTGTGTTAAAAAAAAGAGTTCGGGAAATTATGCACCACTCAGTTTTTGACATTTGACAAGCTAGCTTCGTGTATTTGATGCATATAAGTAATTTTCCCTCCAAAATTTCAGCACAGCATTAGTTTATCGGCAATTTTTAATAGATTTTTTTTGTACGAAAAAAATTTTCCAATTGTTAGTATACAATGTTGAGGTTAGGTTCTCTTCTGTAGAGAACTTCGGTTACATTTTCAAAAAAAAAAAAAAAGCAAACATATTTATTATTCATATTTATAATTTCGAACATTGGAAAAATGAATCGGTGATATCTCTTTGCTAGCAATAAAAATACACACGATCTCCACGCGATATTTTCCAAAAAACAAATAAGTACGGGACACCACAAAAAAACAATCGTTTTCAACCGATTGTGACATGGAAGATGACATCGATTTCTACATAATTTATTAGAAAAATATGCCAAAAAAGATGAACTGCCAAAACTATATCCCCTGCAACGTGTGCGATCAAGCTGTTCACTTGGCATTCGCCGGAATGACGGCAAGTTACTGGAGTGGCGAACATTGCATTTTGGACAGATTTTCATTGTCATTTTTCACATCATCTCATTTTGTTTCTCTTAAGTAATGAATTTTAAAGCGCGGTTCACGCAAAATTGGCACGCAGAACACTCAGAATAACAAATAATGCATTAAATGATAAGTTTAATATTGTGTTTTAATACTATAATATTAAAAGATTTAAATTTCTTTGTTGTGCAAAAAGTTCCGGGTATTCCTTTTAATGGACATCAACCTTTGAACATCCGCTCTGGATACTTTTGCGGCTAATTGGTTCCATTTTAGTAACATTGAATTCACATTTTTGACAATACCTGCATTTTTCTTCAACTCATATTTTGTAATAGCCCAGTATTTTTCGATCGGTCGAAGCTGGGGGCAATTGGGTGGATTCATATATTTGGGCACTACATCTACTTTATTTGTCTGATACCAATCCATGGTTTTCTTAGAGTATTGACAACTGGCTAAATCTAAAAACTTCACTGGCGAATGGTGGTGACGAACAAATGGCAATAGTCGTTTCGAAAGGCACTCTTTGATGTAAATATCAGACGTCATAGAAGAGGATGTCACAAATGCCCTGGATTTGAGACCACAGCCGGAAATAGCCTGCCACACCATTGCTTTCTTTGCAAATTTATCCATTTTTATGTACTTGAATTTTGAGGGTACATTACCACGATTCGTTGCCATATAAAATTTTTGACCTGGAAGCTGTTTAAGATCAAATTTTACGTATGATTCGTCATCCACACTAATGCATCCATTGAATTTGGTCAAAACATTATTAAAAGAAGACGAGCACGTTTTTTGGCCAGCAAATTCTGTTTGTCTGTTCTATTTGGATATTTTATAGCACGATAGCACTTTAGCCCAGCTTTTATGCGTATTCGTCTAGCAGTACTTTTGCTGGTATTGAATTTCTTGGCACGATCGCTATCCGATAGTCCGGGATTGCTTTTGATGGACTTCAAGATCTTTGCCTTTAATTTTAGGTTGGTGGTTCCCGTTTTGTTAAAGGGTTTCACCACATTTTTCCATTTTTAATCGATTTACAAAGTGGTCCATAATACCACGAGATTTTTCAAAAACAATTTGACCGAACTGCTGTGACCCAATGAAAGGTTATTTCTCGTACTACAAATTCAACTTTTGAAATTTTCAGAAAAAGTTTTTTTTTTTGCGAGTTTTTAGCCAAAATAAAAATGCGATCCATAATACCCCAGTCTCCCCTACAAAAAACCTCCTCAAAGATTAAATTTGTCAGAAACTCTCATTGCGTTCTCCTCTTGCTGATAGGCAGTTGATTGATTGAATGGTGGTAGAAAATAAAAATTACTTTAAAAAATGTTTCTTTTAATATTCAGGATTTGCTATTTAGTATACATCTTCTCTATCTATTATATCAAATCAAAGTTTGCATTTCTTAAACTATATTCAACCTAAACTAACTTTAAGCGTCTTTACTTTCAATTTATTGATTTTAAAGTGATAGTTGTGTAGAAAATTGGCAAAATAATAACTTTATTAATCAATTTATTAACTGTCAATATAACAATAGAAAATATTTACAATATAAAAAGACAACAGTTATAGTGAATTGTCATAATATTTATGGAAATTTTAAAAAGGTTTAAATCAAATCTAAATAACATGAGCATGTTAATTGATTTTCAAAGTAACTAAATCTTTCTTTATACAAAAAAAAAAAAAAAAAAACAACTAAGCAAATAAATACATATGAATATTTCCATTTGTTTGGCGGTAAAATGACAAATTTACACAAAACAAAAAAAATCTAAAAAAAATTATAGTTTGTGTGACTTTCACTTGAAGTTTTATTGGCACGAAAAGTTTTTTGTTTTCAATATAAGTTTAAGTTGAAACTTTAAAGTAAATATTTACATTAATGGTATTAGAAAAGTTTGTGTTTTTTTTCGGTTTGCTAAACAAAAGTTTTTGAAAAATATCACGTAATACATATATAATTATTTATATATAACCAGTTTTTTATTTTGACAATTGACAATATCAATGAGCGCATTGTAATTGAATTTAACTTGTAAAAAAACTGCAAAATCTTGATAAGTAATAAATAATAATTTTATAACAATTATGACAATTGGCAATTTGTGTTGTTATAATCATGTAGTACTTACTTGTAAATTAGCTATAATTTTTTTATATTTTTTTTCGTAGAACAGTTTAAATTGAAATTGGCATTTGAGTTTGTTTTTTGTTGTTGTTACATTCTTAATATAAAAACAATTGAATGAAATTATTTTTTGCCAAAATTGGTAGAGTTATAATGTTTGCTATAAAAGGGTTTCCATGTCAGAAATGCCCCCAAACCGAATCAAGTTGATTTAAGAATGATTTGACTAAATTTTCCGACCATTATCTGTAATTTTTAATGAGTAATGGCGGATTTTGTAAATTTCGTTTTTCGCGTTTTTCAGAAAAATCTGAAAAAAATCACAGTGATTTTTTGGTTTTGGAGACACATTTGAAATTTTTTCGCGAATTTTCCAACGCCAAATTCGCAATGAAAAAAATCGCGAAACTTTTTGCATGAGATTTTTTCGTACTAAAAATGGGTTTTCTACTATGATTTGAGAGGGTTAAGATGGAAAATATTTTATCACACATTTTTGACTATAAATAATAAGCTGATGCGAATTTTTAAATAATTATAGTTTTTAGAATTACATATCGTTTTAAAAATGATTTTTAATTTAAAGATAAAGCCGTTTGAAACTAATAGCTGCGTTTTATTCGCCACTTTTTTCTAGTTATGTATAACTAGCAGCGATAATTGTATGGGGAAACAACAACAAAGCAGCAGAGAAAACATGTATAATTATAGCACTCAAATATTCTCCTTCTTCTCCAAAATTATAAACAGTCAAAAACGACATTCTAATCTCAATGAAATTCCCTTTTTGTTGTCGTGTGTTCACCTAAATTTGAAATTCAAAATTTCAACGAAATTCATTTTCGTGTATTGGCACTAAAAGAGAGAATTTAGTAGCAGTTGGGATTTTTTTTTTGGTCTTCGGCAACGATTTGTAAAACGATCAGCTTCATTTTTTGTGAAAATTTTATTGAATTCCTGAATGAGTTTCACATTTTTTTCTGCAACGTCATCGACAACAACTTTCTTCTCAAGTTTTTCAACTCCATTTTTGTAACTTGGATCATCTTTCCATGTTGAAAGTTCTTTGTTGAAAAAATAGGTGCTGGAGAAAATTTTTCGACCAAGAGTTACAAAAGACATAAACTTTATGTTTATAAACGAATAAATATGATTTTTTTTGTAGCCTGCTTCCAGTATAAGTAATTTAAGCTTTATTTGCCTTAACCGGTTTTGGAACATTTTCATCAAATAATGATAGAGCCACAGTTTGGGGAGCTAAGTACCCGAGGTGGGTGACAAATTTGTCCGCAGCACCTTTCTGATTTCTCGACCAAATATCCTGATAATTTATCAACTGACGCATGAGCAAAAAGTAATGATAATGTGCTTTATTTCCTTCTGATGACAGAAACCAAGCTCGAACGTATAGCCGAGCAAGAAAAATACAAATTCTTTTTAAGAGTTCTTTCCCTTATGAGATAATTGAAATTGGTCTTGAGGAAGGTAATTATATCTTGAATACATAAATCATTCTTAACTATAACAGTTCTGGCTAATCATCTCGGTGTTGTTTCTTCATGGAAAGGCGTTGTTCAAGAAATTCAAGAACAAAAAATTGATTTATCTGAAAAAATTACTTCCCGGGCGACAGTGTACAACTGCATGGTCGATGAGGGTCGCCTGGCAGTTGTTCGATTGAGCTCAAATTTTGCACAGATTGTTTCTTTATTGATTGAAACTAGATAGGGGTTTGGGAGCTAAACTTTTACGAAGTGGAAATATAAGGGCCACCCTAATATTCAATCAAAAACAAAATATTCTGAAGTGTACTACATATAAATGGTCATTGGGCACTTCAGGGTTAAGAATATGTATGAATTTAATGTATGAATTTAATGTAAACTTCAAGAGTCCGGCAAAGTTTTAGGGGCAGAAAATTCTCTAGCATAGACATAAACCTCACTGAGGCCACATGATCACACTAAACCTTCAGGATCATTTGTTTTGAAGTAGAAGTCGGGAGGTTGAACATAAACCCCCCCCCCCTCCCTCCTATCAAATTTCTAACCCTTCCAGCGTTCGTCCTTTTTTTGTCGTTTTGCGATCAAGGAAGCTTAAAAAAGAGAAAGGTAAAGAGAGCTAGGAAAGCAACCAACAAAGCTCAAAATCAAGTAGAAATAAATAAAAAATAATGACAGCATTGAGTTCAGGTCCTAATGCTACAACCCACCGAAGAAAACCAAAAGTTAGAATCTTAAAAAGAAGAACATTTTCAGAATTACAAAAGCGGGCGTACAACGCAGTACAAATGGAAATATATACAGGGTGCTGCATTCTACTTAGTATACAACTTTTTTAAAGCAATTATGAGACAAATTTTAAGATTTGCTTGAACTTTTAGTATATCAATCTTTGAGTACATAAACAAATTGAAGATTCCAAAATCAAAATCAAAGCAAATAAGCCCCCAAGCAAGTGTCTGCTTTATAATCTTTCCTTTTTAATCCAACCATATACAATCACCAAATCGATATTAATCACACGCGATTACGTGATCAACTTTTTTTCTTTTTTTTTTGTTACATATAAAGGAGGGGGAAAAAATCAATGAAATCAACAGTTTACATTATATAAATCTTTATAGATAGTGAGCTCACAACAACAGCTTTTTTAATTAACATGAAAAAGTACAATGTGGTTTTCTACAAATATGGAAGCATTTTAGATTTGTCAAATTCAACGTGAAACCGTGACAAAACGCTCATTAAATTTTACCAAATTGAGACAACAAATTTAAAACTGCATTTTTTTAGTTAGGTTTTTTTTTTTTTAATTTTTCAGCAATTGTCAAATTTGCTATAAATTGCACCTTTTTATTACAATTTCGCCTGTTATTGTTGTTGTTGAATTTGTACAACATGAACTAACCAAACCATACTAATTAATACCTCAAGTGTATAATTGAAATGTTAGACAAGTTGAAGTCAACTTTAGCTCTTTCTTTCTCATCCTTTCTAGCTCTATCTTTATCATTCCCAATGGAGAGAGATACAAGTGACTGAGTGATATTAATTTACAAGCACATAAAGAATGAGGAAAAAACAGCCAACCACAAAACGCCTTCATCACGATGAAATATTAACTTCTTATTTTTCTATAAAGAAAATCCATTTTCTCCACCAAAATAAAGAAAACAAACAACAACATGCTTCATAACAACAAAAACAGCAACTTCCGCCCCACACTCAGTTGTTGTTGTTGTTGTTTTTGTTGCTGTATGGCATTGTGCTCATATTTCAAGCTATTGATGTGCCACATGCGGACTTCAACAACAACAGCAACAACAACAACCAACTGCTATTTCGCGTAGTACAGTAATTCTGACCTACACCTAAAACGTGAAAAGCCAAAGCATTAAAATTGGCTAAATTAAAATGGCAACACACACAAAATTATAGCAATAAGAAGAGACACTTGTGAAAACCGGCAACAGCAACAGCAACAACAACAACAACCACAACAACAGATGTGATGTGTTTTTCTTTTTGAAGCCAACAAAGTCAGTGACAGCAATCGCAATAATGACAACGGCAATATCGGCGACAAGTTGCTTGAGAACAGCTGAGCTTAGATAGACAGACCGACAGACAGACATACATATATACGTGGTATCTTCTTCCATACATTGAGAGATCATGTTAAGAAGATGTGAGATTGTAGCAATGAGTATAAGAAGATTAAGCAGTTCATGTCTATGATTCCACTCAAAGAAATGAGTTTGTGAAATTGATTTAATTAATCATTTTGTTTTTTTTTTAGTAATTTTTTGTAGTCATTCCGTGAATAGCAGTAGTTTCTGATTTAGTTATTTTCGGTAGTCAAAGCATGGTCAATTGTTGTACTGACGCAAAATTTTACGTTTACTTAGCTTCAAAAATCTCCTACAAGTGCTGCGCGATTAATTGTTTTTAATCAGGAATTCTGATTAATCCAGATTTTGATTAATCAAAATGCAAATTATTCGATTAGTCAGAATTTTGATTAATCAAAGAAATTTTAGCTTATTTGATTTTCGTATATCAAGTAAATAGAAATTTTTGAATGGTTTGTTAAGTTCGTATTGATTCATAAATGCATTATAGATTTGTAAAACCTTTTCGGATACTAAACGAAGTAAAAGGCGAGTTCAAGCAACAATATCGTCGCCGATATTGTAGTTCATAGCTACATAAATGAAGTTTCTTGGTGGACAGACTCTGCCGAAAGATTTTTGGATAATATTAACGTTTAGTGAATGGAATCGGGGCAAATTAAGAATAATAAAAAACGTTGAATTGACAAAGTAACCGTAGTATGTATTAGTTATTTATAAAATACTTTTAATTTTGCTATTGTATAAAATAATTAGTTGCGAAAATGTCACTAAACAACTTACAATGTTGGAATTTTCTTTGTCAAAAGAAAATTCAAAAAAGAGGAAAAATTAAGTTTTTCACCATTTTAAACTTTGCTTTTGTTTTTTTTTTCTGGAATTATTGTCAAAAAGTACATACAGATGTATTATTCAAAATATTGTCCGTCGCTAGCGAAAACTTTCGCCCAACTCTCCGTCAAATTTCGGATCCCATCTCCAAAAAAAGGAGGCGTCTTTCGAAGCGATCCATGATTGTATCCAATTTTCGACTTCCTCGTAAGAACGAAAATGCTAGTCCGGCAGGCCGTGCGCCATTGAACAGATGATAGTTGGAAGGAACAACGTCTGGGGAAAACGGTGGACGGGGCCAGATCTCCCATTTCAGGGTTTCCAAGTATGTCTTGACTACTTTTGCGACATGTGGCGGAGTATTGTCATGCTGGAGGGTGACGGTTTTGTGGCCGTTTTTACTTCAATGCTCGACTCAAACGCATCAATTGCGTTCGGTGCCGATCTCCTGTGATGGATTTACTCGATTTCAGTAGTTTCGTAGTATATCACACGGAGCTGGTCCCACCAAATGCAGAGCATAACCTTGGCGCCGTGAATATTTGGTCTCACGGTAGACGTGGAGGCATGTCCAGGCATTCCCCATGATTTTCTGCGCTTGAGATTATTGTAATGAACTAATTTTTCGTCGCCGGTTACGATACAATGTAGAAATCTCTTCCGATTCTGCCTTTGAAGCAGTGGTCACATGCAAATAAACGCCGTTCAATATCTCTCGGTTTCAACTTGTACGGAACCCAATTTCCTTGTTTCTGAATCATGCCCATGGCCTTGCGGAGTTTCGTGATAGCTTGTTGAATCAGTCCCAGTGATTCAGCTAGTTCTTCTTGCGTTTGGCATGAATCTTCATTGAGCAGTGCTTTCAATTCACCGTTTTTGAACATTTTTTCTCTCCCTCTACCATGTTTCTCCTCGACATTGAAATCACCACTTTTAAAACGCTGAAACCGACTGACGTTCTTTCACTCATAGATCAAAAGTTCCCGCAAATGACGAGAACTTATCGAGAATAATTTAAAAATGCAAACAACTTTTACTAATGCGGTGATGACGATACGTTAACAGATGCCCAAACTCACTTTATGATAATTTTGACCTACGTATTTGTTGTACATCAATATATTATAATTTAAGTGATGGAGAATTAAAAAATGAAAAAAGAAAAAAAAAAGTTCTGAGTAAAAATGTGTCTCGAAGGTGTTGGAGTACACATTGGAGATCAGAAATAATAACCAGAACCAAAAAATCAATGAAAAGTCAACAGAGTTGGCAACTCTATATACCTGACGTTTCAAAGTGGAAGGAAGTAGGTGAAGAATATTTCATATATTATACCAAAAATCTTTACCACCCTCAAATGCGATCCGTTGCGATCTATTCTCTCTCTTTATACTTAGGGCGCGCATGGAGTCCCAAAAAAATATCTTCTTCGTGATCGGTCATTACCCATCATCTTCACTTTTCTCGAACGATTTCCGAATATCTCGATCTATCAGCGCTTTCTGATTCCTTATGGATTCTTCTCCGGTGCCTTCCATTAAACCTAATGTAAGAGACCTACTCAAGAAGTCGAACAATTTATATTTGGGGGGCTTGATTTAGATGGTGATCGGTCCTTGTTGGATTCAAGTTACCAGGTCAGTTGGTTTTTGGCCACCAACTTCTTATAATACCCGGAAATATACCATATTATCAAAAACATTTATAAACTGTGCAGCAGTCACCCAGATTTCGCAGCCAAATAGCAAGATTAATTCTCAATTTCGTGGATGTGGAAAGAAATAACGATTACCAGGTTTCATATTCACAGCATTTGCTTTGTTGATCCCAGTTTAGATCTTGTAGCCGTAATTGGGCGGGATTTTGCTGCCCAAATATGTGAATTTAACGATCTTTACCATGTTCGTTCTATCAAACAAAAAGTAGCTAGTTTTGATGTTAATCTGGAAGCCAGCCGCTTTTGAATTAGAGAACAATTAGGAATAAAATCGAGGATAGCAGGAAACTTTCACGCACCCCTGTAATCCAGTGTCTGGACTTTTGAGCGAGCATAAAAAATTGCACTCAGTTTCAAGGACCATTGCACTATACCTGAGATTGAACCAGTAGAAGGAGTAGAAAGACAGGAAAGATATGTGAGGCGATAAATGGGGAAAAAAAAGTCTAAGATCTCATAACCTGTAATATTTTTTTATTCTCAAAATCTCAGCTGTTAAACACTGAGAACAAATCCCGGCGGATACTTTTCGAAGTAAACCCACTGCAGAATTCATCTTGGAACTGATATTTTAGTGATACATCTTAAAACTGTAATTTCTCTCTTCGAGAACATTACTTCAAGCTTTATTCGAGAGTTTAGTTTAGTATACATTCAGACCATATGTTTCCGAAACTAGACTTTCGAATATTTCTTTATATTACTTTAATATTTTCTACTGTAAGTTTTCAGTTTTTTACCAATATTCGATTACTTATAAAATTCAATTAACTTTTACCAATAGATTTTTTTCAAGTGTATTTTGGCAACCTAGTTTACAACCTGTTATTAAGTCTAGAAGAGTTTAGAAAATGTGTAAAAATAAATATAAAACAAAAAAAATTTAATAGGTAGTTTTTTTTATGAAGTTTCATTTTATGCCATATCGGTGAGTAAAGCGTGATTTCTTCTTCTATTTCTATTTCTACTTCTATTCTACTTCTTCAGCTCGCATTACAAAATAATACCGCAGCGATAAAGTAAAAACAACAAAACGACAAATTGACAGTTTGGCGCATTTGGCCAGCCGTCTAATCAAACAGTGCGATTGTCAAACTGACAGTTGAAAAATAGTATGCGTGTGCGCGTAAAGTCAAAGAGTCATGTGCAATAAAATTCATTCATGATTTTCCAATCTGAAAAAGCGGAGAAGCCAAAGACAGACAAATGAACGATCATCTGAGATGGAAACCGACCATCTGCTTGTCTGTTCAATTTTCTTCTAGAGTTTTTCTTTTAATCTTTTGAAGATTTTCTTTTCTTCCATTCATGACGAACGAATGCAACGTACCAATTTAGTTTAGCCAGCAATATATTTTCTAGTTATGGAATGTGTAAAGAAAAAGTTAGCAATTTATTTATGTATGACAACGCCTCCTAAGGCATTGAAATCATTTTTGTATACACTGTCACATATTTTTTTGTTTTTTTCAGACTTTTTTTTTTTGACATTAAATAGTAATTTACTTTCTTTTTGTTGACGATGTTTGTTGGCATTGGGGTCCGCTCGTTTGCCAATTTGTTTTCTAATAACTTGTTCTATTGATGATCATTGATCAAATTGGTAATTGATGTTATTAATCAATTTAGCTTAGATGCTCATCTATGAATGGAAAATTGTGGGGTTCAGAATGACGTTGGGATGGATGAAGTTTTAGAGTAATTTTTAATATCATTTAATTATATGTTTTTATTAAACATTTTTTAGTTATAGTTGGTGAAAGGAATTTGCAATATTTAACCTATTAAAATTGGAAATTGCATATGAATTAGCTTAACGCTTGTTCTACGCTGGAAATTCTTTTGGAAACTGTTATTCTATGCACTTAAAATTCAATTCTGGTTTATGTTTTTCTTCTAAAAAAAAGTTCTGGCGCATTTGCGGTTCAAAAATTAAACGTTGTTTGGAATAGAAAATATGCAGAATTTATTTGAAACCTCTAGCATACCGGCTCACCTTTGAAAGTCTCTCAATCAACGGATTCGCTGGAAAACGGCATCCAAATCATTGATGTCCAAAGTCGATCAGCTCGATGGCAACAGAAACGTACAAATTTTACTTTCCCCACAAAGCTTTTAAGTAATCCTACGGTTAGAACTGATGTGCTTTCACTCCTATTATGGCACTACAACCGATTGAGGGTCCGTCAATTTTACCGTCAACCGAACGGTGAAGTGAGAAAGTTTTTCCCTCGACAATGATTACGTATCTCGGTTTTGATTTAGTGACCGCGTAAGGTCAAAAATTTTCGGAAGGTTTCGACCGAAAACCAAGTCATAATCCCTTAGATCGACCTAAACTGTCAATCGTACGATGCCGACAGTCAGCCTGACTGACGACCAAATTAAAAAATCCAGTTTGAAACAGTGTATTTTGATAACTAACTAAACTGCGAACTGTACAGAAAAAGTATTTTCGGTTTATTTTGACAATATTTAAAAAAACATTTTCTTTTTTAAAAATAATTTTAATTAAGTACATATTGACAGTTTGGCGCATTTGGCCATTTCCGGTAGCTTCATAATTTCATCGGTGTAAAACTTCTGTGGTTTACTGGCGAAAAACTTGGACAATTGATTTCGGCGGCTCTTCTGTCGGCCAATTTTTTTCCATCAAGAGAGTTTTGCAGAGATCGAAACAAATGGTAGTCAGACGGTGCAATGTCCGGGCTGTACCGTGCGTTCATCAAAACTTCCCAGCCAAGCGTAGTCAATTTTTGACAGGTCATCAAAGATGTGTGTGGCCTGGCATTATCATGGTGGAGCACAACACCTTTTCTGTTGGCCAATTCTGGTCGCTCTTTCTTGGTTGCTATGTTCAAACGGTCGAGTTATGAGCAGTAGAGATCAAAATTGACTATTTGGCCAGATTGTAGCAGCTCATAATAGACAATTCCCTTCCAATCCCACCAAACACTCAACATAACCTTGTTTGCCGTCAATCCAGGTTTTGAAATCATTTATGGAGGGTCACCGGCCTTTGACCATGAATTTTTTCGTTTAATATTCTGTCCATTTTTCATCGCCCGTAATGATTTGTTTCAAAAATGGTTCGATTTCGTTTCAGCAGCGTTTCACTGATGGTAATTCGGTGGCACCCAAGCACGAGCTTCTTTGAGTAGCCCGCCTTTTTTAAATGATTCCAAACTGTTATGTGGTTGATGTTTAGTACCTCCGCTATCTCCTGACAGCTTGCGTGCCGGTCTTGCTCCACCAGTTGCAAAATTTCATCGGCTTTTTCAGGGACTGGCAGGCCAGAGCGAGGTGCATCTTTGGCATCGATATTTCCAGGATATTGTGGGCAATATAGCACTGTTGAAGTTCTAGTGGATACGACAAGTTCCAGTATGTTAGTCTTTTTCAGCATCAGCAATTATGGTACAAAGCTTTGTGGGTGATAAGCTAGACACTGCATTAGTACAGAAACCTTGGATTTTTCACAACGGAATTAGAGGTCTGACTGTATAGAAGGCTGATTGGCACTATCCACATGCATACGGCGAATTGAGGACCTGAATCTTAATAAGACAAAGAGTGAAAGTTACACTTCAGCGGATCTTATTGTTGCTAAGGAGAATAACTGCGTGAAATGCTATGCAGAAATATCCATTTTAATATTCTGCATGATTATGATAATAAGTAGAAGGACTGAGTACAAAGTACGACGAAACATACGAAAAAATCCCAAAAGATGAACATAAATAAGCAAGAGACCCAGGAAATCTGAAAGCAAACTCAACATTCAGCGAAAGAGCAGAAAAACGCTTTAAAGAAAAAGAAAAATTAGTTTATGCTTGATTAGGTTAAGAATGGAAAGCAACATTCTTTTTAAGCCAAGGATATCAATCCCCTTCCGTATGTGCTACTGGGGGATAAGCTGAATTAAAACCTGTAATTCTTTTAAAATAAAACTAGGAGAGTATGTCAAAAACTTGGGGCCAGATTTTGAATGAATATTCTTCGCAAATTTTATTTACATTTAAAAAGTGTAATTCTCTCCAGAAGTTTTGAATCTACTCATTTTTGTAGTTTTTTTCTCCCTACAAAACATGGTTCACCTAGTCTGAGAGAACTTTATTTTAGAGAAAAATTTCTTTGAAAGAAGAAAGTTTTCTATAAATTAAAGAAATATGTCTTCAATTTGTAGAAATTGTGTTTTTCAAATGAATAATATTTTATATATTTTATTTATTCGGGCTTTTTGGTCGTTGATTTTTTTGAAACAATTAAAGAAGAACTTCAATTTTCATTTTCTCCTACGCGTTTCGGTCTTTTTAAGACCATCCTCAGGGAGTCTGTTTATTATGAAATATAATAAAATAACAAATGAAATATAAAAACAAAATTATAAATTATAACGACCAAAAAGCCCGAATAAATAAAATATACGACATACAATACAAATTGGTCTAACTTACATACGAATAATATTTTATTTCAATATAAGAAATTGTATATAATTTATGTAAAATTTTCTTCAGTTTGAGGAATAATTTTCCATAAATTGAAGTAAATTTACTACCTTTTTAGAAAAAAAATCCTCAATTTATAGAATATTCATCATCAATATTCAATATTCAGAATCATGTTTTTTTACTTGTATTTATTTATTATTTTATTTTTAATAAGTATTAAGGTTTACATCTTAAAATAATCAAAAGTTTATTGAAATTTATTTCTTTCGAATATATTTTGTATTTTTTTTCTACAGGTTTATGGAAACGTCCATTGTTCCATACACATTTGTGTTAACAATAGACAAAGTAATTCGTAAAAGCTATTGAGTTAAAATTTTACGCAGCGACGCGTTGTAAGGACTAAGCTTTGGAAAAAAATGATATATGAAGATGCCCATCTACCACATCCCTATTTTCTTGTGTTTTACTTACTTTTTTATCCTACTTACTTTCCTTTAATTTTAGTTTTAACAATTTCATTGAAATTTGGTATTTTATTGCAATTGGTGGACAGCACCGCAACTAAATTTCCAAAAATGAAGAAATAACTTACTTCAATCGAACACCATGGTTGCATGAAAGGAGCACATTTTTCTCCATTTTGAGGAAAATTTACATAAACGAGAGAAATTTTCGTGGATTCAAAATGATCAAACTTTTTCTTTGTTTTAGAGATGGGTATTTTTCTGGGTGCGGACTTTCTATTCTAATTTAAACTTAACTAAAAACTCCACAAACCTCCACTAAAAAAAAACAAGCAGACAATTTAATAGGTTATCTAAAAAAAACTTAATAAAAACAGAAGCTAATAAAAATATACAATTTAAAGCTAATATTAGCTTCAGACTTCTTCTTAAGCTTCTCTTTCTGCTTCCCTTTCGGTCATGCTGAAGGTAACTAACACTAGGTAGAACTTGTTAACTTTTAGTTACAATATAAAATTGTCATTAATGTCATTTGCTTTCTATATATGGACATACATACTTACACCCGTAATATTCATATTTACAACACCAACAACAAACAAAAACCAGACACGATTTGAAAGAAAGCAGGAAAAAAGTATTAAAGAAAAGGTGTTAGTTTCTTACGCATTTTCTTTACGTTTCTCTTCTTTTTTTTAATATTATTCCTATTAGAAAACTAGTGCATGTCATTCACAATAGTTAAAGCTTTTTTTTTAAGAAAGGTGTTAAGAAAAAAAAATACCATGACGTTGGAATAAGCTGAAAATTCATAACGGTTGAATGGGTCTTAGAACTTACAACGACGCAAAAAAAAAAAAAAAAAACAGAAGAAGAAGAAGAAAAAAGAAGTACGCTAACCTAACTAGAGAGGTGATAAATAAACTTAAAGTAAGTACATAACATTTATTTAAGATGCCATAAAGTTATCTTGAATACTATTGAAGGTACAACGAAGAAAATTGTTACATATTTCATTATGCCAATAAAGAGAGATAGATGAGAAGAGGAAAAAAAGAAGAAAAATATTGCTAAATGTTGTGTAGTACATACACCCACAAAAAAACAGAAAAACACAAAAAAACAAAAACCCCAAGATAAAAAAAAATAAATTTAAATACCAAATGGTAAAAATACAAAAACGTGATTGCGCTCATTTCAATGTTTTCGAACGATAAGATCAGAAACATGTCTCTCAAGTGGCACAAACAAAATGTACATACAATAAAAATTGAAGTTGTAGTAAAAAAAAAAAAAAAAATGATTGAAAACAAAAAGCCAAAATATTACAACATCTCAATCGAAACGGAAATAAATCAAAAATATTATTATGGCGCTTGGAATATGAAAATAACATTGCACAGAGGAGACAAGTAGAAGTTCATATAAATAGTAACTACAGTGCCGGTCATATCATTTGCAACCAAAATCAGATGTACTGTAAATGACTTCTTAAGTTCATTAAAATAATTTTTATCAAAAATCTTTTTTATTCAAAACAAAGTGTATTTATTGCCATTTATTATAAAAAATTAACACTACAAAATTATGTTATAAATAAAAAAAGAAAGAAGTTATATTAAATTAAAGTCTGATTTGAGGAGGTCAAAACATTAGAAAAAGTCAATGTGAAAATTTGAAGAAAAATCGAAAAAGTTTTCAAAACTTTGTCGCATATCCATTATTATCACTCACTGTTGTATGTCATTGAATCTATTAAATATTTCGTCTGATCGATTCGAACTCGCTTCCATTGCTTTTAAACATCCTCATAGAGATCCCCCAGTGTCTTTAAAGTATTCGTGCCAATCTTTCGCTTCACCAGCATCGAATGGCTCTTAATTGGGTTTAGATTAAAAGGGAGAGAAATAGTTTATCTCGAAAAGAAACTTTTAAAAAATATTCAATAAACAAGTCGACGATTTCTCGAATTGTTAACAGCTGTATCGTTGATCGTTCTTTTCGGGAGGGGGGGCGGGGGGGCGCGGTTTTCATTCGAAGGAAATTGACATTGACTTGCCATTACTGATGATGAGCCTGACCTCAAAACAATTACCAAAAATACTAAAAATAGCCAGAGGCTCATTTTTTTCAAATGATTATCAATGGGAATTCGGGTCATGATAAGGAATCCGGATGAAGTTGGCTTGTATTCCCAAAAATCGTGCAGTCACTGCATTGAAAGAGGTCTTCCGAGTCGGGGTGCTCTGTGCAATAATGGATTAAAGAATTAATTACATTTTAAGATTGTTTCCTAGAACTTTGGAGCTGATCCACTACTACTACCCTACATGGGCTTTGCGAATAAAATGGTTTCTAGTGTTTGTGAATGAATTTTTAATACTGAACACGAATCTGAGGTCAAAAATTTCCCATCACGCCACGTTTTGGAAAAAATGGGGTGGAAAACCCTAAAATAGAATATTTGGCAATTTTTAAAAATTGGAAAGCTAAACACTGGCGTGCTACAAACTACAAACAAATCCAGAAATTATAGGCTGAATCATGCCCTTCCAAATGAGCTCTAAACCCGAAACTGTAAATCAAAAACAGTTACTGACCTAGAAAAACTATGAATGCAGAATTGCTCAGCATCACCTTCTCTTTTTGTATCCGTAGTCAAACCTCATGTCGAAGAAAACAAATTGGATTTGATCGCATAGTGTAACTAAGATTTCAAATTTATTTTTTTTATATACGACTTTTTAGAAAGAAACCGATGGAAGTAAAAAAAATTTAAAAACTGTTCAATAGATTTTATTTTGACTTTTTTTCATCCACTGGCAATTAATATCAAAAAATAGAAGAAAGTTTCCACATTTCGGAGGGGGAGGGGCCAGAACCCCCAAAACCTCCCTCCTAAATACGGCCTTGATCTGCGTTATAGAGGCGGAAGACCTCGCAAAGAAAAGTGTAAAAAACTAACGAAATCACAAAATTGATGAAAGGGAATCAAAAAGTGGAACCGAGAGAAATAAAAAATACACTTAAAGTGGATATATCATCATCGACCATCAAGCGACGGACCAGCAAAAGTGGATTAAGTACATATAACATTGCCGAAAAAGCGTTTACTCTAAGAAAAATCGCTAACTCATTTTAAATTCCCTCATAAATACAAAAACTGAACTTTTCAACAGTTGCAAAACGTTTTGTTGTTAGTTGAGAGCAAAATTAACATGTGTGGTTCTGAAGGAAAATAAAGCGGTAAAGCACCAAGAAGGTTGTATTGTGGTCTGGGGCTGCTTTTCAGCTAATAGTATGAGTCCAACGCATCACATTCGAGGAATTATCCAATACGAAGATTACAAAAACGTTTTAAGAGACATTATATAGGGTGACAATTGTAAAGTGACGCAATACTCTGCAGCAAGCTTTGCCATTTACCGTTACTTTAATTTAAAAAGCAAATTCATTCATCATTGGCTTTGTTTTAAATTTCATTTGAATTTTTGTTATTACATTTTGAAATTTCCATAAAAATGGACAAGGAAAATATTCGTCGTGAAATTATGAAATTTCATTTGGCAAATTATAGTAGCCGTCAAATTGCAAAGGCTTTAAATTTGTCAAGTCGTACGGTAGACCGAGCTATTATTCGATATAATGAAACTGAGGGTTTTGGAGATAGAGACCGGGGAAAATTTTCAACAGTTGCCACTACTGGTTTAACAGAAAAAATTCGTAAACGAATCAAGCGAAATCCAAGGCGCTCAATGAGAAAAATCGCTAAGGAAGTGGGAGTAAACCGTGAAACAGTGCGAATCATTGCAAAATCAAAGCTTAACCTTAAGCCGTACAAGCTCCGAAAAGCTCAAGATCTGACACAAAAAAAGAAAGATTTGCGACTGCAAAGATGCAAGGCGTTGCTACGCTCCTCCGTGTTAAAAAATGTTGAAAATATCTTGTTTACAGATGAAAAAATTTTCACGGTTGAACAACATTTCAATGCGCAAAATGACCGAGTTCAAAAGCCAGCTTCCGTTATGGTATGGGCTGGAGTTTCCGCTAGTGCCAGAACCCCTCTAATATTCGTTGAAAAGGGTGTTAAAATTGACCAGGTTGTTTATCGGAGCATTTTAAATGAACATGTTCTTCCCTGGGCCCAAGATACATTTGGAAATGAAAACTGGACTTTCCAGCAAGATTCTGCACCTTCCCACATGGCAAAATTAACGCAAACATGGATAAAAGACAATTTTTCTGGATTCATAACATCTCAAGAATGGCCACCTTACTCCCCAGACTTGAATCCAATGGACTACTCTATTTGGAGTATTTTAGAGAGTAAGGCTTGTGCATATCAACACCACAGTCTGGAGTCGTTGACAAATTCATTAGAGAAAGCCTGAACTGAAATTGATCAGGAAGTCCTGCGGCGAACAGACCAACGATTTCCCGATCGATTGAAGGCATGTGTGCAGGCTAAAGGAGGTTATATTGAATGAGGTGGGGTTCAAATGGATGCTTATATATTCAGGAGTGTTAACACTTAATTGTACTTAATGGAAGTACGTCCTTTTAAAAATAACTGCTGAAATGTGTGCGTCACTTTACGATTGTCACCCTGTACTTTCTTCCGTACGCTAGCTTGCACCCAGAAAAATACCCATCTCTAAAACAAAGAAAAAGTTTCCTCAAATTGAATCCACGAAAATTTCTCTCGTTTAAGTAAATTTTCCCCAAAATGAAGAAAAATATGCGCAGTTCATGGAACCATGGTGTTTTTGAAGTATGTTATTTCTTCATTGTTACAAATTTAGTTGTATAGAAAATGTAAGAAAGAGACGAATATGCCAAAAATGTTCTCCATACAAAATTTTAGTATACACAAAAACTAGCTTTACTCTTTTGGCCTTAGCCGACAATCGCGTACGCTTTGCTTTTCTTTTGAATTTTTTAGTTGGCGTCTCTATTTCAAGCGAAACGGTTGTGTTTGTGGCTGTTGATATATTTTGTGAAAAAAAAAAATAAAATATATTGAAAAGATATAAATTTCAATAAACTTCAATTTATAATTTTTTGATGGCCACAAGGAACTTTTGATCATTTCAAGGCGACGACGCCTGTAGTGTATGCTAGAATACGTATGAATGTAAACCTTAATACTTATTAAAAATAAAATAATAAATGAATACAAGTAAAAAAAAAGGATTTCTATGCCTTTTAATTAAAACAAAATTGTAGAAAATATTCCATAAGTTGAGGATTTTTTTTTCTAAAAAGGTAGTAAATTTACTTCAATTTATGGAAAATTATTGAGGAAAATTTTACCTAAATTATATACAATTTCTCATATTGGAATAAAATATTATTCATTTGAATAACGAAATTTCTACAAATTGAAGACATAATTCTTTAATTTATAAAAAACTTCCTTCTTTCATAGAAATTTTTCTCTAAAATAAAGAAAAAATATTTCCTCAATTCAAAGAAATTTTGTATATCTAAATGAGGAAACCGTTTCTATGGCGCCAAATCATTCCCATTTTTCCTCAATTTGATAGCCGTTTTTCTTCAAACGAGGTAAGTATTTCTCTGGGTGTGGAAATGCCAAAGTGCATGTCTAAATTTTCCTTCATTATATATTTATGTTATCGGTCGAATTTTCGGTTTCTGGCGGTCTTCGCGAGGATAGTTTTTCATGTTTTTCACAGAAAAATTTTAGGTAATAATTCATTGAAACCACTCGGAAACAGTCACTGCATGGCACGGATTTGAGCACGGGCATTTTGCTATGTGGGCGGTAATTTTACCTCTCCCGTCTGCACATTTTCCTGAAATTTCGTAATATTATTACAAATCCTCTATTAATTTTGGATTTTTCAAAACTCACCAACTGAAGCGATCTTTTTTTTGGAAAGCAAAAAAATTATTCAGTTAAAGGTTACGAGTCGAATCGTCTCTTCGGTGAACCTATAACTTGTCATTTATTAATATGTAGTCCATGACGATATGTGTCGAATATGCAGCGAAGAGATCTATTGAGGGGTTTATATAGTGGGTAAATGCACTAAAAAAAGGTAAAAAAAAGAAGTCAGGCAACCGACTTCAATATCGTGTTCTTCAAAAGCAAATTCAACAATGATGTGAGATATTTATAAATTAAATTTCACATTGAGAAAAAGTAATGAGAAATTAAGTAAAAATGCACAACAAATGCATACAAATTGTAAGAAAAAATAAAATACTACAAACTAAAAAAAAAAATTACAAAAAAAATATTAAAAATATAGAAAAAAAAATCGAGATAAATATATACAACAAAAAGAAATAAATTATGGCATAAACAGCAGCCACAAACAAAAACTGCTGTACACATTTGGAATAATATTTTTTACTTTTGGGGAGCTATATACAAAGAAGAGTGGAAGAGCGGCTGATTGTGTTGTGGTGGTGATGATGGTGAGGCACCACTCATTCATGACAAGAAACGGAAGATATTCAAAATAAAAATAAAAAAAAAAAAACAAAAACCATAATTCGATAAAATAAAGCAAAAATGAAAATAAAACGAATCATAAAAAAAAAGGAAAAAATCTTCTTAGCGCTTATTCACAATTGAATTATTTATTATGATTTAAAGGCGGGCGGCACTCCTCAGAGTGCGTAGTTACCATAACCTAAAAATCTTTAACGAAAAGTACCAAAAAAAAAACCAAAAAAAAAACACGTTGAAAGCAACAAAATTAACAACAACAACTGAAGAAATAATAATAATAAAGAAAAAAAAAAGTTTTCCTGTTTCGGTCGGTTCTTTTTTCTATTTTTTTTTTTTTTTTGCTTTTAGAACTGCATTAAATATCTTCATAAATAATGTCACCATAACTGTGCCAAACATTAATGACGTCATTGTGTATAGTTGGTATATTATTAGATTTTGTGGCGTTGTTGTTGTTATATGCGTGAGTAGTAGTTGAGGGCCTACGAGTTTTTTCCTTCTTTTTTTTTTATTCTAAACGCGCACATAATAAATTTGTTTCGGTTTCTTTTTGAGTCGAAGAGTTTTGACATAACATGAGGTTGAAGCGAAAACAACAAAAAAGCAAAAAAAAAAAAAAAAGAAGAAAAATATTTAAAGTTTTTTTCATTGTATACCACAAAGAAGCGTAGGGAGTAGACACTATTTTCTGTAGTAGAATCTAATAAAAATAGACCACATGCGTGGTTTTTTGTGTCTTACAAACTTATGGAAGTTTTTGAAATTAGGTTGCAAAGTGTTGGTATTTTTTGGAAGAAAATATCCGGGAAACTTTATTGCTATTTGTGAAGATTACACCAAACAAAGCTGAAAAAGAAAAAAAAAAAAGTTTTCTAAATTTGTCTGTGTTTCTATTGTAGCGGATATGATGAACTTAGATTGCTTAGCTCATTAAAGAAATTTATTCAAAAGAAAAACTTCCTTTAGAAATTCGAAATTTTGATTTTTGTCAGACTCAAGAACAAGAGTAAATATTTCCGGAGAATCCGAATCTGACAATGGAAAAATTCGTCATGTTTGCATTTTAAAGTTAGAATTTCTCAAAATACTGAATTGATTTCAGATTACACAGACCAGTGCTATTTATATTAGTCATCGGATTTAACCCTTAGCCATCAAAACGGATATGATTGGCACCGTAACAGTTTTCTGTATCTATCATATTATTTAAGGGAATCACCAAGTTTTTATAAAAATCTGTATAGCTGTTAGCGTCAGTCAAAGTAAAAATTTTACGAAAATCAGAAAAATGAAAAGAAGGAAAAATAAAGTAAATAGGTCCTTTTTATCAAGAACACCACACTTAAAAAAAAAAAAAAATTTCAATCATTATTTAAAACCCCTCTTCAGGATCTGATAGCGCTTCTCATGATACCAGCTGTATGGAAAAATAGCAATAAAACTCTAGCTTTTTTAAGTTTCAAAACTCCAATTCTGAGTTAAATGATCTATAAGTGATCAAAAACCAATCAGTTTCATTAAGTTGTACTTGTATTTTAAATTTTTTGTATGGGAATACTAGTAACTTAACCCTTTCAGGCATTTTCCCAATAAATTTAACAAGAGCATGTGACAAAAATCGTGATACACACAGTAACCTGACGGTCATATCAGTCACTTTAGCTGAGATTGTTTTGCAGATTCGTATTAACTGGCATCAAATTAGTAGGGGAGTGTTGTCAGGATTTCGAGCATGTTTTGACTTTTGCTCATAACTTCCGATGAATGCCGAATTTTTATTAATGTTGCATATCATTGGATATATCTCACAAATTGCAATGTTTTTGCTGAACATTAAAATATAATTGAGTTAATAGTTCAGGAGTTATGGACTTTTACAAAAAAAAAAAAACGAAAATTGTGGTCAGGGTCGGAGCACTGTAAGAAGTGGAGGAATATGATTGAAAATAAATAACATGTAAATTAAAGAAAAAGGAAAAATTATACTTAAAAACTGGCAAAAGAGACCTGAAATAAAACTCTCTCTGTGCGAACTTGAAGGAAAATTTGATTTTTTATACACATACGAAACGGTACGATAAAATGAGACGACAAACTTTCACGAGTGAAAATAATCTATTTCCAGAGTCAAAACGTATCATTACAACAAAATTTTCAGTGTTCCGATCTGGATTACAAGCACTGCTCCGACCCTGACAACACACGTCACTTAGCGTCGCATCATTTGGAGCATATTTACGTGATGCAAACACCATGAAATGTTAAAAAGTTTTTTGGCACTGTTAAAAAGTTTTTTTTACTCTTTTCTAACACTTATATACACTTCACGCTCTTAACTCGAAATGACAAAAAAAAAGTTTGCTTTCGTCATGACAAACAATACTATATATTAACTTAACGAACGCCTGTGAGGTATAACGGAGAAAACGCCACTGCCCTGACCTTGACAGCGCCCCGACCATGACGACACTCCCCTATACGTGCAATTTTCAGGTTTTTATTTCAAGCGGCTGATTTTCGTGCCTGAGAGGGCCAACTCACAAGCTGTCATATACTGTCGTATAATTTTGTATGACTATGACGCTAAGATTTTGGAGAGAATATCAACAACAGATGTACCATCTTAACAAAAAAAACAGAACTCAAATCGAAACGATGAGAACGCCACACGGTGCTTATCCCTGGAACTTTTTAAGCAAGGTAGTATGATTGTGGTGGCACTAATTGAAGCTACAAAAATTTGAGAATGCGAAGTAAAATGGCGGGGCTTTGATGAGATTTTATAACTGTCCCATTTTGAGTGTGAGCTGCATAAAAAGGAGTGTAAGTACAAACATTTAAGTTTTTTGTTCTTTTGCCTGACTACAACCGATTTTTTTAAGTTTTTGGTTTTATTTTTGTTAATTAAAATAAAGTCTGTACCTAAAATATTTTTAATATGAACTAGGATTTTTATTTTTGAAGCTCAACCCAATAGTAGGGCATTTATAACCCGTGTCGCACTTTGAGTGTGAGTAGCTGTATTTAAATAATAATTGTAACCATTTCTACAATCCCTTTCCTATTTTTCTTCTTCAACTTTTTTTATGTATGCCTGAATGTAGCGTGCAAAATTACCTTTGTACTACCTTAAGGTTTCATATCAAATTGTAAATTTTAATTTTGTTTTTGTTTTAAAAGCCAAAACGTTAGAAAAAATATTGTCATCAATAACAAAACAAAAGCTAAGACCATGTAATGTAATGTTCCCCATTATGTCAAGGTCATTAATGACATTTAGTAGTTTCACATTTCTTTTGTCAGTTTCAGTTTCTTTTGCATTCATTCTCCTTTAGGCATTCGTTTTTTGACATTTGACATTTATGCAAAATAATGCACGGCACATTTATTAACAGGGTTTTAAAACATTTAAAGGGCTTATTTTGTTTGTATGTTATTTCGCGGCTATTTGTCTTTTCTTTTTTCTATTTTCTGTTTTTCTTTCTGAGTCTAAGGTTGTCGTGCTTGACTTTAATAAAAAAAAAAAACTTCTATTGTTAGAAATAATAATAAAAAAAAAATGGATACATAAATATTTGAGGTTATGGTTTTTTTCGGTGTGACAAAAACTTGTTATAATATTGAGGTTATAAGCAGAAATTGCAAAATATGAAGATTTTACATTTAAAAAAGATTTATAACTTGTCGGCAAATGTGTAAGATTATTTTTTTCTTTTATTTTTAAAGAGAGAGGGTATCTCTCAAAAGAAGTGCGTAAAAGTAAGAAAAGAAATGGTTTTTTAAAAAATGTAAGGTGATATATTGTTGTTAACATTGTAGCGCTTGAAGCATTCAAGTTGTTTGCTAATTTCTCATTTTTGTTTTTTTTTTTCTTTTACTTAATTATAATGATTTGGAAAGGTAGTAGTTTCGTGCTTAGAAAATGAGTAACTAGTAGTTAGCCACTAGTTTATGTTAAGCTTCTTTCACTAAATTACTACAAAGCGCTAATATTTTTGCACAAGAAAAAACGAAAAAAGTTAATTAATTGGTATAATCGATTTTGTGCGAATATTTTTAATAAAATTTATGACTACAAAATGAGTGAAATTTGATTTGTTTAGGTGTTTATTAAGAGTGATTCAAGAGTTTTTTGTTTGTTGGTTTCAGACATGAGTTAGAATAAAAGAATGTAAATATCGTTACTTTTGAAATTTGGAATCCAGGGTTAACGATGAAAGCTTTGATAAAAAGACCAGGAGTGTTTTATTATGTGAGACTTACGTGCTACCAAGGAATAAAGCCGAATCAATATAACGTTCCGATTTCGGTTTCGGTTTTCTCAAGGGTTTCGGTACCGGCTTCGGTTTTGTTCTGCAACATTTACGGCTTTGAAGGAAAGTAATCAAAATAAGTTTGACCATCAATCATGAGATTAATTACTAAATAACTAGTAATCTTCTGAAACACGTGTGATTCAAGAACTATATAAGATTAATGGCCATATTCCATCATATTTGCTTAACTCTACATACCAGAAATTTAATTATTATACATAAAGAGTCCGATCGATTACGATCAAAGCCGTAAAAGAATGCAATCAAGTGATTGATTGCAGTTATTGAATTACATATTTGACTCCAGAATAAAAAATGCAGTTGGAAGTCTTTCTTGGAGTCGCCGATTGGTTATTATTATTAGTATTTAGGGGAGCTCAAACAGGCAGGTACTGCGACTTAAAAGATATTTTGTGCCGTTCCCCATTTTATGACAAAAGACGTTCAGCTGACCTAATAAAAGTCAAGACATCTTTTGTAGAAGAAGATTTTATATGATTTGCCGTCAGAAAAGGATTACCAAAAATTATTTCTCTGAGCCGAGCCAAGGCCGGACATTCACACAGAATGTGATGTGTCGTCTCGTCATCTTCCAGACATAGACGATACTCTGTCTCATTGGACAGACCTATTTTGTTTAGGTGATATCTGAGCCCATAGTGTCCAGACATGTAGCCCACCAATAGCCTAAGGTCAGGCTTGGAATAAGAGATGGGCTGATTTTGGGCAAACGGAATGATAAGTGCTTTTGCCTGTCTTAAACCTGAGATAGAGTTCCAATACTCTAGCCATTTTGCCTTAGACCACACGTAGAGACCCAGCTGACTCCGCAGAACGGATCGGGGCCAATGTGCCGATTGGTTATTCATTTAGAAAAGTCTTTGTTAGACTCAAGGGAATGCAATCTTTTTTTTTTTGAAATCATGAGACTCCAAATCTTATGACTCCAAAATCATGACTGCTTTGAAGTCACTTGAAGTCACTTAAATACCCTTGAACTCAAATAGTCATTTGGAGTCAATTGCAATTTGCAGTGAATTGAAGTCACTTGAAGTCTTTTGGAGTCAATTGGGAATTTGAAGTCAATTGGAGTCACTTGAAGTCAATTTGGGGATTTGAAGTTAATTGGAATCAAATAGAATATGAAGTTAATTGTGTATTAAAAATATTCAATGTGCCGATTGGTTATTCATTTAGAAAAGTCTTTGTTAGACTCAAGGGAATGCAATCTTTTTTTTGAAATCATGAGACTCCAAATCTTATGACTCCAAAATCATGACTGCTTTGAAGTCACTTGAAGTCACTTAAATACCCTTGAACTCAAATGCAGTCATTTGGAGTCAATTGCAATTTGCAGTGAATTGAAGTCACTTGAAGTCTTTTGGAGTCAATTGGGAATTCGAAGTCAATTGGAGTCACTTGGAGTCACTTGAAGTCAATTGGGGATTTGAAGTCAATTGGAATCAAATAGAATGTGAAGTTAATTGTGTATTAAAAATATTCAAATTAAATTCAAAGTAGCTGTTCACACGGACGAAAGCATGAACGCCTGTTTTAAGGAGAGAGGTAGAAAAATAGTTAGTAAGAAAGACAAGCGAGTTTCTATCTCTTTATTACAATTTTTCTACATCTCTCTTTAGGACAGGCGTTCATGCTTGCGCCCGTTTGAATGGCCAGAAAAAGAGGCAATTTGAATTTGTACTAGTTCAATTGAACCCAGAAAGTATTAATTCAGAAAGTTTAAAAAAAGCTTTGCACTTAAAATAGTCAAATTGAATTCAAGAAGTTGTCATTATTATTCGGAAAAGTCAAATTGGATTCAGAACCCGTCAATTTTTAATTCAGACTAAATAGTCTAAATAGTTATTTAAAAATATCAATCACTATAAATGAAATATTTCTATTATAAAAACTTTGATCTGTGTTCATCCCTGGGAAAGTGCCACATATTTGAATGTCCCCAAGATGTTTAAACATTTTTAGTGAATTAAGTTTTTAGAATTTAGAGACAGTGGTTTGAGTTCATCAGATATAATAAATTAACTAATTTATAGCAGTTGCTTGACGAGAGCCTCAGAGTTTCCTTTTAAGATAGACGCCGTAGGTTCAAGGTATGGATAGCAATGGTATTTGCTTCACTGAAAGGAACCTTCCTCAATGCTTTTCGACACGAAAAAGTCCCGTATTTCCAGCATGAAATCTGGTTACTTTATTCTAACACCATCACTCAAAATTGTTCAAAATTACTGGCTATTTAAGAAAAGTTAGACTAAGAACACCTCAAAACGTTACTCGCTTTCGATAGATTTAATATTTAATAAGATTTAACCATTGACATGGTTGGATGGATATGTTTACAAATGATTGTGGTAGAAGTTTTAAAAAGCTGTAAAATTAGAAACGGACTCCCACTTACTATAGGCATATATGCTTAGCCTGTGCTAAATGGAGAAAAAATTCGTTTCCATCTGATCAATGCCATTTTTTTACTGTTGAGCTTCATTAGAAGCTGCGATTGGATTGAAACAAACACGCCACGCTTTCGAGGCAGAATATCAAAGACTACAGCACTTCAAGCTATAATTATCTATCATAAACGTTGCTTTTCTTCAATGTATTTGGATAAGCTCTGGTTAGATTATGTAGGCTCAGATAAGACTGCGTAAATACTGATTAAACTGAATAGACTCACACTATACTACGTCAGCTGCATGAAATAAAAAATCTCAGTGATTATAAATTAACACGTTAAGCATTTCAGTTAAGAATTTCACATTCAAATTAAATACACTAAAAATTTAAACTCTCACAAATCCAAAATTGAACGATTTGTGTGAAGGTATGTGTATAAATGCTCAAATTTCCTGTCAAACGCTGTTTCCCATGATTTGCTACGCTCTTCAAGAGAAACAAAAATTTCGGTACATTACACAGCTAAGAAAAACTAACCTAAAAAGAAAAACTAGTGTTCAGTTTCAATAAATAAGCAATAAAAACGTTTTTTCGCACGCAAACACAAGTTGAAAAGTAAAAAAGAAAAATACTGCAACAACAACAAACAGCAAGCAACTCATACATCAACATAACCGAACAAAAGGAAGTCAAATGTTTGCATGTCAAAGGATCATTAGAGGCGAGAGAAAGAGAGTGAGAGAGACAGATAAAGAGACCCAACAGGAAGAAACCTAAACAAATAACAACACAACAGTAAATAAATACGTGATGGTTTTGTGCGAAAAAAAATATATGGCACATTACACATGTATACAAGTTATGTATGTATGTGTTTGTGTATACCTGTTAATGTGTATTAATTATGTGAAGAAGAGAAAGAGAAACAAGTAAAGCAGTAAGGAATAGAGGAGGAATAAAAGTGTAGTAGGAAAATATCAGCTGTTTTTTTTTTTTTTTTTTTTTTTTTTGGAGGGAGGGAATATCAAAACAAGTCAACAATACAGTATAGTTACAGTTAACTGCAGGTTTGGCTAACAGGGAGTGTTTTACTTTTAATTATACCCGTTTGCATAGAAAAAAGAAATAGCACACACATTTGTATGTTACAATAGAAGGCCTACTTTTTATTGAGATGTAGGTTAACGTGGGTGATAACGTTTTAATAAAAAAGGGTTACTACCTGCAGTTTCTGTTTGCTGAAGAAAATGTAACTTGAACTTACAGGATACTAATTGCAAACAAATGAATTGATTTTTGAAATTATGGTTCAGTATATTAACCTTAGAATGGCCATAAGAATTCAAGAGGATTAGAGGGTAACTTTCTACCTCAACTGAAAAATATAGCAATTTTGGAAATCAAAGAACTAAAGTTGTGCGGCCAATTAAGGATCTACACTCCCCTCACTGCATACCTTTAGATTTTTATCGACTTTAAGCGAACTTCGAAAAATTCTCATATCGAAATATTCCTCCATTTTTCTGGGTTAGAGTTAGAGTTGAAGGTAGTTTGGACTAAACCAAAGTACTCAGTCTCAAAGACCATTGTACTATACTTAAGATAGAGCCAGTAGAAGAAAGTAGAAAGGCAGGATAGGATATACGAGGAGATAAAGAAGAAGAAAGGTCTAAGATCTCTCAACCTCGAACTTCTTTGTTTCACTGATGAGTTTCAGAAGCTCAGGAAAAGGGAGAGTATGGACATCATTCATACGCAAGGCATCACTACTCGACAGCGTTAATCTGATTCTTGCGAACCCCGGACAGCTACAAAGATAGTGCTGCGTAGTGTCGTCGTCCTCAAGACACGATTGGCAGGTTGGATCTGTGACGACGCCTATGTTGGTCATGTGCTGACCACATGAGTTATACCCGGTGATGACACCCACCAGTAATCTCTGGTCCTTTCTTCTCAGTTTCAGAAGAAAATCCGCTGATTTCCTGTTAAGTTGGCTTACGAAGCTCTTTGCGGCTCTGCAGGAGGCAAGCTCGGGCCATCTTTCTCTATGGATAGATCCCACGAAATCATTGATCCAACGCATGATCTCCCCAGAACTTACGCTAAGAAAAGGTTAGGCACCCCATGGTGTAATTGCAGAATCTTCATTAGCTAGTACATTCCCTGTAATTGTGTTTTGCACTATTTAGCTTTGCCTTACTCTCGCTGACTGATTTTGAGGAGCTGGTAAGGTAAGCAAGGACCTTCAGAGTAGCTTGGCTATCACTGCAGACACCTATGCACTTCCCACGCCATCTCCTCACAATTATACAGCCCGACACGTCTAGGATAGCGAAACCTTCGTCAGGAAGACTGTCCCCATCTGTCCAGTGAAAAAAGAGTGCTTGGTCTCATCGTCTAAGTATCTACCGGATTCAGTACCGTTTGGTTTGAGATTTTGCATCCGTCAGTATAGAAGGCATGACGGAGACCGCGAAGCACGACTTCAGGACTTAACCATTGATCACGTTCCGGAAACCTGACATCATATCTTCTTCCGACGCTAATACTAGGCAAATAATTGTCCACGGGCATCAAGAACAGTGTACACTGTACTGACAACTGATGGTATATCTGACTGTGCCCTACATCCGCCTCGACATGCCAGACTCCATTTAACCGGAGTCTGTAGGCCGCTCTCATCGCTTCTTTACAAATTTCAATATCCAGAAGGCATCACCAGATGTAGTACACATTGCACCAGTGATACCCAGGCACACACTTCTCCGAAACCTGGTCAGAGAGAATACTGTGGACTTAACCAAAGTTCGTCTCCACCATACTACGGTGACATACGTGATAATAGGTCTCACAAGAGCAATGTTTACCTAGTATACTAGAGCTGGATTCAGACCCCAAGCCTTGCCGAAAGCTCGCCTGCACTGCTTTGAGAACTCAATATTTACATTTATTTCATGGAAACGAATAAGACCTTGGTTTATTCACAACCTCCCCTCCACGCCTGGTTAAGTTTGATTCTGAAGATTAATGATTTAGTTGGTCTCTCTTAATTTAACAATTACCGTAAGAATTAGTAAGTCAACTGAATTTGGACTCATCGACATCGACAAAGGAGATAGACGAACTTTATACCTAGGCACTTTCGTTTTTCAGTCATTTTTTTTTTAGCAAATATGAAAACTCCCCAAATCGATACGAATGTGAATTTGATTAGGAAGTCTAGTCACATTTGCAGGGCCTTGCTATGTATTACAGAAAAAAAAACGAAAGCCAACTCTACTGGTTTATTCCAGAACCAGCGGGTTTCCATAGCCATTTTTGGGGCTACGGGCTTAAACAAAAATTCGATTGGTTTAAATATGAAGGATTTCATCTCAAAGGAACCCACTTTTAAAACCAATAGAGCTCAAACTCGCACAAAGTTGAGTCAAAATTGAACGAAATCAGTAAAAAATTCATCGAGTTGGATGAACATTTTGGTCAAATAGCTCTGTTTCGGATCCATGTAACTAATCACCTACTGCGTTTAGAAAGTTTTGCCCAAAAAAATTAAAAAAAAAAAAAAATTTAATCAAAAATATTTTTGACTTTTTTTCAAAACGGAACGTTTCTCTTTTTTTTAAAAAAAGAAAGCTCAATTCTTTTCTTTTGAGAACTTTCAGATCTGAACTGGCACTTTTTATCTATAAAAATGTACCCTGAATAACTCGAAATCTACACCTCAAAATCAATCAATCTTCAAGCTTCACCAACATCTCATTTAAACATTTTTCAAACATAAAATTTCAAACTTTAATGTCTCATTAAAAATCTTTGATCGACACGTGACTGAATTATTATTTAAAGAAATAAGCTACAACATATAAATTTTATTTTATTTATGATGATTACATAAAACGCTCATTAAATTATTATTGCCATCATTTCAACTAAACAACAACAAAACATAAAAATAAAATGAAATGGACAAACTAAGTTTTTGAGCTACCACTTTAAAATTGAAGTATGTTCAAATGGTAAATGGCAAGCTAAACTGTTATTATCGCTAAGCAAAATGTCATAATTATGACAATTTTAAATACCATAATTTACACAAGCGATAATTATTGTGAATGATGCATTTTAAACTAACTTTATACATATATGCTTACAATAAGTATTTAGTATTATTGAGTAGTAGATAACACTCTATATTATTAAGGCATTTTATTTACATACCCAGCGGTTTTTCAGACAAGTTCTTGAAAATTAAGTGTTTAAAAAGTGCATCATTTCAACCGGAAATTGCAAAGCAACCATGCGAACAACAAATGAAGTTTTCTATTGATTAATAAAAACGAGTATCGTTCAGCGAGACGCTACGAACGATTGACTGAGCGAGAAACGAAGTGAGTTAGTTTTCACGCAACAGCGAAGTAAAGTGGTTGTGAAATTTTACGAAAAGTGTGTGTGTTTTATTTTATTTATTTTTTGCAATTGTTTTATAAAAAAAAATAAAAATGTAATAAAAGAATAAAATAAAATGACGCAGCAATGAAAAATTATGAATGCATGAATCGATACTCGATACTTTTTTCTCTCTCCTCTCTTTCTCAACTAAAGTAAGCACAAAGCAGCGAACGAACGAGCGGAAGTGCCAATCGAACGCATTCTTTCTTGCACTTGTTTAGCGCTAAAAGTACTGCAAGCACTTAAGTGCACTACAAGCACATGTGTTCCATATATATTTTAACATTGCATGTCCTAGGAGACAAGCACTTGTTTAGCGCTATTCTAGTGCTTCCATTTACCGCTGGGTACATACAGACACAGACATACATATACTTGTGTTTGTGGATGTGATGATATATCTATGCTGTTTCTGTAATTCCGCTTAAATGGACATACATAGATGTAGTTAAATTCGCATTTATGTATTGCTATTCATATCTATGATGAATTAAAAAAGTGACGTAACTAAATAATTAAGCTTACGATCAATTATGAAAAGATTGTAACCAACTTTTGGTGAATCATTAACAACATATAAAACTAAATTAATCAGAATTCAAAGTGCTTAGGAAATTTTGTAAATAATTACAAATTTTTAGTAATATTTATATGTTTAATAAGACCTTTCCAGAATTCATAAGCTAGTGGGAGGATCCATCGAACCAATTTTATTGCATACTAGATTAGTGGAAAGATGAGTTTCCCTGTTTTTCACTACAAAGTACATACATCTCTTTCCTTCTAATGAAAAAGTCTTTTCAAATCCTCTGGATTTCATAAAAGAATAAATTCTTGCAAAAAAAAAAATCCTACAAATCTATCATAATGTCGTTTTACCCTAAAAATGTATTAACAATATCTAAGATATAACTCGTAAAAAAAAGTGACTCCAATTGACTTCAAATCCCCAATTGACTCCAAGTGACTCCAATTGACTTCAAATTCCCAGTTGACTCCAAAAGACTTCAAGTGACTTCAATTCACTGAAAATTCAAGGGTATTTATGTGACTCCAAGTGACTTCAAAGCAGTCATGATTTTGGAGTCATAAGATTTGCAGTATCATGATTTCAAAAAAAGACTGCACTCCCTTGACTCTAAAAAAGACTTTTCTAAATGAATAACCAATCGGCGACTCCAAAAAAGACTTCCGAATCTGGAGTCAAATACGTTATTCAGTAACTGCAATCATGAATTGTCGGTTATTAACTGTGACTTCAAGGTATTGCAATTAAATTGATTGCATTCTTTTACAGTTTTGAGATCAATACATTTTTGCATGCGTTTGAACCAATTTTCGAAACACTTTTTCCACTCCGAATGGGGTAATATAATCGCAATTTATTTTTGATGTGAGGGAATAAAAATAAGTCATTGTGTTCCAAATCAGGACTGTACGGCGGATGACCCATAAATTCGATGTTTTGAGTGCTCAAAAAGGCTTTCGCTTGAGCCGATGTGTGAGAGCTTGCATTGTCGTAGTGGAGAATGATTCGTTTTTGGCGGCTGGTTTTCCTTATTTCTCCGAACACTTCTGACAAGCAAATGGTGGTGTACCATTCAGAATTGACTGTTCTACGTTACTCTAATGGCACGGTGGCCACATGACCAGTTTTTACTTCGAAGTGCTTCGTGCGCAAACAACTTTTGTTGGATTTGGCTCACTTTGGAAGACCCATACAGTCGATTATTGTTCAGTTTCGGGCTCATATGCATATACCCATGATTCGTCACCTGTTACGATCTTATAGACGTCTTTGGAAGCACCGCGATTGTATTTTTTCAACATTTCTTTGCACCAATCTACACGAGCCTTTTTTTGGGCGATTGTCAAATTATGCGGTATCCAACGCAAACAAATCTCTTTGGCGGCACTAATGCCCAAGTATGCCTCAATATCACGGTAAGTCACATGCTGATCTTGCAATATCAGTTCATGCACAGCATCGATGTTTTCTGGCACAACAACCGATTTCGGACGACCTTAACGAAATTCGTCCTGGAGCAAATCAGTACCGCGATTGAATTCCGAAAACCAGCGAAACACGGTGGTTCGGGATGGTGCTTCATCACCAAAAGTAGAAGAGAGTTGATCGGCTGACAGTTGTTGAGTTAATCCACGTCGAAAATCATAAAAAATCATCACACGAAATCATTCACGATTTAAATCCACTTTTTTGCCGAGATGAATTTTTCAAACCACTGTAAACAACAAAAAGCACTCGTTCTGACTACGTTTACAATTAAAAACGTCAAAATTTACGATGCTGATGTCAGAATTTGACATTTCTATACTGGTGTTGCCATATCTCAAAACTTAAGTAGCAACCATCGCACACTAATAGAATGCACCTACAGTTTTATACCGAATCAGAGCGGCGAAGTGAAAAGTTTTTCATAGGCAATGAAGGTTTGCCATTGCCAGCCAAGAGCTAATGGCCGATCAGAAAAATTTTGATTTTCTATTTTTTGATTTTTGAGCGTGCAGAGATTTGAACCAAGGCATAGTACTCCAACACACTCACCACTAGGCTACAGCTATTTATAAATATAAATATAAATTTTAGTATTTATGAACACATGATTTTAAACTGTTTGCGGTCTAAATTTTTGTACGATTTTTTGATTTGAAATAGGTCTGAATTTCAGTCTGAAATTTGGTCTGAGTTGTGGTCTGATTTTAAGCAAAGTTGGCTGGATTTTGGTTAGAAATTTATCTGAATTTTAATGAACTTTTTATCTGATTGACTGACTGATAGTTAAAATCAAAAAAGTACATTCTACAAAACTTCGGAGAACTTTCTAAAATGCAACAAAGAATGGAACTTATCCAACTTGTTTAACAAGTGTACATAAAATAAATGATGTCAAATTATGAACAGCACGAAAGAATGACATTTAAATACATATAATTGTTGATAATTTCTACAAAAGATAAGAATAATAAGATGGCATTATGATGAAAAATATTGCACACATGTTAAATATTATCTTTTTTTTTTTATTACACACTATTTATGCAATAATTAAATGCAATTTAAAGTTCATTTCTCTACTATAAACAAGTTCCCACATTGTCTGTGACATTATAGAAGAAGAAGAAGCAAAAAAAAAACAATTAAAATAAAAAGCAACAACGCACGCTCTCCAATAACTGACAGCGTGTGTCATTTGTCAAAAGAGCGAGTAAAGAACAAAACTTGGAGACGCTGTCATGCAATAAACTTCTTTCTCACACATTCACTTCAATTCAATTCAAAAAAAAAAGAAAAACGCCACAGCGAAATCTGTTTTCCTTTCGTCTGAGTGTGTGTATGTGTGTGTGTATGTGTGTGTTATCTGTGTTTAATTAAAGCACATTTTTAAATGTTTATAATAAAAAGTAAATAAATAAATAAAAAACGAATGCCGGCACAATTATTCAATTCAGAAATAAAAAAGCCACACAAAAAAGCAAATAGAACAACAACAAAGATTTATCAACGCATGCGCGTATGTAAACAAAAAATTGTTCGAGTATTTTTATTTTATTTAATAACAAATTTTATTAGTTTCTTTGTTTTGGCAAAAAAAAAAAAACAACAAAAACAAATGTTGACAGATTTTTAACAAACAACTAAATAAAATAATTAAATTATATACTACATATATTTATTTATTTATGTGTGAATATTTCTAGGAATTGTGGCAAGGTTATGTTTGAAAATTTTAAAAATAAGTGGTTTTTCTGTGGCTTATAAATAGATTAGACTGTATTAGAAACACACACATATGCATATAATCGTATATTTGAAAGAAACATTGTATTTTGTTAAGAATAACAGAGGTAGAATTTAATGGATCTTCATATACTTATGTCACAGCCATTGCAGGTGAAAAAGCGAACCAACAGCTGGGTTGTAGGGGAATGTCGTCTAGGTTGGAGCACTGTCAAGGTCTAGCGGCATCTATGTGTGTGTGCAAAAAAATTGTTTGTCGCAATAACAGCCAACTTTCCATACTACTTAGAGTTCAGAGCGTGAACAGTATACACATATGTTTTACGAAATCTAGTGTTCAAACATCGAAATGAAACTATTTCACAGTGCTAAACAAAATGCACATAAAACAAAGTAAGTTGACTAAAATTGTTTGTTGAATTGTAGTTTGAAAATTTGGAACGTTATTTGGTGACCGCATCACGCTTTCATGGTCTGCGTGATGCGATGCTAAATCGCGCCTGTAGTCTAGGGCGAAACACCTGAAATTTTCCGGTTATGGTGCGTTTTGATATATTGGAAATTTATTTTTAGACGTCAAAAAGTGTCAAATTCGTCATTTCAATTGGTAAAAAGTAAATATGTGGGACATTTTCTGTCAACTGGAACCACCCCCACCCCCCCGCCCCCCTGCCCTCTCCCTGTCTAAAATTGGTTAAGGTATTTTAGGGCATGTTTGGGCTCAAACGAAAGCTTATTATCTCTAGTTTCGAATGCAATAAGGCCTTTTTTGATTTTGAATGATGGCGGACCAATATGGCGGCTGCAAGTCTACAACCTCACCTTAAAATAATAGTTTTATCAAGCGTACGTTTACCCAAGTCATCATAAAAAAAACAGATAAAGCGTTTTTTCGTATATTTTTTCCCCTGAATATCAATCTTATATTATTTTTCACGGGAAATGTCACGTGTTGTTCCTAACCTCTAAAAAAATCCAAATAGGCTACCAAAGTCATCATAAAACGACGGGAAAATCTCATTTTTGTTTAGTTTCAGCTGATGAACATGAATCTAATATTATTTTCCTCGGAAAACGTTACATGTCGTCTCTAACCTCAAAAAATTAAAATTCCCGAAAAACTTTTTTTCGTGCCTCACGTGTCCAAAATCACCAGAAAACTTAAAAAAACTTATTCTTCATTATTAATTTTGTTTTCACTCTAATAAAGCACCGCAAAGGAAACAGAGACCTACTAAGTTCACGTTGTTATTTCTAGGTAACGCTAAAAGTATGTTACAGCCAAGTTAAGAAATGAAAAATGAAGAATAAGTTTTTTGGAAAGTTTTTTTATGACTTGGAACACGTGAGACACGAAAAACTGGTTTTTGAGATTTTTCATTTTTTGAGGTTTGGGACAACACATAACATTTCCTGTGGAAAATAATTTTAGATTCATGTTCATCATCGGAGATTACACAAAAATAGGCTTTCCCCGTCGTTTTATCAAAAGTTTTGTAAATTTTTCCGGCAACAAAATTTAAAATACATTCAATATATTCAGATATCAACTTGGAATATTCTGAAATTAACTTAGAATGTTCCGAGATCTAAAATAAAATTGGTAAAATTCGAACTCAATTTGAGATATTCTAAAAACCAATGAGAATATTCTGAAATAAATTTGGAAAATTCTGATATGAACTTTGAATGTTCTGAAATCACTTGAAATATTCTAAGATCAACATGGAATATTCTGAGATCAACTTTAAATATTCTGAAATCAACTGGAATATTTTAAAAACAACTTAAGATATACACTGAAATAAACTTGATTTATTCTGAGATCCACTTGAAATATTCCGAAATCATTTTGGAATGAGATCCTCACAAAGTAAAATTGAGATAATCGGAGATCAACTTGGAATATTCTAAAACCACTTGAAATTGTATGGAACTCACCTGAAACATTCTGAAATCAACTTGGAATGTGCTAAGATTAATTTTGAATATTTTAAATGATATTAAAATATTTAGAAATATTCTTTGAATATCCCGAAATCAACTCGATTTATATTGAAATCACTTGGAATATTCCGATGTCAACCTCGCGAGAAAAATCACTTGAAACATTATGGAATCAAGTTTAAATGTTTCGGGATTGAATATTTTAAAATCAAATTGGTATCTTCAGAAATTAAATAAGTTGGAGGATTTTGAAACCAACTTGAAATATTCAAAAACCAACGTGAAATATTGTCAAATCAACTGGGAAATTTTTGATATCAATTTAAAATGTTTCGAAATAAACTTAAATACTCTAAAATTAATCTAAATTCAACTAGAATATTTGGAAATTAACTTGTCATATTCTAAAATAAACTTGAAACAATTTTGAGATATGTACATTTTCTTTCTCTGGAATAAAATCGAATTATTTTTCAATTAATAGGTACATTCCGAAGTACTTCTGGAAAATGAAATTTTCAACCATAAAAACTGTAATTTTTATGCATAAAATTATTCATAAGTTAAAAACCGTGTGGACTATGTCTGGAAATCTTAATCCTTTAAGTTAATATGAAAATGTTTTCCGAAACTAAAGACTATGAAGAGAAAGGATTGTTTTGTACATTATACATCTATTGGATATTTCGAATTGATTTTCGAAGAAGTTCTACATATTATTCTAAGGTTAAATTTCATTTGTAACAAAATTCTTAATTCTTTCTTAAAAAGTGTTGAACCACTTTCCCTTTTTCGTTTTGAGATTAACGCTACTTTTCTTTTAATCTTCAACATATCTACACTGACGATGAGGCTTTAACTACCTGACGCCACCAAGTAACGAAACTAATGTCACATTTTCTTAAACACTTGTATATGTCCTTTTCCTTTTCATACTTATTGCTGCTGTCTCTGTCTGTCTATTTGATCAATTGCTTGAAACCTATAACAGTTCCAGCTGATTAAACTGATTTATTTTTAATTTATTTTTTATAAAAGGTTTTTGCAAAAAGTTGTTCACGAGAATTTTTATAAAATGCTTGATTGATGAACAAGTATGTGTGAGCAATTTTTGTTTTCGAAAGGTAACAGGTTTTTGGGTTTTTATTTAAATATTTATATGAAGAAAAAAAGCGTTAAAATAGCACAAATTTTACAGCCAACAAAATCGTTTATCAAAAAAAAAAAAAACACAAACAAAAGAAAGGTAAAATGTTAAAAAGAACAAAAAAAAACAAAATTTGAAAAACAAAAAGAAATCAATAAAATGTTTAATTATAAAAAAAAAGTTTTGTTCTTCGCTCATTTTAAAGAATTATATTTAATAATTAATATAAATACAAAAATAAAAAAAATAATAATAATAATAAAATCCAGTTTTTTTTTTTGGTTTTAGAAAGAAACAGAAAACCAAATAAAATATTCAATAAAAATTTAGTAAAACTGAATAACTTGAAGCTTGAGGGCAGTCGAACTTGGATACCATGAAAAACATTGACTTGAGTTTTTTTTGTTTTTTTTTTGTTTATTTATTTATTTTTTTTTTCTACTATAAAAAATGTTTTATTATTTATCAAAAATATGCTAAAAATCTTCAAACCACAAAAATCTTCAAATGTAAATTTTTAATTTTTGTTTATTTATGGTTTTCGTTTTGTAAACAAAAATTACTATTTTTTTCAGTTTTAAGTGTGTTTTTTGTCTGTGCCTTAAATATTAATTTAATTGTTTGAAGATCCTTGAAAGATCTATGTGCGTTTGAAATAATAATGATAAAGTTGTTGTGTCGGAATTGGCAGTTAGACTTATGAAGTCTCTCAAATAATAATAGGTTGATAGATTATTTATGAGTAAAGTCAGATGGTGCTCTCAGGTGAGATGTGATCCTTGTATGGTTCTCGCTTTGCGAACTCAGGGCTTGAAATTACACTTTAATAGTCTATACTTGTATAGAGTTTTGCTGTTATTAGCAGATTGTCGAGCAGGGAATCTTGATGACTAAAGCTTGTCGGGCAGAAGATGGTAAAAACTATATATTTATATTTTAAATCATAAGTTTTGATATAATTCTAAATTATTTCCTTTCTTGAATAATTTGACATGAAATTTGCGAGTCTTACTTTACTACTTAATTTTCTAATCTTACACTTTGAAGTGCTTTAAAACTTTCTACATTTATTACCGCATTTTATAATCTTCTACTTTTAAATCTTAACAAAAAAAAAATAGAACAAAAACTTTCATGTAGAACTTCTAAACAGAATTTTTCTTCATTTACACTGTCAACACGCTTACAATTTTTATGTACACACTACAATTTTTCACTTACTTTTCTACTTAATTTATAATGATAAAAATCTCCTCTTTTTTATATGTACGACATTCCTACACAATTCATTTTGAAAACAACAACAAACAAAATTATAATAAAATTAACCTTTTGTTTAATGTTGGTTGTTTTTTTACTTGCTGCAATTGTTGTTTGTACCTGAAGAGTACTTAGTAGTAGAAGTAGATATACATATGCAATTACAATTCACATAAAGTTTACTGACTTTTTGTAATATGAAATTTTTTCAGTTGAATTTTTGTGCATTATCATTTTATGAATGCATTTCAACTGTACTTTAAATTCTGTATTCCTATTTCACTGGGAACCTGGTAGAAATCATTGAGATCTTTGTTTTAAGCCAAGGTTTGAATTCAGAAATCAATTCGCATTGAGAATAACTAAATTGAATTCAGTAGGCGTCAAGTTTAATTCAGAAAAGGGCGATTTGAATTCAGAAGGGAACGAATTAAATTCAAAAAGGACCAATTTGAATTCAATAGACAATTCCAATTTAGTAAAAACAAGTTGATTTTAGAATTGGTTATTTTCAAATTGAGTATATCAGGTGTTAATTTAAATTCAGTAGGTAACAAAAGTTTGAATTCAGAAAGAGGCAATTTGAATTCAAAAGTTCTCCATTTAAATTCATAATATGTAGGGGAATGTGGGGAATTTCGAACCATTAGTTTTATCGGCATTCGATCTATACGAAACTTTTGCCATCGTATTATTTCAGCTTCATCTCATTTTTTCATTAGCAGTCGAACCGATGTGACATATTTTATGCTGTCTGCGATAATCAAGTGCTTTTTGAGATTCCAAAAGTGTTTTTGTATTTTAAAAATAACATTGCTTTTTCAACATTTTTGCGTAAAACCAAGCAGGTAAATATTTTTCAAATCATTGTTTGTGAATATTATTTACAGTCAAAAAAGATTTTTTTTGCATGAAATTTGGTTCTGTGACTCATGGGCGGCTATTTTGTAGAAGACAGCTTCTGGGGAATATCGCACCACTTAGTTTTTGTAATTTTTCAAGTAGATAATGTATTTTTTATGCTCCTTAAAGGTTTTTCATGCGAAATCACAATAAATTATCGACAAAAAATTAGTTATAGGTAGTTTTTAAAACTATTTTTTGAGCCAAAAACTTCTGTTGAAGACGTAGATCATGATTCCTGCATCATTTTCGGCAAAAAATTTGCTAAGAAGCAGAACCGAAACAACACGATTCATTGCAACGAGTGCGATCGGGCTGCGATGTGTACACATGACTGGTGGCAATGTCACATGCAAAAAACATCGATTTTTTCTCTATATTTTTCATTCAAATCTTATGTTTTTTCATAACGAAGTCATAAATAAACGTTTTACATCAACATTTGTTTGAATTTTCTCAATTTGCAAAGTGGTTCGACATTCCCCACAATTTTTCAAAATGACAAAATCGAATATTTTGGTATAATTCTTTAAAACTTTACAATAAATTCGAATTTTAAATTCTGCAACTCCCAAAACGTAACATTTTGCTTCCAGTTTAACCTCTATTTCTCAAATTTTGAAAAATTATGATTTTAGGGTGAGTTATCAGTCAAAATCAAAGTGTGGTTCGACATTCCCTACATTCCCCTACAGAGTCAAATTGAATTTATAATGGGTCAGTTCTCTTTTAAAAAGAACAAATTTAAATTCCAAAGCTAACAATTTGAGCTTAGGAGTTGAATTTAATTAAGAATAGACAAATTGAATTTAGTAAGGAACAATTAGAAGGTAACATTTTGTATTCATAATACAAAAAAGTTTCATTCAGTGACGCATCTAGGATTTCGGTTCCGGGAGAGCTTATTTTGCTAAATTATAGGATTGTTATCAGAACTATAACTGAACGAAAATCCAGACCAAACTGAACGAAAATTCAGACCAAACTGAACAAAAATCCAGACCAAACTGAACGAAAATCCAGACCAAAAATAAGTTGAAAACCCAGACCAGAATTTAGACTAGAAGTCAAACCAAATTTCCACCGAAATTTCCAAAACGAATTTTGACTAAAACTCAAATCAAAAGCCGATTGAATTTTAAATCTAATTTAAACCGAAATTCACACCAAAAATCAGACTTAAATTTAGATTAACACTCAGACCAAATTCAAAGAAACTTAGGATTAAAATTCAGCTCAAAACTCAGATCAAATTCAGAGGGAATTCAATCATAATTCAAATCAAAAGTCATCCCGGTATTTAGATCAAAACTTGTATCAAAAGCAGACCAAAGTTCAGGCCAAATTTAGACCTAACTTCAGATCAAAATTCGAACCGAAAATCGGGTGAAACTTCAAGAACACAACCAGACAAAAATAAAACTAAAAATCATCTTAAGAATCAGACCGAATTTCGGACCAAAATCAGATAAAAAAAACCTTTCTACTCTTCAGAGCAATTTGATTTTCAATTTTAGAGGGACTGGATCCCCCCTAGCCCCTTCTCTGGCTTCACCTTTAGTGTTAATAATAACCATGGATAGAGGGAGGTAGAATGGGTGGGGGAGGGGGAAGGTGGGAAGCCAAAATGAAAGAAATCCGTTTATGCAAAGTCAGAAATGAATGCAATGAATAAGAAAACGTTTTCAACTTGTCATATTTTTAAATAATAGATTTAAATTGTGGTTGAAGGTTTTTCACAAACATTTGAAAATCTTGATCTTTTGAAAGCTACATAATTTTTTGAAATTTTAGAACCAGCCAGTTCTTGGAACAAGAAATTTCATTTCGGATGCCAATTTTGATGCTCGTAAAACTGTTGGTTCATATCAAGGTTTTTCAAACTGTGCAAATATTAATCTGGATTGAGTGATATTAATCAAACTTAAGAACGTTTTATCAAACTGACAAAGTGTCAACAATGATCTGAATTGTTTCACTCAAGCAATTTTAAGAAGTAATTAGTATCGATGCCAATTTTGATGCTCGTAAAACTGTTGGTTCATATCAAGGTTTTTCAAACTGTGCAAATATTAATCTGGATTGAGTGATATTAATCAAACTTAAGAACGTTTTATCAAACTGACAAAGTGTCAACAATGATCTGAATTGTTTCACTCAAGCAATTTTAAGAAGTAATTAGTATCGAGTAGTAAAGTGAAAGTTTCGAAACACACCACATTTTCATGACCTAACCTAATTTAAACTAGTTTAACTTAGTCTAGTCTAACATCTTAATTTGCCTAAATGAAATCATTAAATAACTATCTACTTCTCAAAGATTTTTACAATGATTAGAATATCATGGAGGAGTAAAGAATACCATGAACAGATAATATATAACTTTGTAATAGTAATTTCGTTTATTTTTACTTTTCATTATCAAATATTACCGTTATAATGCAAAGTACAATTTTCCTAATAGTTTGTTTTCATGTGATAAAAAAAAGAGATAAGAAGTTATCTAATATTTTTGTAATTTTATTATGTTCATCAGTTTGCCAGCAAATTATACAAGCTGAACATTAAAATAATTAAATAAAAATCTTTCGCAGAAACAACTGATGACTCAATCTCAAAAAAAAAAAAATATTAATTTTAATTTTAATTAAAAGAAGAATATATATGAATAGTTATTAATTTTAATTATATTTTAACATTGAAATATACAAATGAACGTATAAACCCATATATTTCAGCAGATGTAAAATAAATTGTGTGCAATATATAAAAATAAAAATAAAATAAGATTTACACTCCTTTTTTCTTGGATTTTTGTTTTATTTTTTGAGTAGTTGGAAAATAACCTCAAAAAGACCAAAAACAACTCATTAATATTCTGCACGACATGCGTTTAAATTATCATATTTTTTCTCTTTCTCTCTCTCTTTAACTGTTTTTCGTATAATTTTTCTTCTTTTCTATATATTATTTTTAGCAATTTTATTAATATAACTATATAAGTTTGTTTAGTTTTCATCGAACAAACAATTTAATACGACATCATTTCCATTTTTAGCATTTGTAGTTAATACAAAAATGTATTTATATTATTATAGGGTGAGGAAAAAAGGTTTAGTTTTTATATGAAAAATCTGTTTTTGCAATCCTTAGCAATATCCTTTTATGTGTATATGCCTTAAAGTTTCTCTCAAATTTAATTTGCACATTTTAATTCAACCCAACTCATTCTTATTGTTATTATAGTAATTATAGTAATACCACACAATAAAAGCTCAAGACTTATTTTACTTCATTTATTTACGCAAGGTTAAAAAAAGGCCTAAATTCAATAAAAAGCTCAAGACTTATTTTACTTTATCCATTTACGCAGGGTTAAAAAAAGGTCTAAATTCTGTATAATTTCTTAATATTATTTTGTGATTTTTGTTAAAGTGATTTGAGTTTACCATTTTATGCACAGCATTTTTAGTTAAACTTACAAATTTTAACATTTGAAGATTTCTCCAAGATTTCGGAACCCGATACGGCTTCGGCGGTTCCAATAATTTTCTTTTTATACTTAATTAAGTAATATTTCTAAGACTTTTTAGACCCAGTTTCTTTTACTAAAATATACTCGGCTTTTTCATACTTTATTTTAACCAAAATATCAAGCATATACTTTGAGGGGGTTAAACAAACTAATGGTCATAGTGGGCCTGCTGATTTGAAATCTTAAATTCGATTTTTTTTTTGTTGATTTTCGATGAAAGCAATTAGTTAAAAGTACTATAAAAGACCTTAGTGAGATCAAAACTTTACCTCTTCAATTGAAATTTAATTTGTCTTTCTGTATATTACTCTCCCTAACTCCCCCCCCCCCTCCCCCTCCCTTATGTTCACTAATGTCTGCTAAAAATGTATACTTGTTCTGGGTATCACGATTCATAATAAATAAATACAAGTTGGCGACTTTGATATGCCAGATTTAAGTTTGAGAGCATGCCATTTTGAATACAAAACTTTAACATTAACTTTAATCCTCTTCTTTTTTATAGACGAATGGACTGCGCAAATCTTCCAGTGAGATCTGTCGACAAACACACGAATGGAATCCGCAAAGCAGCCGAGAATGAGGAAAACTTAAGTTTACTTGGAAAAGAACGCTTGAAAAAAAGTTTCACACCAAGGAAAAACGTTTCAAGGAAATTAAAGTTAAGCCGACGGATCTTTTACGGAGAAATTGAGGTTATAAAAAGAAAACGACGATTGTAGATCATGGTAATTTTATGACCTAAAAGAAAAATTGTGGGGAAAAGATTTCTACAAAATACAGTGAATAATAAAAGTAGCACAATTGTGCAAAATTTTATTATAATTAAATTAACTTCATAACATTAATTATTTAAATAAATTATAAAATTTGCTAATTCTTGAACGAGAAAAAAAATTAGAAAGATGCCTTCAATTTATTGATGACTTAAGCAAAAACTATTGGATTTTTGTATTGAGGATACAATTGAGACAACTACTTTGTGTCTTACATTTTGGATGCAGAAAAGTTTAGGTATGTAAGATCAGGGGGATGGAAATTAGACCGGGTGACATTAGGCCGCGACAAATTTTGTATGGCGGTCTAAAGTCATTTTTCGATCGCGGTCTAAAGTCATTCGATCAAATGAGTTTAGACCGCGCGGCCCAAAGTCATTTTTTTATCGCGACCTTATGTCACGCGGTCTAATGTCACTGCGCCGTAAGATCACATCATTCAACGTGAATATTGTAAGCTCTGGCGATACTGACGGAGACGCAAAGATCTCCATCATTTCTACAATGCCCTTCATAAACCAGAATATTGAGGACGGCCCTATCGGATACAAAGGTTGGAGAAAATTTTAAATTTTTTTTTGGTCTCTCATCGATAAAACTTGAAATTAATAGTTTGTACGAAAATGCCGTGACCTAATGGTTATATCCTGCGTTAAAACCCGGTTCGATACTCGGCAGCATCAAAATAGAATAGCCAATAACTAACGTCTAAGAGTAAAAACTGGTTAACCCATTTAAGACTGACTAGCCGATTTATCGACCAGTAACTTTAAAAAATCGTCAAAAATACATTTTAAATTTTTTTTCCGAAAGTAATCACTGTTTACCATTTCTATGTATACCGATTTTAAAATTGCTTCTAGATAATTTAAAAATATTGCATTTTACCTGATTTAAAGGCCAGGGAAACAGACATACTTTTTGGGAAGGTGGTTTCGAAAATCAAAAAAAAAAAAATTTGTAAAATTAATTATTTTGCATTTGAAATGAGAAATTCATCTAGATAAGATAACAAACTTGATGTAGAAATTATAACTTTTCAGGTCCTCCTATATTTTTAAGAGGCTACAGCTGACCAAACTTTCGTAAAAAAAACATGTGGAGAAATAAGTTAAATTCAATAAAAATTCATATTTTCCACCTTTCGCTGTCGTTACTTTATTTATAACTTCTAAAATACTATGTAAAATTCGTTTGATTTGCGTAGAAATATTTTTATTTTATTTTTACACCTGGCCACCTTATTTTCTCAGGGTAAACCAAAAACTTCAAAATTCAGAAACAAATTTCTTTTGTGTTGTTAAGTACTAAAATTTCTTATGGCATCTACATACATATATTAGTACCAGCGCTTTCTGTTCGTGTACAAATATAATATAAAAAAAGCTAAACCTTGGCCCTGCATGGACTGTTGGACCAAATTAGTAGAGGCGCATACAGAAAAATCTCATAAGAGGATTACAAGAAAAATTTTCATATTTGTATTTATGTTTTTGCATTATTTTTGGTGGGGAAAGGATGCGGTTGGAGTCTTAAAGCCTCTATTTGATTTCGCCTCTAGATGCGAGTACCTATTCTCAAAGATCTCTCGCGGTTTCGTCAGTCAAGCCAGTACTTTAGTTAATATTGACAATGACGGTAACAGTTAATCAACATAGAATTGTGACCCTCAAACCCTAAATAAATTTCATAAAATTTCACAAGAAAATTCTAATCCTCCCCTAATATTTATTCAAATCTCATATAACAATATTATATTTATAGAATACTTAAAAACAAAAAAAAATTAATCAAAACCAAAGTAAACAAATACTCACCACACACATCTAGCCAACCCTCAACGCGACTTGGGTAATTTATGGCGCAAACGCGATTAAAAGGACGACGTCCCATATTGTTGCTGTTGTTGTTGTTGTATTTTATGCTCTAATTCTTGTTGTTGTTGTGTTTGTTTATGCTCTTATGATTTTTTTTTGTTATTGCCGCTGCAGAGATGTTGAAATATATGCGCCTCTTGTTATTGTTGTAACTGAGATGTATTTTTGTTGTATGTAGTTGAAATATTATTATTGTTGCTGTTAAGCCGAAGGATGCTGTTTTTCGCTCTCTTTCTCTCTCTCTCTCTTCTCACTTGTTTTAATCTCATACACACTTCCACTCGTTCTCTTTGCCTTTAGCACTGAAATGTATCGAAAGTAGAAATTTGCGAAGGATATTTATTGTTGCCGTTTACGATTTCTAGAACATTTGAGTGGGTGGTGGATGATGAATTTCGGGGGAGAGAACGGGGATGATGCGGTAGTCTGGCGAATTGAATTGTGGAAGAGAGCGTTGTATGAAATTAAGATGAAATGACAGCAACAAAGCCAGCAAAACAAGATAAATATAGATTTTCCAAAGTGTGCATTTCAATGGGAAGAAATTAGTTCAACTATAAATAGCATTTGATTTGATTTCTTTCTTTCCTTTTTTTTTTTTTTATTTGCAGAAATTTTTTTTATGGATTTTCTATATATTATCTATTATATAAGTATGTATAAAGGTATAACTTTTTTTTTTAGGTTATTGCACTCTTTTGTTATTTGCTTATTTTAGATATAATTTTTTATACTTTTTTATATTTTTAATCTTGGTTTTTTTCTATTGCATTTACATTCTCTTTTACAACAGATTTTTTTTTACTTTTTTTTTATTATTATCTTTTGTTTGAATTTAAGAATAAAAACACCAAACACAAAAAAGAAACTTCTTAATTAATTAATGTATCCATAAGATACATTTACTGCTTCATTAGATAAAAAGCACGAAACACTATTGTAGTTATTGAATAAAAGCAACAACGACAAAAACAACAAACAAAATATAACTATAGTTAATTTTTGTTGCTTTCTTGCTCGCTATGAAGACGCTGAGGCTGAGGCAAACACCAAGCAGTGGAAGAACAAAAAACCGCGATTGCGATTTGTTAACGTACGAGAAACGCTCGAGACGCAATGGCTATGCAAAACCGGCGTTCTTATTGTAGTTGCTGTTGTTGTTATTTTGTGTTTCTGCTGCTGCTGATATTTGTTGCTGTATTTGTTTTCTTGATATCAACCGCTAAAAACAGGTCGTTTTTTCTTAGATTTTGCTTTTGTTTTTAATATTTTATTAATTTTCTATTATATTTTTTGAATTTATGCATTTTTTCAATTTTTATCGTTTCTTATTTTTTTATTTCAATTTTATTTAATTTTGTTATATTTTTTTTTTTGAAAAACCACCACACATTTTAATGACTTAATACAGCTGTTTTTTTATCGCTTTAAAGAATTTAAATTATATTTTTAACAAGAAAGATATTAGTTATGAATTTTTTATTTCTAATTTGTGATATTTTTTCTTCTGAAAAATTAAGTAAACAAATATTCGCCAGAGGAAATTAAGCGTCAAATCTTTTGTTCTAAAAAAAACAAATAAATATTTTTAAAAACATTCATTAAAAATTACTTGTTTTTTTTTTAGGTTTTCATAGTAAGTATTTCTTAATGAATTTATTGTAAATACGAAAAATAATAATAAATTCGAAATATACAGCAGAAAGTTATAAGTTCTTTGAATATCTTAGATTGGTTTCATACAAATTTTTCAAAAGAAAATCGATTGAATATTTTTGAACCCTTAACTACTGTTGTTGGTCTGTGAGAGCACCTCAAATTTTTTAAAGTGAATTATTTGTCTCTGATTGATCTAAAAAAATTTTATAAAATTTGTTTAGGCTATTATAAAAAATTATGGTTTTTTTTCGTTTTAATATTAAACTAAAGAACAAATGCAAGCTTTCAATAACATATGACAGGCTGTAAGCAAATGCGAAGTCGAAAATTGTAGCTAGCACAAATGCATTAAAAATTTTTTAGCGCAAAAATGAAGCAAAAATAAGGGAGGGTGAAGTAGAAAAACTCCAGCTGAGTGCAAATTTTTGTTTCTTTTTTGTAGTTAAACGCTTTTAATGGAATTTCGCTAGCTACAATTTTTTACTTCGATTTTGCTTTCAGCCTGTCATATTTAGGTGAAAAAAAATATAAAACAGACCAACATTTGTATTTACGCATTTTTTTTACTACAGTACTTAAGGGTTAAGAATATTTAAAGAACATTTTTCAAGTCTTTTTCTTCGGAAATAATTCAGATAATGTTATTCTCTGTCATTTGATATGCTTGACCTTATCCTTTTATATTTTTAATGATTTTGTAGAAAATTTTGAAATCCAAAACTTTAAAGCTGTGCCAACTGAATCTAGACCTAACTACAAATAAACGAACTTTACATTTCTATATTGACATTATAGTATACTTCAGGTGTCAAAATATATATTCCATAGAGTAATAAATCACTGCTGAAACTTTAGAGTTCGCTTGATAAAAAAGTTCAGGCAGAAATATTTATTTTGAAAAATCTCCAGCCACTCAACAATAGCTACTGCAGATCCATCAACCAATATTGTGTATATTTCTGATAAGAATATCTTAATTCTAATTTAATCAAATTAACTTCAACTTTAGACTAGCCGCGTTTCTATTGGCTACTGAAGTTGGTTGGTTGTACGACTATTTCGAAATGATTGATTGATTAATTGAAACGTAATACTATGAAGGATATATTTATTCCCAACTATCTTGCATGTAATTCTATTTAAAATCATTTGACGAAATCCAAACTGATATGAAAATAAAAAAGTATAAAAATGTTTAAATTATATTTCTCTTGCATCACTAGGTGATTACTTGTAACCAATAAAGTATTATAGTATATATCTCTATATAAATTTAGCGGCAACTATCACATCTACTTATTTAGCAGAATAAAGACGATGCAATATTTGTCTCATTATTTGGAAAGGTATGTCACGTCTACAAGTTTATATTCCCAAGTAGAGAAAACTGGAAACAGGAAGAACATGCAAATTTACAAGGTGATTACTCAAAAATTGCAATTTTGAGAATATAAGCCAATGCAGTAGACCAAATCGAAAAATATAGACCGACATAAATTAGCCAATCTAAGCAATGAAATATTAAACAGACGAATACTTAGATTTATGTAGGGCACACTTGAGCATTTTATGTTCTGGTCTCAGTTACACTAAACTTTGCTAGCTTAGCATATATAGTGCCCCTAAAGTATTTTTCCTTTCTTTCTATGGGACAACAGCAACAACATGGAGGGCCTTGATCGGCTTTAGGCATCCATTCATATTGTATGAGTAGTGAAGGGACCTACAGTTTTATTCCGAATGGCGAAGTGAAAAGCTTTTCATGGGCGATTTTTACTCTTGGAGGTTTGCTATTGCCAGTCAAGAGACAATGTGATAGCCTTCTATAATTTTACTTTATACTGCATGGTTTTCTGAATGCATTTAATCATTGAATAAACTAGGCAAAATAACTAAAGTTGTGTGGATGCCAGTGCACAGAAAAAAAATAGTTAGGAAGCTGAAAAATTGGATAGCAGGCATTTGGATAAATTCATCATCATAAATCATGAATAGCTAATCTGCTTTTTCATTTGATGAAAATTTAATTAATCGAAGTGCACACTGTATAAAGTTATCAGTACATGGGGATGCAAAAATTTCTTCAATCTCTGAGAGCGCAATGAAGTTATTTTCAGCAGTGTAAGCTGAGGAATTATCGTTATGCTCTTCATATTTTCTGTGGTTTCCCAACAAGTTTTCGAAAATTTATGGCATGCAAATTTCAGTATGTTAGCAGTTACCGCCTGTTCAGTTTTCAGAGTATAACAGCTACAATTTTTTCTCTTATTGCTTGGCTTTAATGGTTGAATTAGCAACTTTGGGCTCCATACCATTGACTGTTGCTTGGTACCTGGGCAGTTCTTGAAAAATCAAGTTTGTTGCAGTTTTTATATTGGGCAAAACGCAAATGCGTTTTTTTTTTTTTTTTGTGCATCAAGTAAAATTCGAATCCAAGATGATCCTTAAATATTCACGGTACACCCATGGCATTTAAGCCCCATTTCTCAGCAATCATTTCCTGGGTCAATCTTGGGTCTTCGTCAATTTTGGTCTTCACAAGATTCGTCCTCCACAGAAAAATGTTCGGTCTGGAATCTCCGAAACTATTTTGAGATGGTCGCAAGTAATGGTACATTCTCTTGATATGCTATTTGGTACTCAACTCTTTCTCATTTACTTTGCGTTTTTTAACTCCTTGTTGACTGTTTGCAGTGAAGCTTAAAATGAAATATCGGTATGCCAAATCATCTGACATTTTTTGATTTGCCAAAAATTTATTCAATGTTGCTAACTAAGCGAACGTTAGGTAGCACTCTTCTAGATATATATGTGGTTTCTATCGTTATCTCTTTCAATATGGGATAAACACTTCCAGGACTGTTGCACCCAAGCTTTTTACAATACAACGTTCGATCCAGTGCTCACTTTCTTAAAGTGATGAATTTTGAGAATTTTGAGAATAAATAACTTTAACTACAGAAATTGTTGCATACACAAAGAATTTTTTCCTTAAGCAAAATTAAATTAATGCGTATATATATTAAGCAACTTAACAATTTCACTTTTCTTTTCCAAATTTTACTTAATATAATCCTTTTCCTTATCACATACAAAAAAATCACTAACAAAAAAAAAAGAAAAAAACAAACAAAAACAATTGCGTTATCACTTCGTCTTTTATTGATTTTGCTTTATTTTTATCACCGCATCCGCGTGAGGCACAGACACACAACGCACGATGAAATTATGGCCATTTGTCATATCACGTTAACATCATCATCAGCAGCGTAGTAATCATTTTTTAAACGCGAGTCAAGTATAATCTTCATTGGTATCTTCTACATACACACATACATACATACAGACACACACTGTACATACGCCTAAACATATTTCGCGTTATATTCACCTGTGTACACAAATTTAGTGTTGTTTTTGTTGTTGTTGCTGTTATTCTTTATTATTTCTATTATTCTTATTGTGTTGTTGTTGTTGCATATTACACTAACAATGACGATGGACGGACAGCGAAGCTACCTGCCGCATTCTCAATCAAACCGACCGTTGCACTTATTGTTCCTTTCTCGTTTTTGTTGTATTTGTTACTATTTCATTAACATTTACACTTGGATTTTGTTTTATTGTTTTCTTTTTTTCATTTATCTAATGATAAATAGATTTTCTTTTTTTTTTATTAATTCATACATTTCTCGATTATGAATTTTCTTTTTCTCTTTTTTTTTTATCATATACGCGCGTTTTCCGTATCCGTACCGCCGATAAAATTTCGTTTTCGAAAAGAAACACTGTAAATCACACACACGAAAACTCCGCCGAAAAAAAACTCACACAATTGTCGCGTTTGTTTGTCGCTTTGCAACTGAAATTGAAGTTTCGTTCTGCACATATTTGTGCATATGGTTGCTTTTGCAGTGTGAAGGTAATTTTTTTCATCAACATATGCTGCAAAAAATACTATAAAATGCAACCATGTTGTTGTTTGCTTATAGTAATAGATTACGATACAGTATATTTGTAAGAGATTTAAATTTTAAATTTGAATTTATTTTTAATTTAAGCAAAATAAAATCAAATCGTTAGCTAGAAATCATAGTAAAATACATAAATGAATTGTACACAAAAAATTAAAATTCATAATGCAAAGTTTCTACACTTAAAATCAAAGGAAATGTAAGTAAAAATAAAGCAAAAAAAAGGTCGATATCTGTGGAGACATAAGTGCCTCCTGGAAAGAAACTTTGGGGGCGATTTAGATTACATTATCGTAAGGCGATTGCAAATTGATGACCCAAAAGCTTCTGCAAATTTCGCATGGATAACGTCTTATGTTAAGCTATTACGACATCCATACGGCAAGATCCAAATACAATTATTCATTTTTTTATCGCATTTCTAAATATGCAGATTACTATTAACTTTTCGGCCTCTGGTTCTACATTCGCAGAGCTATCTTATGGATTTTGCGTTTCTGTGTCAGCAATATATTTAAGAGTGTCGCGGAAACATTGGCTTTTACGATATTATTTCCGATGAGGATGTTGAAAATTATCAAGAAGTTTGTCAAGAAAATGAACCAAATTGATTGCAGATAAGAATGGTTTATTTATTTTTTTTTTATTTTCGGTTGGGAATCTGTAATTAACTATATTCTCGATATCGAATTGAAATTGCCAGCCAATGTCGGCCGGACATCGTTCAACGGGGATGGAACCGATATCGATTTCATATGCGCGCGGAACGGAATTAATGATTTTCACCAATAAGACCGAAATTTCAACCTTCAACCTCCCTTCATTGAATGGACAACAACTGACACTATCAGTTCAGGCCAAATAGTTTTACGCAAAACTAAATTGTCAATCCAATATAGAGTTACGGGTGAGGAAAGCCTGTGTGGCCTATTGTTCCTGCAACAGATTGTTTGGCAAAAGATGAAGCTTGCGGCCTCATTTTACACACTGGCTGTATACAGCAATAGTGCGTCCGATACTAACCTACGGTGCTATAGGTTGGTGGCCAGCTCAAGGTAAGGGCTACATTGTTCGGAAGCTCAGTAGAGTTCAGAAAACAGCATGTGTTGGTATTACAGAAGCCATATATACTTGCCTTACGGATGCTCTGAACGTAATGCTACATCTCCTTCCTATTGACCTTCACATAAAAAATATTACCTTCAATAGCGCAATAAAGCCGAACGTACTTATGGGCACAGTAAAGTTTTAGGTACTATACCAAACTTCGTATTCAGAGAAACAGATTACATCAAACCACAATTGTGTTTCAAAAGCGATTTTAAGGTAAGATTTCCTACAAGGTCAGAATGGAAAGAAGAAAGCTTTTTAACAGAATACGACATTCCCATTTGGGTGCGGGGGTACACAAAAATCCTTAAGTTTACCTAATGATGCCTCGGATTTTTAGGCTGAAGTTCTAGCTATTAGGGAGGCTTGTCAAATCACAGTTAGGTGTATGTAAGGTTGCTATTTTTATCGGCAGCCAGGCAGCAATAAAATCGTTTCAATCTCTCACCATAAAATCAAAGCTAGTTAAGGAGTGCAGGGAGGCACTGACCGAGCTAAATCATTATGCTGACATCACATCAGATGATAATCTGGGTTCCCAGCTATAGGAGCATTAAAGGGAATGAGAAAGCTGATGAATTGACAAATCACTAAGGGTGCCGGTTCTAGTCCTCTTGGGAGTCGTCAAGAGAGGCATGTAACTGCACTGTCTTTAACTAACTAATCGGAGGTGGAAGTCACTAATATCTTGTATTACCTCGTGTGCGACATGGCCCTCATATAATAAGGATAAATCTCGCTAGTTTTTAATCAGAGATCGTGCAGATACTGCTAGGTTAACGGTAGCCCACGCCGGCGACTGGTGTATAGGTACGCAGAGAAACTGCGCATCCTTTTTAATACCCACTGCAGAATTTGTGGAAACTTAGAAGAAATAGAAACAATCTCCCACTTTCTTTGTGGATGTCCAGCCTTGGCGAGGACAAGATATAGGTTCCGATTGCTCGGTAGTCAGTCCAAAGAATCTGCTGGGATACCTAAACTCTACGGGTTGGGTTTAGTAAGAGCTCAGTATTAATTCTAGTTCGGTGAGGAAGTGGTTTCAAAACGGCTCTAATTATGGGTTAGCTATCTTAACCAACTAACCACATGCGCCCGAAATTATTCTTCCGACCGGTGGCTGTGCGATTAAATGTTTAAGCAAGAATTCTGATTATTAATCAAGACTTTGCAAATTATTCGAATTATCAAAATTTGTTTAATTCCACAGCTCTGCTATTGCTTTTACAAATATAAGCATTACGCTAAACGAATTTTTTAGATCGGATAATGATTGTTGGTGCCGAATAAATGCTAGATTGGAGTGGCTATCTTGAGACACACTTAGGCCTGAACAGCCCATTGTGATACCACATGGTTGGACCTACAGTTCAACGCCAGTTCTGAATGGCGGTGTGGCAATTTGTTATCACTTGGTGGTTTCGTCATTGCCTACCAAGATCAGCGCATGTGCATTTTCTTATAATTCTCATGCACTTCATATTGATAGTGAATATATAAAAATTAACCACCAGACCAAGACAGGAATTGAACCCGAACCTCTCGTGTGAAAGTTTAGAGCACTACACTATCGAGATTGTCTGGTGCCGAATAAGAAAACAATAAATTTTTTTCGTTATACAATTTAATGTACACATTTCAGTATTTTCCAAAAAAAATGCAAATAAAATAGCAATCTAAATCAAATATCAAATACAAAAACTGTTCACAAAATGAACTTGAGTACCATGTAAAGCATATCGACTCGAGAATTGTTTGCTGTTTTTCCTAACCTCACAAATTTATCTCCGCAGTTCACCGCATAATTTATGATATTTTTCTAGAGATTTTTCTTTTCGCCTCCCCTCCTCAAAACACCAATTGTTTTTGGTTTTTTTTTGTGTAACTTTAGTATTAAAGATGCGATCATGTGGAAATAATTGTCACATTCATTTACAAATACATAGACGTGGAGAGAATAAAAACTGAATGAAAATTTGGTGCAATCTGTGAAATTCTTCATGGTACATTCTTGTCTGAGCTGCAGCAGCCAACACGCGACATCATTATTAGCATTAGTAGTCACGTCCATCAATATGTTGTAAAAATACATAAAAATTGACGCCAGCAACACCACCACCATCTAACCTTCACTTCCTCCCCCTTTTTGTTCTCTCTGTTTGTGCTTTCATTTCGATTGCATTTCTCTTCTTTTCTTCCTCGATAATACTCAATTTTCTTGCTACTTCATTTGGGTGTTGCTGCAGTTGCATTGATTGCAATGAGGTGTCAGATTATTTCAGTGCCGCATTATTTTAATTTTCATCCCTTTATTGTTATTTATTTATTTATTAAATTTGTACATGCGAGATTTATTTGTTATGAGGTGTAGGTAATTCTACCACAGTTCTATTTTTAACTTGTGCTTGTGAGGTGGAAGTCATTTAAAATCGCATAAATTAAATATTAAATTCAGTGACACGATTTTGTTCCAGGTTTGTGTTTTTAGTTTAAGAAAAACTTTTTTTCCTTAAAAGGCAAATAGCTCAATAACATTTTTCGAATTTTTCCAGAATTTAACGTTGAGTAAATCTCTGGTTATCCCAGTAATGCTTAGTGGTGCCATATGGCACTTTGTCGCTGAGCCGTTCCTGAGCCAAGTTCAAAAATAATTTTTTTCTCGAGTTACTTTCTTGATCTATCTACTTTGGTTCCCGTTCGTCCTTAATGGGTTAATAGTGGACTTACCAGGCCTGAAGACGCACTGATAAGGTGTTCCAATTAATTGCTGACTATGGGCTTCACTCTTTCCTCACAATACACTCGATAGAACCTTGTTTACGGTATTTAGATGACAGATTCCACGTTGGTTGGCGCAAATCATTAGATCGCTTTTTCGCTGAGATTCCAAACATTGGTCATGCTTTCATCTGACCATATTCTGTATAAGAGGTCGTGTCTGCGTTTTGTGAACTCTTCACCACCGGTCTTAAACCATTCAATAGATAGGCCATTTGCATCTGCGCCTTATTGTTTGCAGCCAAACGATGGCTATGAAATCTCGTCATAGCTAGACCTCGGTACGAGAACTTCGCCAGTGATTGGGATTGTCGGGAAGTCATGCACAGTGACGGGATAATTACTGTGATCGCCATTGAGCAGCTGCGAGAAGTGTACCCTGGATATCTATCATCATCAGATTTTTGTCCTCGTTCTTGCTGAAAGAAACTTCAATTTCCAAACCATTAATCAGACGTCTGAATTCTTCGAAGAAATCGCGAACCTCATTGCTGACACCAAACATCTCGATACGAGCGCATACACGTCTTGCTGCCCTCCTTTTATTGCGCCTGAAAATACGTTTTTCCTCTCTCCTTAGCTTTGTTCGTTAATCGTTCCATTGATTTCTCCATAGACGGTGGTAGTCTAACATCTCTTCGGCAGTCGTGCACATTGATCGGGAGATATGTACCCATTGCTCCCATATATCATAGTAGAGGTAGAGTAGAGGTAGAGTAGAGGTAGAGTAGAGGTAGAGTAGAGGTAGAGTAGAGGTAGAGTAGAGGTAGAGTAGAGGTAGAGTAGAGGTAGAGTAGAGGTAGAGTAGAGATAGAGTAGAGGTGCCATATATCATGAAGTTAAGGGTTCTATTGCGAAACTAAGTGCAAGATTGGAGTGGCGAATGCTTGCTTAGGTCAAAACTTCTTTATGCACATATCTGTATGCGTTTTGCTGCATAGAGGCGTGTGTGTTAGCGCAACGTTCGTGCGTACATCCTTTATGCTAAAACCGACTCTTCTGTCGATCGCAACGGGATAGTCAAGTGAGTATTGAGATGTTCCAATCTGGTGCTACCATCTGCCATATTCTTTGTCACGGTGAAATTGATCATTCTCATACTCTTTTCGGTGGGTACTAAACTTTCTAATAGTCGGACTAAAAAAGCTCTGATTACCCATTTGGGATTAAACCCACTTAACATGATTTTAATATCTTTTAGGGGGCAGTGATCATAAATTGTGTCCAAGAGTTTCATCTTTCCCATTCCTCGGGCGTGAACATAAACCAGAATAATGTTGACAGAATTTTTTCTCGATACGAAAAGTGACTATTTTTTTGTTTACTGACGGGAGTCTCGAGATAGGATGATGAAGTCTCTTGCAAACCGCAAGCCAAAGATTAAGTTCGTGTCTCTTATCTTGCTCTTTTGGCGCAAATCCATCACATTCATTATATTTCCTAGTCAGCTTGACATTTATTGCGAATATCACCTAGGTAGATGAAGACATTCCTGTTGCGTATTCTTAAATCACTTTCTCTAAACATTGCGGGATCAACATAAGGAGGGGTTTCAATCCAAGGCTTGATTAAAGGTTTGGTTTTTTTATGTAATGGTTATTAAACCCGACGCACGGCAGTCAATTGAAGGTCAAAGGGAACCCGCCGCTTTCTGACGGTTGTTACATCAATACCCTAGACTGTGTGTCATATTGAGGCGAAAAACTGCGAGATAAAACGCTTGCGAATATGTACCTCAACAGTGCGCCGCTCGGTTGATAAATTCTATCAAAAATCACTAACCAAAAATCGTGGAAAAAATTGTTGTCAGACAGTGTAATTAAAAATTCCAAAACTTTCCTATTATAGACTTTACTAGACTGTATATCAATTGGAATGGCTCCACTTTAGCAAACCAACTCGCTTGAACTCGGAAAATATATGTTTTCTTTTAGGATTTAACGCTCTAAGAAGTAAAATTTATGAGTTTGAAGCATGTTAAATTTAAATGCATCTGCCCACCAAGGAAAATATCTTCATGCACAGATTCCTATAAAAATGTCATGTTTTCTTTTCAAACTGACACTGATTATGATGTTATGTTATTCGCCAAATGAGGGCACAGGCATCTGCGCGTCTATTTTAGAATGTGGAAGGAAGAAGCTTTAAGCTTTCGCTTTTGAATGCTAACGAAGAAAATCAAGTTCAAATGCTAAAAGTGGGAGTTTTTTTTTTAATTGTAGTTGGCGTTGTTGATGATGATGACATTTCTGTTTCCATTTCGCTTTCGTTTTCATTAAAATAATGATTAAAAAAAATTCTTTTAGATTTGTTTGTATTTACTATGTAGATGAGTGTAAATTAAAATCTGGTGTTGTGTTTGGATTTGAATAATGAGACCCTTAAAACTTTCAGTATATCTTCATTAATTATTTTGTTTTCTTCTTTTTCTATAATAAAAATGTTTCTTTTTTAATTAATTATTGTGTTAAGGTTGTATAGTTAAAGTTGACATATTATTTTGAAAATAGAGGAAAGTTCATTTTATATGGATTGATAGATAACACAAATTTATACTTTGTCTTTTTTAACAAAATATATAAAAATTATGCGCTTAAATTTCAAATTATTAGTATTGAAATCCAGTAGAACTCAGTTTAAACTCAAAATTGAGATTTTTAATACATATGTCTGGTGCCAAAAACCAATCAAAGCTAAGCTAAGATTGAAATCAATAAATTCGGCCGTTGCGAAGTAAAATTATTACGAAAAATTTACATACAGTGAAGGACAAAAGTCTGCATTCACCATACCAGATTTTCAATTTCCGTGAAACCAAAGAACCTAAAAGAAAAATTAGGCTTGCAGTAAAAAACAATAGGTGTTTTCCTTTATTAGCTCTGAGCAGAGCACGAGCTGTCAAAAAACGTAATCGTGTTTTTTTTTTAGCTCTAAAAATTCAGAGCAAACGTAATTGTGTTTCTTTTTATGTGAGCGCACTTAGAGCGTAATCTACATGCTCAAAAGAACTTGACAGAGCATAATTGAAAAATAATATTTTGACAGAACACTCAAAAATTTGAAAGGCGGACAAGGGGTCAGAATAATTATTTTATCCATTTTGCACAAAAAAAAAAAAAAAAAACGATTGAAAAAAACTTTGTTGAAATATAAACTTAATTATAAACAGTAGTTATCTTAAGGTCCATACACATTGACAACAGCAGCTACACGAACACACGACTACGAACATCTTTCGGCTACAACAGTCGCTGTGTAGTCAGCTACTAAACAGAATGAAAGCGGCACCACCTGCAGCAAACGCAGCCAAAAAAACAACAAAAGCAAACTCTTTTCTCCCTCTGTCGCTTGTCAAATTAGAAATAGATGAAAAATTGGCTGCAGCCACAATTGTGTTCGGTGGTCGTGTCGTCGCCAAAATAATCGTCTACATAAGAACATGCGTTTTTTTATAATTTGACAGATGTAGTCGTGTAGCTGTCGTCGTCAATGTGTATGGTGCATTACAGTTCGCGGTCCATGCGACCGTTCTCGATGTGTTCGTGCTCTACTCTACTACGTTTTGTGAGTTAAAAAAGAAAAAAGCCAAATGGCTATAAAAAAAACAAATGTTTTGCAATCGAAAACTAGCTGCAAGTGTCGTTGGTGTCTACACATACAAGTGCAAGTTCATTTAAAAAATATCATCGAAAGCAGTTCTCTCTAACCCAGCGTCTACACCTACCAGTGCTGCCATGCCAGCACTAAAAGCTCAATTATGCATAAGTAACGGAACGTAACGTAACGTTGCCAACTGTCACATAAATATCTGTGATATGTGCAGTGAGTGCAAGTGATTACCGAAATCGTAACGCAACGTAGAGTTCTATCTTCGATAGGTTTTTACGTTCCGTTACGCTACGTTGCGTTACTTATTCATTGGCAGAGTCACTGGCAAGCATATTTCGATGCCAATGGATTCTGCCAATGAATTGACATAAGCAGGCAATATTTGACGTTTCTGCAAATTTGTGAGAGAAAACCAAAACAAAGTAGAGCAGAGCGAGCAAATTGTTAGAAATGAAGTACCTGACATTTTGTTGGAAATGAATTGGCATGACAATTGGCAGGACGCCTACGTCTCAATTGGCATGTTAGCACTGGCAGGTGTAGACGCAGTGTGAACTACAAAGTCGCCTTTTCCATACGGCAAGTTTTCTTGTCGGCAAGTCGAGTTTGTTGGCGAGAGAGGAAAGACGAGAGGAGACGAGTACAGACTTTCTCGTACCGGCAAGTTTTCTTTTGTGCTGTTCGTTCTTTGATATTTCTCTTTATTCTTATTTGTCATTTTAAGTTGGATGCGCATTGATTTTGGTTTCTTATTGGAAAAAATAAACAGTTTTCATTTAAAATTTCACTTTTCTTCTATTAATCAATTTATTTTTATTCAATAAGCTGATTTGGGTTTTCATTTATTTATTTTTATTTAATAAAATGTAAATAAAATGTTTCTGAAAGACAAAGTAAAAGCAGAATTGCCCAAGAAATCTAGCTGTGTGGAAAAGCGAATGGAAAGTTCAAAAGAGAATTGCAAACTTGTTGACAAGAAAACTTGCCGTGTGGAAAAGGGGACAAACAATTAAAAATTATTCAGTGTTGTCATATGTCGAAATGCTTAGTAAACATCTGGGCAAAAAAAAGGTGTTCACAAAATTTGATTGTTAATACTTATGAAACTTTATTTTAAATTATCATCACGTACAATAATGCTATGTAATGATGTTCTATTATATTATTTTTTTGGTTACTGATTAATCACTTCGAAATCAACTTTTCTGATTGCACCCGCGAAATTCACCCAATGTTTATTCCTTTTTGGCATTTTACTTAGATTGGAAACTTAAAGCAAAACTTTAGCTATAGCGAGTTTCCTACTTTTGCTGTACAATACCTTAAACACAATTGCGTTGGACGACGGAAAACTATCCGAAGGATACTCGTTGTCAAAATTAAAACGTACTAAATCGCATGGTATAGCACAGAATTACAGCAGGGCGGACTTTTTCCCTTTAGGTTTTCTTCGAAGGTGATTTTTTTTCATGTTTTCTCCGTCGGAGCGGAAAATAATTTTCTTGTAAAAACAAAATGGCAGCTAATTACCGTCGTCCGTCGCAATTGTGTTTACTCGAATGATATTTCCGACGTCAATGGATCAGCTTTTCACTATCCGTCGGATAATTTTCCATCGTCAAACGCAATTGTGTTTAAGGCATAAAGAAGAATCCCCAATAACACAGAATCTTAGCAATTTATGAAGTACCTACATCTTCAACACATCATGAATGAAATGAATTAAATTGAAATTAAATAAAAGACAAGTTTTATTTGTATAATTTTATGTATTCTAAATTGATTGTTATTTATTTATTTATTTATCTATACTATCAATTAATTCAAAGCAGTGCATATATCCTTTTATATGTAGGTTTACATAAGTAGTTTAAACTTTATATATTTGTAATTTACATAAATTTTTTAAAATTTAGTAGGGACATAAGAGTTAAAACCAATATTGGAAAAAATCTCTAAACAATTATAAAATTATAATTTTTTTTTTAATTTGTTGCGAATAATTGTTTTAAATAACCAATACTTTTTTAGTCTTTCATAACCATTATAAAGAAAAAAGTATTTTTTTGGTTATTCATAATTGTTATAAAAAAGAAAATATTGTTTTTGGTCTTTTCAAACCATTATAAATAAGAAAATTTGTTTCTTATTTTAATTGGTTATGAATAACCAAAAAAAAAATTCTTATTTAGAATGATATAGAAATAATTTTTTTAAAAGCATTTATTTTTGCCACAACCAAATTAATCTTAAAAAAAAATAACAATTATTTCGGGTCCCTGAAATTTAGAAAAAAAACTAGAAGATTATTGAAACCCACCTGCGATTAATGTATTTTGAATTCTTGTTTCAAAAACGGAAATACATTTAAGATCATGCCAATAGCGCAAATAGAAAAATTCAGAAATGCAGGGAAAAAATCTGTAATCAGCTTTCTTCAATAGAAAGTAATTGTAAAAGGATTTCAGAGCTTCAGCAGTTTATGAAAAACCTACATAAATAATTTGACACAAGAATAAAAATATTAGAAAATGATTTAACATTTCAATTCATTATAAAAAAAAACTGTATACAACAAAAAAATGTTTCATATACAAGTATCTTAGAATATCTCAGATATAACATTCAAAATAATTAACCACATACCGTTGTGGGGAGTGAAACGACAGAAATGACCGAATAAGCACGATACAACATGTGCCCAAGCTTAGTATGAGCAAATGTGAACGAACCTCGATATAACTCTCTAAACCTCTAAAACAGAGGTTCTCAACTGTATTCAACCGGCGCCCCTTTTTCCGAATTCTTTGTAGTCCCACGCCCCCCACCGCCCTCTCAAAGTTATGAGACAAAAATATACAAAAAAATATAACAGATCTACAGAAACAAGAGATTTCTTAGATTGGTAGTATTTCGTTGGCACAGCATCTAACAGCTGATCGAGTCAATACCGTATTTGTTTCAATTGTATTTTTATGGTACCGAATCGAAAAATCAGTGCGGAGTATTTTTGTTATGTTTGTGGCGAGTAAATTAAAAAAAAAGGGCAAAGTCAGAACGAAATCAAATATAGACAATTTTAACGAATAGTTGTAAGAATTTTCGTAAAATGGGCATTCGATTTTCGTTGAAAATCCTTTGTCAAAACTTTTTAAAAATTGCTAACTAATTTATTTCCAAAACCTGAGATGATAGCGGAAACGGACCATGGAATCGTAATTAAAATTTGTAAACCTGTTTAATTAATATTTTAACACAAAAAATGAGATATTATGAATCTTAAAAAGTGTTTTTTAAAAATGGTATTTTTCATTGTTATTTTTTTAAAAAATTTCAACTATTTGCCGCATTTTCGGGATTATAGCTCGAAAACAAATACGTGAAAGAAAAAACTAATTTTTTTTTGTTATATAAAACATTACAGAGTATGCGAATATTTATTTATTGAAACGTTTCCGCGCCCCCTTCAAATCTGTCTACGCCACCCAGGGGGGGAGGGCTTGCCCCACCACTTGAGAACCACTGCTCTAAAACTTAATCACAACGTACTCAATTTTTTATAATTTTTATTGAGGCTTAGCAGTAGCACAAAGCGATTTAATGCTTTCAGAACCAAAATCAAAAACTCTTGTCAAAAGTTGTGAGCCCGTGAATGCGACGATTGTATTAAAAAAATTATGCTTTTTGGTGATTCATTTTGATATTAGAACTATATTGCAAGGAATTGTTTAACACATTTCTTATTGTAACTTTTTTAAAAGCTACTCAAATTGAGTCCATGTGAGACTTTCGCGTCAGCCGGGTGGACTCAATTGATGCCGGTAGCCATGGCAGAATACATAAAAAGAAAAAATTCAGGACGTGGGGGTTGTTTCGAATTTGGCACCCGCGTTGAACGTATTAAATGCGTTACTAAGACCTACAAATTTGGAAGCTGCTGCCTTGCTGTGTGTTTCTGAATAGCGCAACTGTTGGCATTTGGACGCCATTTTTGTAATCATATTATTTTTCTGATTTTTCAGATCAGCATGATTTCTCAAAATTTTGACAGTTGACAAATTCGACACAAACTTGAAATCGTCCATAATTTTATTTGTAGAAGGAAATTAAAACATTCAACAAACTAGAATTAAGTGATTTTTGAAAAATTATACAACTAATGCATCATGCCATTTCGAAGACGCATAGCTAATCACAACCCTGATTACTGATTTTTGATTAATCACTCTGGAAGCAGCTTTTTGCTTCCGCCAATGTCAAAAAATACCACGCATCCCTTATTTTCGGTAGACGCTTTCATTAATTTAAATATGGTAAACAAACTGGAAATATGTTAATTAGTGATGAAAATTTCTTAGGAACATCTTTAGTGAACTTCTTAAAAAAGTTTCTCTAGAACTGAATTTCGGAAAAGTTCAAGGAAGACTTAGTAGTTAATTGGATAGCAGGTTCTAGGAGAAAAAACGGTGTTCGATACCAAAATAAAGCTTTGTGGAAATCTCAAACATTTCAAGCAGAAAAGAGGATCAAAAAGTCGAAAAGACCAATCGTAGGAAGTTTTTGGACGCAAGATCAAAAAAGAAGTTGGCCTCAAGTCTTTCAAAATGCAAAAAGTTTCCGACAGGAATATTAATATCAAAGTTGCATTACAACGTTCCAAAAAACTAAAAAGCAATATTTTTTTGAGCTTTTTTTTGCCAATTCTTGAAACCCTTTAAAGAATTAGAACTCCGAAATTTACCAAAACAACGATATGGTAAACGAAATGCGAATATGAAAAAGAGACCAAATTCTTTTGTGACAACTGGCATAATATAGCCAATGTTTACCTAGAGGAATGCTTTGAAAAATAGGTTAAAATCCTTACTTTGAAACCTGCCAGTCCTTATTACATTTTCATCAATTCTATCAAAACTACCACTAGTCATCAGTTGGATATATAGGAACCGAAACCAAAATGTAAACTTCATTGAAAAGAATGTAAATAAAACTACCTAGAATTAAGGTATTTAAAAGGATATTGAACTGTAATATAAACCAAGAATATCTTCAAAAAGCTTAAGAAAAATATTGCGAGCTCTAAAATTTAAATTTATATATAATATATACGATCTCTTACTTACTTCCTTACATTTTGGTAAGACTCATATTCATTTGTGAAAACGTAAAATTTCCATCTTTACTGAGGAATATTAATATTAACATCACGGCTCGTTTAACCATTTTAACTATAATTTAGAGTAACTGATTCCAGTTCTATACTCAGATTTTCTATATCACGTCGATATAGGCCCAAAATTAATAAATTTAATATTTATGGGACCAGAATACAGGGTCGAAATTAGCAATCTTGAGTTACCCTTAAAAAGCTACACATTCACAATATGATTTTGTAAGATGTAAAATTGTTGCATAGTGTAATTTATATGTTAACATTGTTTAAATATTTTTAACAGAACAAAAAATTTGGAAATTTTCATTGCATACCCAGTTTTAAAATCATATAAAATTTTTACAGCAGATTTTTAAATTAGAAAACACAAAGTGATTTTAACTCGCATTGAGTCGACTTTTTTTTTTATTTTAATTTTTTTTTTTTTTTTTGTGAATTTGTTGAAGTATACATAACTACTACTTATAAAATATTTATTCAAATGATCAATTACAAACTAAAGGAATTCCTTATACATAAGTGTATTAAAAAATAAAAGAAAACATCAACATTAATCATATTTGTTTAATAACATGGAAGGAAATCTTATTTGAAAATGTATTTTAATTTGTAGAATTAATAAGAAATAACTTAAAAAAAAATATGGCAGCATAAATTATTTCATTTTGCCAAAATAAAATATAATTTATATAAAATTAACTAATAATAATTTATAATACATTTTAAATCGAAAAAAATCGAAAAACTTAAATAACATAAACTTAGAGGCGGGGTTAGAATTAGAGTGTAGTAAGTGAAACAGGATAAAGGTTTTAAATAGTGTTTAGAATATCATTATAAAGCGATATTGAAATTAAAAAAATATTGCAATTTCTTAGCAAATAAATATTACATGAGGAATTTCAAACTAAATTTTTCTTTTAAAAATGATTTATTTACTCTACTCTAATTTTTACCGCCTCAATTATATACAGTGTTTAATATAAAAATGAAATTAATATACATTTTTTGTTTTATAATAATATAAATAGGAATGTAATGTATAATTCAGTTAATAATTTTTTCTTTGATGATAAACAAAGGCGATGGATGATGCAATAACTTCGCTGCTTCATCATCTTACATAAGTTTTTTTTTTTTTTTTTTTTTTTTGTTAAGATCATTTTCGTTCTTAAATTTTTGTTAGAAAACAAACTTACAACCATATTCTGAAAAATTAAAGTTTACGGACTTGCGAAAAAGTGAAATTCATGTTAATGAATAATTTTTTGTAATTTGTTTTCATATCTAGTTATACTAAATCAAATTGTATAGCTTTACATTTAAGTAATATATTATTAGAATACAGAGAATTATTCGGGTTTGTTTTAAGTTGTTATATATAACTTTTAAGCTATTTCAGTATTATAGTCACAACTCGAAAACATAGCTACAATTTTTTTGTTTCGCAATTTTGTTATTGATATGAACATTATGTTTTATTATTATTAATTAATTATAATTAATTGGTAATAACTTAAAAACTTAAATCAAATTACTTTCTATTCCACTTCAAGTTATCAGCTCATACTTTATGGCATGCGAGATGATATCGATGCCTTCATTTTAAATTCTTTTAATTCAAGCTCTCTCTCTCTCTTCTCTCAATTTAGAATTGACTTTGCAAATTCAATTTGCATACATACTTATACTTTTTTAACCTTTTTTTAATGTACTCTTCCTCCCCCCAATCTTAGGCTGTAAACATAGTGAACCGGTGAGCAAATCTACGAGAGAAGCAAAAGAAAAAACAAAGCAACCCTGTGTTATTTTCTACAATAGAGCAAAACGAAAAACAGTTTTGCTCTTCTATATGTAAACAACACAGAGTTGTTTTCCTCAGGTTGCTCCTTACTTTGCTCATCGTTCCATTATGTTTCCAACCTCTCTTTCTCTCGTACAGTCTCTCCTCTATATATATGAATAGAAACTTTACAATTGAATTTGCAAATCCAATTTACGTATAATGTCTTTAGCCTTATTCAAACTTGCCGGTCCATGTGTATTGGATGTGGCCATCTTATATAAATCATTCATATACTTTTCTATATTTTCGATAGTAGCACCATTGGGTTCCGAGGGTATTGGCAGCGTCGAAAGGGCACTTACCAATTTATGTTTTAGTTTATTAACATAAATTTCAAGAAGACGCGTTTTCTCTTGTAATTCATTATTTTCCGTTTCCAATTTATTAACACCGAATTTCATATTTTCCACATGTCTTTCGAGCACTGCATTCTGTTGTTCGAGATCGGCTTTTGATTTACGCAATGTACGTAACTCCATATCGAAATGTTTATTATGTTCAAGAAAATCAGGCGTGAATATTGGTATCGCACCGGGTGCAGGGGTAGAAAGTGTTAAAGGTGCAATTGGGGCAGTCTGTTGGGTGTTGGTGGCGTTGGCGGTGACGGTGGCGGCGCTGATGCTGTTGCTATTGTTAGGTGTTGGCGTGCGTTTACGTTTGGCTGGTGGTGGCGGTGATACATCTTTATCTGAATTGCTACTTCCACCAGTAGCGCGTGTTACTTTTGTTTCTTTAATTAATTCTTGTGAGATTTTTGCACTAGCATTGCCGTTTAATTGTTGTGATTTGTCTTTGAGAACTCCTTTTCCAGCAGCAACACTATTACCATCAGCGCTGCCGCCATTACTTTTGCGTGCCTTGTTTTTGGCTATTTCAGAAGCCAAAACATCGGGGTTCTCTTTAAGGAATGTATCCAGTTCAGTTGTGTATCTGTAAAGAAAAAATGTTAAGAAAAATGTTAAGTTTTTTCTATGGCGAGGTGTTTCCAAGCGGCAGATTTTTATTTTAAAGCCAAGACGATTTAACTATAGTTCGCATAAAAATGTTTCTCTACTATGAATGTTGCAACTGCAATTTCTGGGTCACAAAAACCTATAAATATTCCTGTTTTATACTCAAGAAGAAGGAAGCTTTATGTTGTTTTCTTATCAAGAAGGAGCTATAAACTTCGGTTTATCATAAAGTCTGTCCTTTGATTACGGTTTAGCTGGCCACTGAGATATGGATCCTTGAAGGATCAAGATTCTTTCTGATTACGCCTATCGAGTATCAGTTATCTGTGAGTTTGTAAGACTCTATAATTTTTAGTGCTTCATTAAAAACGCTAGATCCAATAGACTCCTTCCTTTTGTTCCCGTTAATGTTAAATTGAATTGAGAAAATCGAACAATATTATTTTTCTTGAACTCAAGCTGAATTTAATTTGCCAGATCAGATCAGTTTTTTTATCTATCTCTATATCATATGACAAAGAAACTAATAAGTTTAAAAAATAAATTGAACTTGAACCCGGATCTGTATATTTTGCCTGCACTCTAATCTGTTCCCAGATCTGTTTTTCTTAGCTTGGCTTGAGCTTGTACTTGAAACTGAGCTTCGAACTTAAACCAGGATCTGCTTTTTTATTTTGCCTGAATTCAAACCTAAATTTAATTTCTAACCCAAAAAAAAAAAACTGAATTAAATATCGAAAACTCGAATAAAAATTTGAACTCAAAAATTCTATATCTCAAAAGCTGAAAATGAGGTTGTCAATTATTCAGAGACTTTTTAAAATAAATGAATTAAAAACAACTAGTTCATTGAACATTTTTGGGTACATCACAGTTAACTCAAACTGCTAAAGTTGCTTAACCTGTTGACAAAGTCAAAACATGCTAAAATTTGAAAATAAAAAATTCTTGTTTTATATTTAAAGGTATCAAAGCCATCAACCTAAGCGCAGCTCAGTAAACACAAAAGCGTTTGTTTTATATATTGACGTTTAACTGCCCCCCTACCACCTTTCACTTATCACATTTTGCACTCCCCACACTACATACCAACCACACAAACCATCAACGACAAACAGACAAATTCAAATTCACCTTTTCTTATCGATTTCAGCTGCTTCCATATACGGCGCCCTCCGGTCCTCTGGCAATCGATGCCATTCTTCACCAATCATTTTCGTGTGCTCTATGGCGCTTTTACTGGGATGTTCTTTACGCAGAATTTCACGACGATCGTTCATGTAACGAACATAACCTACAAAAAAAAAAGAAGAAAAACCCATAAAGTTTTATATATGTGCACAATCAATTGAAATGCTTGCTCATATACATAACGAGGCACACACGCAGCCACATACTTACATACATGCAAACACATAAGTGCGAGTAGATATATTATGAGCAAACGAGCGAATGTACGCCGTTGTACATATATAAATATATGTTGTAATTGAATCACTCTAGTATACTAAATCTATTTTGTATTCACCTGTCAATGGCATTTTTGGTGCTCCAGCTACTTTAATTTTACGTCTCTTCAAACGATAATGTTGCTCGGCTTCACCTTCACCACTTGGTGTTCCAAGACTACGACGTTTTTTGCCAGCTTTTGCTAATGGAACCGCAGCATTTGTTGTTGCTGTTGTTGTTGTTTCATCATCGGATAGCAAGATTATAGGAATCACGGTATTAGATTGGTTTTCTGGCAGAGTTGTTGTTGCTGTTACTTTTTTCGTCATCTTATTTTCATCGGCTATTGCTTTTGGTGCTGGTATTTCTGGTGCTGAAATATCTTTTTGATTTTCTACATTTGAAGTATCCTTGGCAACTGCTGTCGCTGTTGTTGTTGTTGTAGTTTTAGTGTTATCCTTTGTTCTTATGTTGGCTGCTGCTGTTGCAGCATTAGATTCTGCAACGTCTGCTGCCTGCGCAGACAATGGCGTTGACGTCGCCGCTTTAACAATATCTTCTACAATTTTCGTTTTATTTTCTTTAACATTCTCTTTGAGCTCCATTTTTTACGTATTTTCTTTATGTTTTGAGTATTATGAATCGTTAATTCGTTTATTAATTATCACTTAAATAATGTGTATGTGATTTATATGCCAACCAACGTCGATGTCGTTTTTTTAACATATGAAAATGCCCAACGACAGCACACACATGTACCCTCGTCTTCTTCTTTTGAAATACGTTTGCAAAATTATCGCATGCGACAAACAATATGCCGCGCTACTTATTTTTTTTCTCTTCGTTACTCACTTCAAATTAAGTTGATTTTTGTTATCAATTGATGCAAGTATATAACTTGGGGGTTCCTCTTTTAACCTATTCGACAATAATCAAAGTTTATTAGCACAAAACTATCGTTATACAGATTCCACCCAATTAAATTTCTGTTGTGGAAATTATACAACAAAAAGAAAAACGTCCGTTTACGGCACCACAGGAAAAAGGTATGTTTTTCTACTCCACTCTATTTGAACGCGACGCTCAGCTGTTTGAGTAATAAAAAACACAGGGAGTGTCTGTACGATTTAAAATTTTTTGCTTCGAAAAATAATTAAGGGCTGTGGGCTAAGCAATAGTACAATAAATAAGCAATAAAGAATTTAATCACCTTCTTTCATTTAATATGACCTTATTTCACCAATTATTCACACTGAAATTATCAACAAACCCTTAAGTTGGAGTTACATACCACTCGTCTACGCTTTCTACGCGTTCTACGCATCTGTCAAAAGAGATAAATCAGTACATTTGTATTTGTTGATAGCGAATGACGCGAAAAGTTGAGCAACTTTGGACTTTTTTATGCTTTTTGCACGTCATGGCAGTTGATCAGCGGTTTGTTCATAGTTTTTCTAGTCATATATAGTTTTCTATGGTTAAAATGGATAAAAATACAAACGCGCAGAAATTGTAGGACATGGAAAACACTTTGATGCACGTAAAGCTTTTACAGGTTTTGATGAAGGCTCTTAACAATGATTTTCAACGGTAATTCATTGCTTGCTGTCTATCAAGATGCATTAATATTCAAGGTTATAGCAGCAGTAAAACAAAAATTCATTAAGGCAAAAACAACAAAACTTTGTTGTTGTGTTTGACGCATTAGAATGCCACAGTCAACAATAACAACAACTTGATTTTGGCAACTTACTGCTACTCAATACAAACGGTGAACCAAATTTTTACATCTCTAGTATATGGTTTTGCCATTCACAATGAAACTGCTTAGCAGCTGAGGATGAAACATTTTAAATAATATCTATAATTGCAATTGTGGGTGCCAATGCAATGCAATGTCAATGCAGTTGACAAATTTTTGAATGGAGTTGAAAAATCTGAATAAACCAGTATTTTATTCAGTGTTTTATAAGTTTATCTACAAAACAAAAATAATTCAACCTATCTATAAATTAGATTTATCTTATCGCATATGTACATTCATATGGTCCATACACATTGACGACAGCAGCTACACGAATACACGACTACGAAATTCTGTTTGCTACAACTGTCGCCGTGTAGTCAGCTACTAAACACAATGAAAGCAGCACCACCTGCAGCAAACACAGCTAAAACAACAAAAACAAACTCTCTTCTCTCTGTGTTGCTTGTCAAATTAGAAATAGATTTGAAATTGGCTACAGCCACAATTGTATTCGGTGGTCGTGTAGCCGCCAAAATAATCATTTCCATAAAAACATGTTGTTTTTATAATATGACAGATGTAATCGTGTACCAGCCGTCGTCAATGTGTATGGTGCAATAGATTCTGATAAATATGAGAAAAGCTGAATTATTTTATTTGGGGATTGCTCTGTTCTTAATCTGAATTCCTCAGTTTTCAACATTTTTTATTTATTTACATATATCGTGATGCACTATTTATATATTTGCCTCCACTCGTTTTTAAAAATGTGACAAGGCCCAAACATAATTGGCTCAATCTGGCTTAAGCTAATGTCAAAAGTTAACAAAAAGCCAACCTAAGTTCTGTCAATTCCTTAAGTTTAAGCCAGAACTGTCAAATGTTAGTTACATACACATAAAAATGCACTACGAGAGAGAGAGGGAGAGAGTCGATTAAGCCAGTATAAGTGTCGAGCGCTGTATTTCGCACTTTGCTTAAGCTACTAAAAGTTAACGAAACATAACAAAATTCTCAGCTATTCTAAATTATTGCCACCACGATATGATTTCCATGTTTTCGCATTCTTGACTAAGTTGGCATATGCCTATTATGGTTCCCATTTAACATATCAGCCATTCCGGATTGCACGTACTAAAAATTTAAAATTTCTGCCTAACCAGTTTTCAAACTTTGTCCATGGTTTTATTACAGGCTAAATCCAACAAAAAGGGTTACAAAAAAATTCTATTACGAAGTACGAGCAAAATTGCCGAAATCGATAAAATAGATTTACAGAAAAGCTCATATTCATTTAGCCATTATACGATATGCATGTATAGGGTGCCATTAAAAAAGTAATAAGTCGAAAAGAAAACTGAAAATAATTTCGTTAATTTTTCAATATAAATTTTTTTTTTTCAGATTAATTAATTAAAATTTAATTTGCGAATGGTCGATAAGATATTCAAATTGTTATTATAATAAGCTCACTTTTCGAAATCTCTTACATCTTTGCTTCGTCTTCTAAAAAGTGTCAGGCCCACTGGAAAAAAGCAGTGAAAAATCGAGAAAATTGGATGTTTTTAGTATGTAAAGAGGAACTTTATCGATTTAGACTACACAAAACGTTACCATAATTTGAGTGTTGGGACATTGTAAATAATGGGAGAACGGATAAGCTTCTATGGGAGATCAATTCTTAATAAATCCTGATCAGAGCAACTTAGTATCATTAGTTCTTTTTATTGAAAAGGACAAAAAAAAATAAGTCAGAATACAATTCTACCAAAATTTTAGATCCAACAAAAAGATCACTGTAGAAAATATACCAGACTGGACTAGTAAACTTAGTTCAAACCACAAAATGAGTTCAGCTCGCAATAAAAAATTTTCACCAAGTTGAATTTTACATAGCACAAGTTATTTAAATACAGGATCAATCTTCAAGAGTAGTTTTCTAATTGAGCTGCCTAAGTATATGCCGTTTAAATCTTTACAGCTTTGGAATTATAATTTAGCAGACAGTTGATATTTTGATCATAACTTTGTAACTTTATTTCTAGGTTGCAAAATATGTACCCTCCTGCTAGTGCCGCATTTGTTTAACATTGATGCCTGCTGAATATGAAACCACATTTTTCAGCCAAAATGTTCGTTCTAATAGTTCGAAATTTCGTTTTTAAGTATGACGAACGGTGGCGATCCCAATACTTTTTCACATAATAGCGGACTGCGATTATAGAAAGTTTCATTACTAAATATAAACGTCAAAGGAGTCGCCTTCAATTTAGAACGACATAATTTAAGTTTTTATTAAAAAGTTCAAAATTTTTCACTACACAGAACATTTCAAACTGCCATATATTTTACACACAAATTTCTTTTTATCTGAAACACCCTTTAATTGTCAAACTTGTACTTCCGTCTCTTTCACACAAATCAGAGAATGAAAGACCAGCAAAGAATTTAAACAAACAAAATCGAAAATCCAAAATCAAAAACAAGCCAGAAGAACTGCCGCGACAGTAGGAAAGAAAACGCGTAGCCAATTGGTTAAATTGTACTTGACAACGTCGTTGGCTGGCTGAGAAATTTAAAATTGTAGTTTCAAAATTACTGTGAAAACAAATACAAATAAAGAATAAAATAATAATAAGCAAATTAAATGCAGAATATAGTTTAAATTATATAATAATGAATACTATATAATAGAACAAAAAAGTGAATAGAAAAATAGAATTGTTACAAAATTTGCTGAAAACAACAGCGAAAAAAGAAGTCTCAAGTGGATGTGTAGTGTAAAATAAATCAGAGGAGCGTTAGGTGCTGGAAACTGAAATATTCTCTGTGCTTTTTTTTTATTGCTGCTAAGTATATTAATTTAACGCTATATAAAAAGGTAAATTCCCATTTGAATATTAATTGTTTATGTTCTGATTTCGCTTATGTTCAAATTACTATTTAAGGCGATTGGTGATTACACAATGTACAATTCCTGCCGAGTGTAGTGTAGCAGCTAGAGAAACTGGAATTTCGTGTTCTCAGCGCGTTTCTTTTTCTTTTCTTTTTTTTTGCTTACTTCTTATCTTTTTTGTACTTTGGAGAAATAGACGTCCGACACTCCCCCTAGATTTGAAGTAAATTTGTTGTTGTTGTTTATGCTTGTGTTCGTATTATTCTTGTTATTATTGTTGTTGGCTGTTGCCAGAAAAATGAAATGAATGAAGAAAAGGAGAAGAAGCCATGCAAAGCATCTACATGTTCACGAGTAGGTACTACATGCACACATAGTCCAACATTTTTCATATTTATGCATTTAATTATGAATTCCATTTCACTTTGTTGTTGTTTAGTTCTGGATTGAAAATTAAAAATATATGAAATATTAATTTGATTGGAATTTGAGAGTTAAAACGCTGCGCCTTGCAAATGCAAACAATGTGGGCTGCACTCTTTCAAAAAAAAATTTATTGTTTATATCATTTCTTTTAAAAAATCTATAATTTTCTATGGAAAATATACTCAGATCGAATTACCTCATTTATTAAAATTTGTCTGCATTTCTCCATGCAAAATCCATGCAATAATTGGTTTTGATTTGCTTGTTTATATTAGTTATAAAGTGTAACGTCCAACAAAAGTAGCAAAAATGTCCGTTATGTAATTTTGTAGAGTTTTAAAAATATTAAGATCTGGCAAAAGTTAACCTAGATCACTCCTTCAATATATTAATTCTAATTGCAATATTCCTATTGATTACAAAATGCCTTCCTTATGGCTTGACTGACCCATCATTTATGATTAAAATTTCGTCAAAAAACTTCCGGCTTCATAAGATCTTTGACCCAGTAAACATAAACAAAGTCTAGCAGCATAGGTTCAGCATTCTTTGTACCCAGCACCAATATCAAAAAAGAAATATCAACTGCTCGGCAAATAAATATTTATTCAGACTGTCGAACTTCTCGAAAAGCAATGGAAACTGTTTTAAAAAACTACAACTTCCTCAAAAGATTTAGTGCCAATAATAAACAGCGTGTATATTTTGTATAAAAACCCTCCAGCATCTTACCATCACTCAGTTTCCATTACTCAGCTTTTGATAAGAGCTTTCAACAATTTTAAATAACAGATGGGGGATCCAAAACTCATACCTTATAGCAAATCCTTTCTGTCTCCCATATTTTCGCCCTAAAACTGAATTTCTAATTTTACTACCTCTACTTTCAAACTGAAAAAATATACTAGCCACCAGAACTGGAATGGGCTGTATAAGCTATACTTTTGAACAACCATTACATCATAATTTTACCCAACTTAAGTGCTGAAGTAATAGTGCGGACACACGAGAGGGAATTTCAAGCAAATTTAGCATTTAGTTGAAATTCGTCCGAAATGCGGAATTTCGCTATACAAAAACAATGAAATTCTGAATTTCAAAATAATTTCAACGAAATTCACTTGAAATGCCGAAAGTAATTCAGCAAATTATTAAGCCGTTTTCCCTCCAATTATTCATAATTGCTATACATATAAATTCTGGATAGCAAGAATTTGAAAGGTCACATTTTTATTTCCATAAAACATACAAACATTCTTCTTCTTCTCCAAACTTATAATCTGTTAAAAACGAAAGTCGATTCTCAATGAAATTACTTTTTTATCTAAATTTGAAATTCAAAATTTCAGCGAAATTCACTCTCGCTTGCCTGCTTTATAAGAGGAAAGTTAATTGTTGTATCAAAAAATTGCAAAAAGCAATCCAACTGGAAATAATTATTCTTCATTGTTTTCCTTATGTCAAATTAACCTAAATGTGGCAACATATTGGCAATTTCATTATAGAAATCTCTTTTTTCCTTCTCTCTGCCATTGCATATGGCATAGTGAATACCAGAATTTACTCTTTTATCTGTGAGACAGCCTGAAAATTATTGTCTTTAGGCGGAGCTTACATCTGTATGAAGATTTTATATATCCCTCTCAGAGAAACTTTAATATAACGGCATTCAATATTTTCATACCACAAAACAATTTGTTTTGCACCCAACATCCAAAATAAATTTTCCTTATATAAGAATTGAAAATCGATTAAAACTAAAATGCATTAATCTTAAGCAAAAGTGCAAAACAATACCGATCGTTCGTTTTAATCAGATACTTAATAAGCGAAAACTACTGTATATGTCAAACTAAGTTCGTCCTTTATATGCACAAAAGTTCGATTAACTTTGCTTTGTATTTAGTTTCCTTCTCTCTCTTTTCCGTAGATAAAATAAACAAAGAAATCTTTTTGCGATGCATCTCTAAACTCACACATACACACACACACAGTAAGAACACAAATAAGCTCCTTGTGTAATCTCACGCTTAAACTTCTACGATTGCCATTAACCAAAAAAAAGCATTTCTGCCAGCGATGCGACGCGACCGAGGTCATTGTAGCAATTGACTTTTCCACTTGCAGCATAAAACATTACAGCGATGCCATCTTACATCTATCAATGCTACTCTACACCATCAACACCATGGCATCAGCATGGGAAATGCCACGATTGCAGCAGACTGGAGTATGTAAAAATGCCACAGCACCAAAAATAATAATGCACTGCAAATGACGACAAATAAAAATTATGAAGAAAAAAAAAACAAAAAAAAAAAAGCTGCGTCGTCTTTATAAACTTTGAACTTTTTCTTATTGCTGTTATTGAGATCTTTTAAACGTCATCCGCTGCTGCCATGCTACCCTTATCAAAGCTGCTGCTCTGCTTGCTATTTTGATAAATAGAAACTTTTTCACAGTAGATATTTTAAAATTTATTCTTTTGCCTTGCAGACAACAAAGAATTTTTTTTTTTGCTTTTCGAAACTTTGATTTGAGCTTGTGGAGTTGTATTTGGCACCTTTCTAAATGTGTAGAAGTGAAACATACTCTCCTCTTCTTCTCTGGTTTTCTTGTTATTGCTCTTATTGTATGTATGTGTGTATTTGGTTTCTTTTCTCTGAAATTCATCTTTGTATTGTGTGGTCGCTGCTTTCAGTTATTTTTGCTTTAGCCTGTTTTGATTTCTTTTTTGTTTTTGTTTTTGAGTTTTTCTTTATTTAAAGATCATGCTTTGCTCATTAAATATGAGTACTTGAGATAAGCACATATGCATTTGTAGGTACGTGTGTGTGTGTGTGTGTGTATGTGATAAAATAAACAAATATTTTATAGATTAACGTAAGTGTAGGTAATTCGGATCGATTTTTTCAAGGGAAACTTTGAGCGCTAAAAATAAGGATTACAGATTTATGAAAAAAAAATGTTATAATACAAAATTAATGTATATTGTTTCCTCTTTTAAAGTTGTTAACTACCAAAAAAAAAAAAAAAACAAAACATAACTTTTTTTTTAATAGTTACTCAAGTAACATCACTTCGAAAAAAAAAATGGATTGCATGTAATTCGGATCGAAATATTTAGTGTGCATGTAATTCAGATCGATGATGTATGTAATTCGGATCAGCAAAATTTATAGCAAATTATCTTTAATTTGAGGTTTATTTAGATGCAAAAGATAAATTTGGTGTTTAAGGAAAATATATATATAAAAAAAAATTATATATGTATGCGTAAATACATACACACACATACATACAAATTGTTGTCCAAATCTATGTATTTTCCTTATGTAATCATATACCGTTTGTCCGATCTTAGTGAAATTTGTCAAGTTGTGGGCTATAACATTCGACCGTATCTCTAAAATGGGCGTGGCATTTTTGCGAAAATCCAATATCTTCGAATATCATATCGAGCTAAATTAATAAAATTTGATATGGAGACTTACTTGTTCCACACCGAACTAATTCTGAATTATGGGCCTACTCATGGCTGTATCAAAATCAGGAGAAGAGGCTGTGGCTGGGCGATAGATGCGAATATATTAAAACCAAAAGTATGGGACTGTGCAATCTTACGTAGGAACAATAGCGGTGTTAAATACCCCTGACCTCCTTCCCAACTTATCCCTAACCTCCCCCCAAATCCACCTTAACCACCCCCTTCCTTACTGATAATAATTTCATATATTATTAGTCGTTGGCCACGCCCGTGTGCTGATGAACAATAAAATATATAAAAATTCTTTTTTGGAATCATTCTAAGAAATTTCTGAACAAAAATTTATAAGTATATTGACATAATCAAAAGTTAAAATGTGGTCGGGATATATTTCATATTGAATTTGACTAAAAATTACTAGTTAGTTTCAAAATTACTATAACTTTAAAAAGCAGTACTAATGTCAATTAATATTTCAAAAAAAAAAAATATTTTTTGATTTTAAAATGCAAAAATTTTTGACTAAAATTCAAAATATTTTTCAAGTTTATCTAAACTTTGAATTCAAATTCCACAAAAACTCTCTAAACTAAGTGTCGATCCGAATTACCTCCAAACATCACCTATTATATCTAAATCACAACTAAAAAGCTTTCATTAATTAAAACTATATAGTTTTTCTGAATTTTGTAATTATGCAAACACATCATTTGCTGGTAATTCGGATCATCGATCCGAATTATATGCAAATAGAAAAACGCATGCTGGTAATTCGGATCGATTTTAAAAGTCAATTTTTTTTCTTAGTATGTTTTCTAAAATGGTGTTTATTTTTACCAAACTAAAGCAGAATGTTTAGTAAACAAAACCCTTTATAAATTAGATAAATATACTTACCAGCACCAAAGTTATTATTGTTATAAAATTTGTGGGTTTTTTATTTTATTTGCTAAGGCTTTGTATAAAAATACGCTCACTCTTTGTTTCTTCGCTCACAACTGATTAATTTGAAATAAATGTTACATACCATTTGAAAGAGGAAATAATTCTCGTTCGTTTCGAAAAAAGGACGTAATTTGAAAAAAAATGCCAAAGAAAAGTTATTAGTAAAACAAAATCGATCCGAATTACCCTCATTTACGTTACACAGTGCAATATATTTTCAGATCCCGCGTAACAATTATGATGGCTGAAATGTACTTGACCTAAAGATAAAAACCTTATATAAGATTGCGCCGAAAGTTTTGGTTGGGCGTTCGGCACAGCCCATTGAATATGGTCGATTTCAAGCCGTACATTTGTCGATATTTACGTGTGAGAATCTATTGTAGAAAAAGGTTTAAGTTAAAGTTTTTGTCTAACACTGCAAAGTCATATCTATCCATCTCATGGGTTGTTTTTGTGGCAGAATAGTCAATTTTTTCATAAAATCACAAAAACTGGCATTAGGGAAAGTAAAAATCTTTTCAATATTAACTAATTTTTTAATATAAACTAGGGTCTCAAAATATGACAAAGGCTTAAAACTATCCATTTTTATGACATTAAACGAAAATTGAGTAAAAAAGAAGGATTTTTCCATTAGTAGCCTAGTGGTTGAGTGTTAGACACGAGTCTTAGATGCCTTAGATTCGATTTCCAAACAGTATATAATTGCTATAAAAAAAAAATATAGAAACGAAAATAATAAGTAAGCATCTTCTGTGGCTTAGTGAAATATAAAAGGGAATTGTAATACAAAATGGTTCTGCCTTATGTGTGGCGAATTCTTTAGATCATAAAACAGAAAACCGATAAGAGAATTTGAACGTGTGTTTGTGTGACATGTAGTAAATATTTACTACAATCGGTAGAAGCTGCCGACCATGCACAGCTTCCGTTTAGAGTTCCTCAGGAAATTGTTAAGCGATTACAACTTTCGTAGAATTGAAAGAAAATATATACTAAATAATGTGCACGCGGCAAGTGTGAAGATGAAGAGAATGACTTTGCAGTCTCATTTTTCTTACAGCTTTCCTTACAATAGAGTTTCAAAAAGACAGAAAACGCCAACTCATGTACACTTGAAATCGATTAGCTTCAACGGGTTGTACCTAACGCTTAACCAAAACTTTTGGCACAATCTTATATAAGGTTTTCGTTGTTAGGTCAAGTAGTTCTTAGCTATCATAATCGTTACGTTAATTCTAACATCATGATCCCATATATTGTTGCACAGTGTTATTGAGAGTGCATTCATATGCAATTTTACATATTTATGTATATGAACAAGTCTGAAATTCTTTTAATTTTAATTTGTAATAAAACGATCGAAATCAAATTTCAGAGTAAAAGCTTAATCAGCACTCACTTCAGTGCATATTTGTGATGTTATTGTAGATGCCTAAGATCATAAGCCAACTGGGGTAAAATTCTCTCTTATGCTATTTCTACCTCATGCCAGCTTCAGTGACTGACTGATTACATTAAGGGAGAAGTTATTTCGAATGTACACTGGCGGTCACAAAAATCGCACCACCCACCAATTTCAAGAAAATCGTTTAAAATGGGACCTAAACCAGATTTTGTTTTAGTGAATGTAATTTTTTTTTTTTTCGGGAAAAAAATTTAGTTAAAACAAAAAAAATAGAAAAAATTTCACGCTTTTGAGAGTATTAATTAAAAGTATGTAAAAACAAAGATATTTGTTATTTTTTGAAGGTGCAAACTAGGATTAATTTGTTTCATATTATAGTCACAAGTAAAATTGTTTAGTTCGATGATGCCCCTCTCTTAACCTTTATTATGGCCGTTATCTTGAATGGCATGGAATAGGCAAGCACTTTAAGGATGTCATTCCTTATTTTTTAATACCAAACTTTTTTCAGAACTCCAACAAGGGGTTTTTATTCTTTGACATGTTTTCTATCGGAGTTAAATCCGGCAAGCTACTTGATCATTCTAGCCAGTAAATCCTAACATCATCGAAAGCATTTTAAATCTGCAAACAAATAAGAATCATTAATCTAACTTCTTTACTATTTCTAAAGTTATCAATCATTAGCCATTAATTACTAACTAAATCTTGGCAATTTGCCGCGATGATATGCCACAGAAGTCGTCCGGAAAAATGACGTCACTAATGAGTGAAAGCGCACCACAATTGGCTTACACCAGTTGCTCCATAAAATTTTAGCCATATTTTTTGGAGTTCACCGCCCCTTTAATATAGCATAAGGGACCCCGGATATAGTAGGAAAAATCCATTTAAGCCATATGACTTTGTGGGAATTTAACTATTTACGCTACACTGTTATCCTTATATTGCTCTATATCTGAGCGACGCACGTACCGAAGATTAAATGCGCATAAAAAACTGAGTTTAATTTGCCCGATCATATAACTTTTCTCGAGTCTGCCAAAGTTCAATTGCTGTAGTTTTTAGTCCATGCCAGTCGATTTGTTTCCATCGATTTCGTCAAGAACGACTTTTTGGCCGATCGTCTTCCATACAGACCGAACTTTCGTTTCTTTCTGCATGAGGTTTTGACACTTATATTCACGTTGTAATAGCTCTTTAGCTTAGTCCTTATGGTTCTCTTTCAGGTTATGCCACTTTCTCTCGTATTTGTCTTTCATAGTCTTCTTTATCCTTTTGTCCTTCCAAGCGGGTACAAATTTCATTTTTCGAATGTAGGCATCAGATTTCTTCAGGTATTTAACTTTATGAAACTCCTTGATACTTAAGAACAAAAATTTCGACGTTTTGGTGGCGTGACAATTGTTTAATCCTTGCAGTTGTTTTTAGCACCTTTTAAAAAATTCTTCTTTTCGCCAAACAAGCGCAATCAAAAATGGTACATTCCGCTTAAATACATTTTTAAAACATAAACAAGGGGATCTCCTTTACAAAAGAAAGGAAATTTGAGCTAAGTTATGAATTATTACCAAAAACTGGTAACGGTTTCAGCAACCTATTTTGTGCCCTTCATGGTTCTTTTTACCCGGGCCCAATATCTTTCTATTGGTCTGAGCTCTGGGCAGTTAGGTGGATTCGCATATCTGGGTGCAAGTGTTACATTTAACTGCTGCTTTACTGTAATGACACACAGCCAAATCAGGCCAAAAGAAATCAGAAACTGCGTGCTGCTTTATGAATGGCAAAAGTCTTATCCAGACACTCCCGGATGTATATATTGGTGTTGATTGTCCCAGTTGTTGCAATTGAACTGCTTCGTTTACCACAGCTACAGATTGCCTGCCACACCAAAAACTTCCTGGGGAATTTAGACTACTCCTGGGTCTTATACTGCTCCTGGACATTTCCTCTACGATCTGCAACATAAAAATCCACACCTGGAAGCTGTGAAAAGTCACCCAGTACATAGGTCTTATCGTCCATAATGCAGCAATCAAAATTCCTTATGAAATCACTGTGACATATTATGGCTCGCTCTTTTGCCTCGCCGATCTTTTTCGAATTTCTGTCTGTAACTTTATGGACCTTGTATGACTTTAGCCCTTTCTCCCTCTTAACCTTCCTAACAAAAGTTTTAGAGCGTCCTAGTTTTTCTGCCATTTTCCTGCCTGATGTATTGGTTTTTTTTTTAAAGAGCTATCACCTTCTTGGCCATATCAGGGTTATTAAACCCCTTCTTGCTGCCACTTCTTTACTTCCTATTAACGGTCAGGCGTTCATTGTATACTTTAATAACACACGAAACGGTATTTCGCGAAATCATTCATTGCGCAGTCTAATAATTTTTTCACGCACTTCTATTTCACTGCTCTTTTTGAGGCCAAAAACTATCGAATGATCTCAAAATTTAACATGAGAGCTTAGGCATATTTAACAAAGCTACTTTGATGTGAAAAAATTTTAAATTTGAACTAGGAAAACACTATGAGTAAAAACGTATGCATTAGTTTCATCGTGCGTAAACCTTATTTATATTCAAAGCTATCAAGAAAATAAAATTACTACGCATCTTTGATATTTGCATTGAACGCTCACACGTTTGTGCAAACGAAAAAGTCGCACTTTTGCAATTTCGCATTTTCGCCTCAACGAGTGATGCGTTTGCTTTGCATTCATAGGGGTACCCCCTGAGTGTTGATTGCTTAAATAAATAAAAAAAAAAATAAAAAAAATATTCATTGTGAGTTTAACTTATCATACCGGATTTTAACCTAATGTACTTACTCATCGATTTCAACCAGCTCACTACGGTGATCTTGAACTTCCCATGTATAAATGATAATGGGGCAATGGCCTCGTTGCCTACTATTAAACACGGGGAGGAGGCAGAATAATGATCTGGGTCTGTATGGCGGCTAGTGGCGTTGGTGAAATGGCTTAGACATCAGCCCTGAGAGACTGTTAGTAATAGAGAATGATTAATCTTTAAAATTCTGAGAATTAATTGACAATAAAACTCAATTCAAAAAGCTCTGATTTATTAATTAAAACTTGTTACTACAATTGTAATTTCTTGGGTAAACTCTTGTAATAAAACTTAAGAAAAAAAATAGATATTTTTTTGCCCAAAACTACTTAAAATTTCTTACAACTATAAATAAATAAAGTTAGTTGCGATTAATTTAATTCCTTCTCATTGTAATGTTTAGCATCATTGCTACAGCTATAATATTTTAATAACTGATTACTCAGTACACGCTGTGTTTTTCTTCTGTAATGCTTTAAGAATGACTCACAAGTTCAGTTCTGTTGAAGAATAATTATAAATCTAATGAGATGGTGACAACTCGATGATGATTTGGGAAAGTACCACAGTTTCAAATCTATTATCTTCCGATATATACCAAACATTAAGTTAAAAATTCCAGTTTTAATTCAAATTATAGTTTCATTTATAATTATAAATATCAATAATTCGCTTTAAAGCGCCATTATAATTTACAATTATAATTAGTTTTTATTTCACTTTTCACATATGTACTCGTATAAATGATGTATTGATGCATTGTCATTGCTTTTCTACTACAAAGTAGCTAAAAAATAATAATTAAGAAAAACTGCGATTCCCATTTTAAATTCCAAACATAACACAAAACTAAACAAATGATTTCATCTCATTTCCTTATCAATTATAAAACATCCGGTTCATTCATCTTCGAAGAAGTTTTACTTTGTTTAGATTCGCATTCATAATTATCTATCTATGGGTAGAGATAAAAATACACGGTGGTTAATGGAAAGGCATACATATTTATTTATGTATCTAATTTATAATGTGCTATATTTGCTAAAAATAACACAAATTATCATTAGTTATCTCTGAAATTATTTTAATTTTCCATACCATTTCATTCAAGGTTAGCTTAATTATTAAATGTAGCATTGCAGTAATAGATGTTGAGTTATGTACCTGCAGAATAATTTTTTTAGTTTGTAATTATCGCTAGATATTTTATATGTACCTACAAATGTTCCTGAATAAAGGAATGTGCTACAATCATCCCTTGTAATTACAAAATATACCTACATACTGTCATGACATTGAAAAACCAGTTTCTATTTATTATAATAATTTTTCTAATGTGCAGAAATAGGCGAAAATTTGCTGATAAATGAGAATAGCAAAAATATTTGAAAATAAATCGATAAACTGCTAAATCATTTAAATACCAAGAAATCTTATCGATTTTATGTTTGGATTGATGGGAATCCTAGTTTTTTTTTTGTATTTTTGTCAAATTAGGGTCTATTCATCAACGGTCTTAAAAAATACTTAATCATTTCTTATCAGCAAAAAAAATATTAACTTAAAATTTTGGATATCATTACCACATTTCTTCCGGTCTCAAAAAATATTCAACAATTTCTTATCAACAAAAACATTTTGATTTAATATTAATAGTAATGGAAATGAATGGGGCATACCTTCCGCAAAACATAATTTGAGTCAGCAAGCAGTCAAGTGGAATTGGCAGATGATAGAAGATTCAAAGTCCTTAAAGCACAATATTGAAAAGAAAATTCAAGCCTCTACTGCCAAGTCATTCAAAGCTATCAAAATCATTGCGAAAATCAATGTAAATGTAAATGTTTTTTTTTTTTTGTTTTGTTTTTTTTTTGGGCACTATGACCCACATAGAGTAAAAATAATTAAAAAGTTTTATAGAAAAGATTTAGCCTAAAGGAATGGGAAAGCTCTACGGATCAAATTTTTTCCGGTCTCAATGGATATTCAAAAATCTTTTAAAAAAGCTAAAATTTGTCCTGGATTGAGTTTTAAATAACACTTTTTATAATCAAATTTGTTCCTATGTTGAGAGGATTTTCTCTACCACGTCTGAGCTACTCGCTATAGAGGCCCCATAATTTTTTATAGATATAAACTTTTACTATTGTGTCATAACATTCTATTGAGAACCTTGACCGAACTTTTCGCATCTAGTCATGTTGTGTGAGTTATATTTATATACGAATGGAAGGGACCTATAGTTTTATATCGAATTCAAATGACGAACTGAACATTTTTCCCTAAGAAATTTTTACTCTTGGAGGTTTACCCTTTCCAGCCACAACCTGTTGGCTTTGACCGTGTAGAAATCTTCTTTTCCATATTTAGTATTGAACCCAGGCACCCATATCAAATAGCACATATCACGTTAGCCATTGGCAACTATTGGTATATAAGCAACAAAATAAGTACTCAGTCTTATTCTAAACATTCCTGAAATGAAATCTACTGATAAAATGTTCGTTTTCCTTATTTTCCTATAGGAATACGGGGAAAAGAAACTTCCACTTAAGAGATAGATGTTTATCATTAAAGAGAGTAGAAACTGTATTAGGTCTAGAAAAGTATACTATATTGGGTAAATGGTCGCGAAACCTATCATAAGGTCTCCGAGAAAAATATTTCCCATCGAGAAGTAGTCGAAATCACTGAAGGTCAAAACAACACAAAAAAAGGCAACTTGTGTTAAGAAACATAGGTACCAAAACAAATGTATTGCAATTTATACTTTATACAGGAAAAACTATTAGAAAAAGCACCAAATAATTTAAATAAAAAATATTCGCATCGAAAAATTCTTAGGGTCACTGAGAGTCAAATTCATTTAAGGCCACCTTCTGATCTAGATTTTTCAAAAAATTTATTTCTTTTATATTTCAAAAGTATAGGCTTTAAAAAAGTATACTGTAAAATTTTCGTATCAATATTTTCAGTATTTCGACTTCTACGACCTATTTAGCAGGTGAGCGCAGAAGCAGGTAAAAGGACCAATAGAAGTTTAAACTCATTTATCTCGAAAGTATATTTTTCTGCACTGTATGAGACAAAAAAAAACTACTCGACCGATTCTTCTCAAATAAACCAGTGCTTATCGCAGGACCCAAGACCATTTTCTTTTTGAAGTGAAACATCTTTAGCGGGGCTGTGAATTAAAAATTTTGCAATGGACACAATCTTTCATTGCACTCATTTGAAATTAATAAGAAACGAAGTTATGCTGTTGTTAGTGTTTGGCGAATGAAATCATGTGGGGATCGGCTGCATACAAATAAGCAGAGAGTCGACTTTTCGCAGTTGCATTTAATGTGCTTTAGTGAGAGAGCCAACCTAGATGCCTCTGCTAGATTGCAAATGGCTGAACTTTCAAAAGTGTGTGTACTACGTCGTGTTTGTGCCGACGAGTGTAGAGAGTATCAATAGAAGAAAAGCAACAAAAAATAGAGAGAAGAAGAAGATGGAAAAAACTTCAACAGAATTTGTTATATGTAAATGTTTTTTAATAATTTTCAAATAAACAACAAAGTTTCAGTTCTACTGTCAGTGCCTGCAGACACATATTATTTTTTTTTTTAATTTTAGTACTTTGAATCGATTCACTTTAATCGTTAATCGAATTTCTTGACTGAGTGGAATATAGCATTATAATACTATTGAACTTCTCCATAACGAACTTCTTTACAAAAAAGTTCTCCCTTTTACGAATTAATTTTAAGAACACAGCGTTTTCGTACTACTTTTAATGCATTTTGATTTCCATATAATGAACTTTTCTCTACAACGAACAATTTTAATTGTTGTAAATTGAACTCTCAGTGCCAGACTTTCGAATCATCTCAACTGTACCATTAATCTATACATTTATTAGTGTAACTACAATTTTATTCCAGAAGATCCAAAAGTGCTACAATATCTATTATATATCATATATCAATTTAAAGACGAGTAGGTTAGCCAAAAATTATCAGATTTAAAATCGGTTTAGCCAATTCCAAAATATTAGTGTCGGAAGTTCTTTAAAATTCACTCATTGAACAAAGCATTGCATTCATCGTTGTAAAAATCATTGCTTAAGCGGGTGTAAATAACAAATGAGAGTGAGAGGGAAGACATGAGTAACGGTATTTCTCAGAATTATCTAACGAATTATATGCATACACAAATGACAAAACAAACACCAACGAGTAGTTTGGTTCTCTTTTGATAGTTGTTTTTCATAAACAGATTTCTTCCGCAAAAAACTAGACCCAGTTACTGGGGCCTCACCGACTAGTAATATAATAATAATAAAAAAACTTTTGTGAAAATTGTCTACAACAGACAATAACCAAGCCTACCTTCCATACAAGTAATATCTTCCGCCTCGTCATCTATCCGTGACCACAATAACTCATACAAAACTTGGGCAATAAAATAACCAAAACTTGGTACAGACATTTCTTTTAGCCAGGAACAGGACAAATCATGAAATGGATTCAAGAAAACAGTTGAAGGCATTTTTTTAAGGATGTGTAAGGTATTTGAAGTTTAGCTTTCCATCATATCAGGTTAGAATATATTTCGAACTATTTGCAGCTAGGTTAAGGATCAACTACGGGGATCATATGCGAATCTAATTTCTGAATTCAGCCGAATTTAAAATTTCCCCCGGCTTTTGTTATTTTTATAAGTGATGTACAAAAAGCGTGTAGGGTGCATTTTATGTTTACCAAATTCCCTTCAAAAATTTCCAACTACTGTACAACCAAAAATCGTGTTAACAAAGTGCAGTTTCCTCATTTTTTGAATTTTTAATGTGAAATCTCATTAGTTTATGTAGTTTTTTATAAAATAATCTCGAAAGAAATTCCCATATAGAATGGCGATTTCAATAAAATAAAATAAGCTTTTAAACTAAGTTAGTGATTTGGTCTCTACATAATGTAGCATGTCACTTGCTACGTTCAGACTGAATACTAACTCTGTATCTAACAATTATCACATTATTTAAACTACTTTGTTTGCTGTTTCATTCATGGAGATTTTGTTGATTTATTAATTTTTTTTTTATTTTATGATGATTATGATTATTTTATTGCATAAAAAGAACTGTAACTCGTTCGCTTAACGTACGTTGTTGTGCTTATTTATATTATAAATTTAATTGTGGGTATTTTATAGCTGCGGTTCTCTTATACCAAAAACTTTACTAAGTTACCTACAAAAAAGAAAAAAACGATTTCAACCGAATACAAAAACAAATTAAAGTAACACGTTTGCTTGTATGACTAACATTTATTAATTTTATTTTTTGTTGTCGTTTTTTTTATTTCTTTTATACAGCTCACACCTATAATCCAATATAGATAGATAATATAAACAAAACGAGACAAGGCAAGAAGCTTCCAAAAGAAAACAAAGCAAAGGCAACAGCGACGACGACGACGTTAAAAGAAACCTATATTTGGCACAACCGCATTTCATCAGTGTGAAGCGCAGGTGAAATTAGGGTGAAAGTCAAGATTGAAACTACTTTGCAAGCAAAAGAAGAAAAAACACAAAACGGAAAACACCAATTCATACAATATTCACACAAAAGTGCAAACAAAAATAAAAAAAATTAAAAAATAATTGAAAATGAATAAAGCTGGAAAACACATACAAAGTGGAGCAAGTGCGGGCATCATCGGCATGGGAGGTGGTGGTAGCAGCGGCGGTGGCGTTGGAATTTTAACATCATCCAATTCAGCGGCCGCATCAACATCGCCAGCACAAAAGAATGTTATCAATTCGATAATGAGTTTCTTACCCGACAATCGTCCCATCACTTCACTGCAAATTGTTGAGGATTATGAAAAGTATGTATCATGCTTCAAACACCATCTAAGTGCAGACTGCAAAGTGCTTGCCACATAATTAATTACAAGGCAGTTGCACTTAAATTATTGCTTAGTGTGCACTTCTTTGCATTCATGTTTGTGTTTTTTTTTTTTTTAATTTTCTTTTTTTTCTATATTTTATTTTTAGATGCCCTAAGAATTTTACATCAGTACATCGTACTTATGATCAAGATGCTGATGCCGATTTATGGCGTGAAAATAATATACTATTTGGCCGGCAGACAACACGCTATTTATGTTTATCGAAGACTGAAGGATTACCCGAATATGTTGTGGAAACTTTAAAGTATGTACTAATAAATTCAGATAAAAATGCGTTAATTTTTGTGAGTTTTGCTCATTACGAGTGCATTTTTTTATTTGAAATGCAAATTTCATTTATTTGATTGTATATTTGAGTTCGTTTTATCTACTGTTTAGCAGTTGAGGATAAATTTGGGTTTATTAGACTAATTTTTGATCTCTAATCGGAGTGTTCGCCATTCTTTGAGTTTTCAAAATAACTTTAGTTAAAGTAGAATATAACAGGGAAAGATAATCGTGCTAAAATTTATTTTAATAATTTTTAATATATAGGAGAGAGTAGTCTTGAGTCGGCACAGTAGGAGTTTTTGCGGAAAACGGGGTAAACAGAGTTTAATGGCACTTTAATGCCTTTGGTCAGTTACCTCGATCCTTTGTCTACAATTCTAGGTCGTTCGAAACAGAGTAGAGTGTTTTTTGTGGTCGTAATGCAGCGCAAAGAGAAGAAGTCAATTTTTACTATTTTTTAAAATAGTGGTCCTAAGACGGCACCCGCCTGGTCTTGAGTTGGCACATACTTTTTTGTTACCCAAATGCAAGAAAAAGAGAAGAGCAGGTTAGTTTTAGGAAAAAATGAACAAATACTTAAACCATATGCAGTGAAAAAATATATAAAATATTGTCATCTCCATTCCAAATAGAATCTCAAAAATAAAGAAAAAAAAAAAACTGTTAAAACTGATGAAACTACCAAAGGCGCTCATAGCTCGTTGTAGCTAATTTTGCAGAACAAAATAACTAATAAAATTATATAATTATTTAAAAAAAAAAATTTTGAGAGCTCCTAAAAGCCACTGTGAGGCGTCTGTTTCACTGAGGAAATCGAAACATCGACAAGAGGTAAGCAACATGCAATTAAAAAAAACAAAAAAAAAAAACAAAAAAAAAAGGTGCCGACTCAGGATCACCTGTTTGGGGCCAACTCAAGACCACTACGAGTTTTTACACATTTCATGCTATTAAGCACACGAAACAAATCCGAATGAAAAATCGACTTTATCAGGCGAAAGCACACAGAATACAGAAACTAATGCACCTAATCAATTGAGCTTTTGAAATATTTACACACTCGTAGCAGCCTCACAAGAATGTAAAAAAATGGAATTCCCTTTATACTCAAAATTTATACCGCACTCATGTTGTCAAACGAAAACTAAAGTGACAATTGTCAGCGTAAATTACGTTCATATCTACTAACCTCTCATACGGCAAAACGGTTAAGCTGCCACGCACTCCATCTCAAAGAAACGCGGGGTGCCGGCTTAACCCACAGTGCCAACTTGGGACCACGTTCCCCTATGTTTGGTGTCTGAGAGAAAGTTATTTCTTAGGAAATTTTGAAAATTTTTTACCTTCTCCATTGTTCTTATTTTTGGGTTTTTTGATATTCATTTTTTTCACCATGCCCCTATAGAGCAAATTTTTGAGAAAAGTAACAACCGTTCTTCAAAAAATATTCTTTATAAAAAATTCGTTGGAGTGTCCAAACAACAGAAAGGCGCCAGACTCATAATTCTGGAGTTGATGACTTCACATGCTGAAAATTTTTTTTTATATATTTTTAATTTTGAAGGAGTATTCTACATTAATTTAAGTTACTAATCATGAATCGGCAGACTCAAACTACAGAGCAATTCTTTCCCCGCTATTTCATGATTAAAATTAGTGAAAAATATCTCTTGATCTTCTATGGTAGGGATGTGCACTTCAGTTGCCCTCTGTCGACGTCGTGTGTACGAAGGTGCTAGAAGCGGGGTGTAAATTAAAAGACGAGCGGTGTTGGTTTTGTTGTGTGTACACATACACATTATTGTTGTTGTTTTTTGCCAAAAGTACACATAAATGTGTATGTACATGTGCAAAAAAAACTAACATATAGAAGAGAGTACAGTAGTGGTGGATACAAAAAAATTTTCTGAGGGGATCATAAACATAAAAAATATTCCATATATTTAGAATTTTTATATCAGATATTACTATTTTAGGTATTTGAAAATTTTTCGGGGGAGGACGGGGGAGGGGGAAATTGCCCCATTTATCCCCTTGCAACTGCCACTGACTTACACAATTGTAAAGCAGAGTGAGAGTGACAATCAACAACATTGCATTTAGAGAAATAACACACATCACGATCAGGGCTGTAAAGTTACAGAAAGTTTCAGCTTCTACCACTTTAAGCTCAAAATCAGCCACCTTATTCCTTTAGTCAAAATTTTTCTAAACAATTAACAAATATGTGTAAATATGATTATAAATGTTGGAAAAGAAATAGATTTCTACTTTGTGATTTTATTTACAATAAAATACATTTGATAACTAAAATAGGATATTTTTGTAAAAAAAAAACAATTTATTACGCCAAAAGGAAATTAAATTTTTTTATTTATTCATCTTCTTGTTGTTTTTATAAGTTTGTTTATTACTTATAAAAAAAGAATATAAATCTATCGCAACTTTTTCAAATCTACTACTTAAAATTTTGAAGTTACAGCCCTGGCTACTTTTGTAGTGCATAGCAGTAGGGATGCCAACTTGTGAGGAATTCCTCCAATTGTGGGGAATCGACTTCACTTTTAGTTAGTTCTCGGGAATTTGGGAGTGAGATCGTTTTCGTGGGCGACTGAAATTAAAATTTTTTGTCAATTTGTAGATATGAAAAGAATATATTTTTTGTCTAAAACCTTTTATTAATTTTTTATTTTCATTATTCTTTAATTTTTTTTTAAATATATTTGGGTATATTACATACATATACATATATGCATAAAAGTTGTGATCGTAAACCAAAATATTATTTCCTTTTTGTGTTTATAATTAATTGAATCTAAAATATAGAGTTGGCATCCCTGATCAGCACGCAGCAGTGTGTTTGCTGCTTCTCTTCTTTTCGATCTTTCAAAGTAACAACCAAGCAGGAAAATTACATATGCATTCAATAATGTAATTAAAGAGTTCCACAATACAAAGGGAAATGAAAAAATCTTTCTTTTCCTGGTAAAGCAATTTCTAGGTTTATGAAATCAATCCAAAAAGCATGAGTAAAGTATAGCTAAGTACGAAGTTTTCTTATGCATTCACGTTTACACTCTCTACAGGAACGAAATCAATAAATTCATACACATATACATACACAAAAGAAATCACATTTGTTCTCTCATACTAGATACTCTTCCCCTTAGCACAGCGTTACCCCTCGTCTAGCCCGTATGGGTATAGCATCAGCTCATATGTGTTTTTTGCCCATATGTGTCGAAGTGCACATCTCTATTCTATGGGATTTCTTTAAAAGTTTCTTGAAGGGACGAATAGCAAAACGGAACATAGTATACAGTACAATGAACGTAAAACTTGTCTGAGTGCTGTATTCTTGAATACTTCTTTTGCTATTCCAAAAAAAAAAAAAAAAATAGTTATTCAATTTTTTTTAGGTTGCCCATAACTTTTATTTCATAACAGATATGATTTAGATTACCCGATAACAGTTATGGGTAACTTAATTTTTTATGTTCCCCATAACATTATTTCTAGGTTACCCAATAACTGTTTTAATTTTTTTTTTAAGTTGCTCATAATTTCTATTTCACAACAAATATTTTTTAAGTTACCGTTATGCGTAACTTATATTTTTTAAGATCATTTTTTCTCCCAAACCGAATGAATTGATTTTTGAATGAAATGTATATATATCAGAGACAAGGATAGAACTTTGTATTTCCCGTTCATCTTCTCCTTACCTCAGGTATGCCAGTAACAAATAGTAATGTCTCGAATGAAAGCATAAAAGTGAAAAAAGCAATAACAAAACAGCTGTTCTGCTATTGATCTTTCGTAGAATGAATACAACTTTGAACTTACCGGTTGAGTTAAGCAAATAGTAAAAAACTTACAAATTTCCAAAACATACATATGATGCAACTCTACGGAATTTTAATTAATAAATAAGAAAATAAACAATTTGCAATTGCTATACTTTTAAAATCGCACGTGATCATTTCAAACGGTTACTCTATTTATTTCTATTTAACAATGAGGTCAACAAAAAATTACTTATTATTGTTTATTTTGAATATTGCATTCATGCTCGTCGCTTTTTACTGATTAGTTCGAAGCAGCTGCTGCATGCATGCTACCTTATTTTTTTTTTCTTTTTTTTTTGTTTCTTCTTCGAAGCACTGCGTGTATTTATGTTCATTGTTGTTTGTATTCATGGACTTTGTACTATGCCATTTAAAAATATGAATAGAAATGAACAGTGCACACATTTTAATAAAACTATAATCAATAAATGAATAACGTACCTTCAATGTAAACAAAATATTCGTTTTTAGATATTTGGAGAAGTTGTTGGAAATATGCTCAATGCATAAATATGTTTTTTTGAAATATGTTTTTTTTTTAATATTTTTTAATTCCAGGGATTGTAATTAAAATGGAACTGAATTTAGCTGGAGAAAAGGTATATTCTTGATTTATAGGAAACCTTATTCAAAGCCTAATAAAATGAAATTAAGTTCTCATTCCAGTCTCGGGTTTTAATCGAACATAAGGGTCGAAAAATTTTGATTTGGATAGCGGGTATCGTGACTGTAAATATTGAACTTCTGATCATTGTAACTCGAAAATTAACGATCGTATCCTCAGTACCTAAAATAAAAATCAGAAAAACTGTAAAATTTACCAATTTTATTAGGCCAAGAAATACAGATTTCCTTCCATGCATGTAAAAACTCTTGTATAATATATTGCTCATATAGTAAAACTAAAAATTTATACGCTGACATACAACGGCGAAGCTATTCTATTATTAAGATGAAGAAACTATTACGCAACCAAGTGCAAAAGTTAATGCCAGCAAGAAATTGTAAAGTACATTGACACTCTCAATAATGAGCTAATTTAAATGTATGAAGCTATTCTTTTTTCTTTGTTTATTTCTTTTACTTTTACACTGACTACTACAGATTTCTATACGAAAGAATAGAATATTGACATAGATGTAAAGTCGAAGATAATAAAAAAAAAAATAAGAAGTTGAAATCATCAGTGAAAATCATAAAAACCGCTGTTACTCTATGACTACAATTGCTACTGTTACTTTTGCTTATATATGTAAATAATAAAACTAAAATTAGCTACCTTATCATTCCTTTGTTATACCTACGCAAAAATGAAAATATTCTCAAATTACGTATACAATTTTAAGTTGTGTATCATAAAATGTATATCATTTTATCATTATTATTATTAATGATTCATATGATTTTGCATTAAAATTATTTTGTTCGTTTGTGATTTATGTATATTCCCTTTGTTTGTATTGAATAGTACGTACCTCTTCCAATCTTTTATAACTCTTGTTATCATGAAATTTGAATTCAAGAGAAAACTTAAATATTTATATTTGATTTTAAAATGAAAGTAAACATTTTTATTCCTTTTTTTTTTAGTAGAAGAAAACAGTTTATTTATATTTACGCTAATTGTATTGATATTAATGTTATTGATCGGTGCAGGTATACTCAAATTTTTATTTATTTAATGTGAAACTAAGCTGCTGGTAAACGTTCACTGTTATCTAAAAATTTTAATGGGAAAAGTAGATAGAGTATCTACATATATGTTAAATTTCAAGTAGATATTTTAGTAAAGCTGAAACGATTTTAGTTTAGTTATATTAGCAGATTCAGAAGTTCTGAAAGAATGGAAGTTTGTATACATATTTTTTTTCAAAAAGTCTTTTTATTCAAGAGCAACAATTGGATGTAATCGTCAAAAGCTTTTCCCTCTTCTTTTTAGTTGGATCCATCAAATATTTTCAGAGATATATCATGACAGCGATATATTCAGATCTGTTACACAATATAACACGAAAATAAAGGGATTATTTTTTGAAAGAAGACACTGTTCTGAAGACACATAGACTGCTATTCATGTCATCATTTTTATTCACGGAAAGCTCAAGAAATATGTTAATTTGAAATCTCACAACTTTGGCATCTAAGACAAAATTGTTCGTATGGAAAAGATAAATACCATATACAGGGTGACAATTATAAAGTGACGCAAGTTTAATACTCTGCAGCAAGCTTCGCCATTTACCGTTACTTTAATTTAAAAAGCAAATTCATTCATCATTGGCTTTGCTTTTACTTTCATTTAAATTTTTGTTATTACATTTTGAAATTTCCATAAAACTGGACAAGGAAAATATTCGTCGTGAAATAATGAAATTTCATTTGGCAAATTACAGTAGCCGTCAAATTGCAAAGGCTTTAAATTTGTCAAGTCGTACGGTAGACCGAGCTATTATTCGATATAATGAAACTGGGGGTTTTGGAGATAGAGACCGGGGAAAATTTTCAACAGTTGCCACTACTGGTTTAACAGAAAAAATTCGTAAACGAGTCAAGCGAAATCCAAGGCGCTCATTGAGAAAAATCGCTAAGGAAGTGGGAGTAAACCGTGAAACATTGCGAATCATTGCAAAATCAAAGCTTAATCTTAAGCCGTACAAGCTCCGAAAAGCTCAAGATCTGACACAAAAAAAGAAAGATTTGCGACTGCAAAGATGCAAGGCGTTGCTACGCTCCTCCGTGTTAAAAAATGTTGAAAATATCTTGTTTACAGATGAAAAAATTTTCACGGTTGAACAATATTTCAATGCGTAAAATGACCGAATGTGGCTAACATCATCATCGCAACAAAATAGGACTGTTGGCCGAGTTCAAAAGCCAGCTTCCGTTATGGTATGGGCTGGAGTTTCCGCTAGTGCCAGAACCGCTCTAATATTCGTTGAAAAGGGTGTTAAAATTTACCAGGTTGTTTATCGGAGCATTTTAAATGAACATGTTCTTCCCTGGGCCCAAGATACATTTGGAAATGAAAACTGGACTTTCCAGCAAGATTCTGCACCTTCCCACATGGCAAAATTAACGCAAACATGGATAAAAGACAATTTTTCTGGATTCATAACATCTCAAGAATGGCCACCATACTCCCCAGACTTGAATCCAATGGACTACTCTATTTGGAGTATTTTAGAGAGTAAGGCTTGTGCATCTCAACACCACAGTCTGGAGTCGCTGACAAATTCATTAGAGAAAGCCGGGACTGAAATTGATCAGGAAGTCCTGCGGCGAACAGTCCTACGATTTCCGGATCGATTGAAGGCATGTGTGCAGGCTAAAGGAGGTTATATTGAATGAGGTGGGGTTCAAATGAATGCTTATATATTCAGCAATGTTAACACTTAATTGTACTTAATGGAAGTACGTCCTTTTGAAAATAACTGCTGAAATGTGTGCGTCACTTTACGATTGTCACCCTGTATACAGTGTCGAACAAAACATATTGAACTGACTGCAAGCATTCACTCTCGTATGTCATTTAAATTATAAATCTTAATCATCCTTAAGGCATTTAAAAATAAAATACACATCTTTCTCTTCAGTAAACAACATAAATTTATTTAATTATTTCATATTTGTAGTTATTTTTACTAAAGCAAACAAAAAATGTCAATAATCCATGCGACAAAACATATTGAACTTATATTATATAAAACTTTAAAATTTAATACCATAGCCTTTGTTTTTAATGACGGCTACACATCTTTTTGGCATAGAAGCAATGATGTTGTCAATAGTATTTTTCGCTACAGCTAACCATGCTTGTCTTAAAGCCGCGAATAGTTTATCTTTATCTCCATTTACACCTTCTCTGTTTATCTTCCTATTTACAATTTCATACAAATTCTCGATAGGATTAATATCCGCAGATTGTGCTGGTCACTGCATCACACTAATACCTTGTTCCTCAATCCAATCTTTTACAATCTTCGAAGTGTGCTTCGGATTGTTGTCATGTTGAAACTGCCAGCAAAATGGCATATTTGACTTTGCATGGAAATGTATCACATTTTGAAAGATATCCTTGTTTATGAGTCTATCCATGAGGTCACCTATTGTATGTAAGGGCCCTTTATCGTGTCCAGAAAAGCATCCCCACACCATCACATTTCAGCCGCCATACTTTACGGTACCTTTGCAATAGCGAGGATCCAAGCGTTTATTTTTGGGTCTACGCACTCTCTTCATTCCATCCGAATTTTTCAAATTAACTTTAGATTCATCCGAAAATAAAACACAAACAGAGTTCCACTGTTCTACTGACCAATTTAACTTTTAAGCCCAGCGGAGCATGCTCTTCTCTGAACTGTTCTGGTGCTTACATTTAGGTTGACAGTATAAACAACGCTGACAACTGACTTGTCGGAATGTTTTTAAAATTCTCTCACTTTTTTGGCATCGTCTTTAGATGATGTGCACTTGAGTCGGCCGCCACACTTCCTGGCACTTGAAACTTACAGTTGATTTTGGCAAATAGAATTTTTTGCAAATGTCTTTTTGTGATAATACATTTTTATATTCTTTAACGATTAAGTTTTTAAACTCTGTAGAATATTTTTTTCCAGCCATTTTAGAATTTGCCTTTAAAATCTAACATTTAATTCAATTTAGAGTAGATGCACAATTATTAATTCACTTTTGCACTATGAATAGTTTTGATCTAATAAAAATCATGAACTTTGATTTTGCAACTCATCTGCTTGCAGCTTAACAATTTTTTTTGGATTTTAAATAGCGATAACCATATTTTTTCAGCCTACTTTGAATGCGATGTTCGAAGTTCAATTTGTTTGTCGCATGAATTTTCGAGGTCTTTCTGTTATTTACCTTAAAATTTTTTATAACTACAAAAAAACTGAAATTTTTTTCGTCATTACTAAAGAAGAATACCTGTACTTAACTTTTAAATGCTTTACTGGCAGTCATTATTAACGATCTGATTTTCATACGAGAGTTCAATATGTTTTGTCCGACACTGTATGTACCATTTATTTCCCGTGAGTGTTCATATGGGGTAAATGGGATAAAGTAATGATTGGAGAAGGAAATCCTAAGCATTTGTTTAGTGTTTGATTTTTTTTGTTGACGCAAATGATCCTCATAAAATGCATCAGACTTCAAAGTAATTTATTAATTTGCTCACTGCTTTCAATCAATGCCTTTCTAGGAATAATCCATTCAACGATGCGGTAATCAACATATTCTAATTTGTAGTAGTGTATATAGTATGGGAGTGCGTAAAACAGCGAAATTGATTAGGTAAAACAAAAAAAAAAACTTACCATATTGGTCCCACGACACAAATGAATTAATATTATTCGAAAAGTCCTGAATTTAGAATGAAAGAAAACATCTAAGAAATTCATTTCAGAAATTGGAACTCACTCTATTAAAGATGATTTAAAAAGGAAGAACAGGATTTTTTTCTTTTTGTTTTGCTCAAGAAATCTCTTTATGAAAAAACAAATGTCAAAAAAGAGCGAAACTTACTCGTTGGTGTTTGTTTTGTTATTTGTGTATGCAGATAATTCTGAGAGATGCCGTTACTCATGTCTTCTCTCTCTCATTTGTTTTTTACTCCCGCTTAAGCAATGATTTTTACAACGAGGAATGCAATGATGAATTTAATGAGTGAATTTTAAAGAACTTCCGACACTAATATTTTGGAATTGGCTAAACCGATTTTAAATCTGATCAATCAAGCTCTTTAAATAGATATATAATCTGATATTGTAGCACTTCTGGATCTTCTGGAATAAAATTGTAGTTACAATGTTATAAATGTATAGATGACCAAATTCTTTTTCATTTTCAGAGTTATTGCTGAAAAGATACAACCGCCTAAAGAGTTCTCGCTGCTTTCACGTACCGCTGATACCGAACAGAAGGCGTGGCGTAAGCGGCAAATCGCTTATAAGCTAACCAAACGTGGAACCGTAACACATGCAGTGACTGACATTATTCTATGCTCGAAATTGAAAATTGCACCGGAAGGATTTAAATTAGCGGGGTACATATAAATAAAAATAAATATGAATACATAATAAATCAAAATTTTCGTTCCATTTAAATTTAGTGATATAAACGGTGTCTTAATATGCTATAAAACTGGAGCCATACCAACACGTTTGCCACCACCAGTGCCAGGATTACAATCTCCTCTATTGAACAATAACAGCAACAGTATCTTAAATAGTGAGGTTGAAAAGGCATTAAATCGTTTAAATATTAATGGTAGTGGTAGCAATAATGTATTGAGTCCGAAGAAACCAGTAAGTATGAAAAGAGAAAAAAAAATTCTAAAATTCTAATTGATTTTTCTTTTTAGCTTCCACCTGTACCCTCCGATCATGATTATGAAGAGATACAAGCTTCCTATCAAATTAATTCACCACAACGTCCAGCACCACCACGGCCATTAGCTACTGTTAGCACTGCTACTAATACATCTGGACATAGCGTCGGTACATTAGGCGCTTATTCTGAATTGGAAGGTGTGCCGTTTATTATAAATCCAACGCTTAAGCAAGCAACAGAAACTGTGAGTTTAAATTAGAAAGAAAATAATGGTGACTTTGTAATAGATCTACATAAATCTGAATATGAGATCATAACTGTTGAGAGACGAAATTGCCACTGAGAGAAAATAAGAGAGCAAGCCAATAAGACTTTATTTTTACACGGCTAGTGAATACTTCAAGACATAATTCATTTTATTTGGTAGTGCAAATAATGAATTAAGATGAACAGAGGTTTCTTCTTCTTTAAGAGAGAGTTTGCATAGACAGTGGTGCCTTGTAAGATATCTTAATAGGACTGTGATATTTCTTCAGTTTTGATTTCGACAAGATAGAGAATAATGTTATGTAAACTGTTTGAAGTGAGTTTTGTCTAAAGGTTATTCTTGATGCCAAATTGAATTGCAAAATTAATATAGATAAGCGAGTTAAAAACGCATGCAAGAGCTTTTATGACTGTGGTACATAAAATGTGGTGTCCCAAGCCGTGTGGATGTACACATTCCTGTTTAAACCAATATTTATTTGAATTCAGTCCATAAAAAATTTCTTACAGACTATATATAAAATTCAATTAAAAATAGTGAAAAGTTTTAACTTAAATCTATAAATACTAACACTAAAATCAATAATGTTTTTATAATTATTGCATAATTGAACGCATCTTTTGATTGGCTCATTTATAGCATAATTAGTTCTGTGCGTTGAAACGATAAACGATTTTGCCTTAAATCTCTCGAGGCGGAATATAATAATTGCATACAATTTATATTGCAATTAATAATATTAAAAGCAAATATTAAAGATAAGTAAATTCTTCTCTCATTCTTCTCTATTATTTTTGAACCCTTTCAATTTTATTAGAATGAACGTCATAATACGGATTCCAGATCAAAGAGCAATAGTCCAGGCGACTTGTAACTAATGAGATGTAAAGCGATTTCAATGTTAGAGGATCAGTGAAATCTTCAGTGTTTCTTCTTATAAAGCCAATCATAGCAAAAAATTTAGAAACAATGTAATCGATATGTTTGGAAAACGAAGGTTTCGAGTCAAAAATAATTTCTAAGTCTTTCATCTCATAGTACCTATCTAAAGAGCAGTTACCCAATATATAATCAAAATCAATATTTTTAACCTTCTTAGAGTACGTAACAATACCGCATTTCTTTACATTAAGATATAGATTGTTTGCTATGCACCATCGCCGCTCAAAAGCCATAATATCAGATTGCCAGCAAACATTAAACCGTTTACAAATTTGAAATGATTAGGTAGATCGTTAATGAAAAAATAAAAATAAAAGTGGACCACAATGAGTCCCTTGCGGTATACCTGACCACGCATCGACTAGGATGTTAGTTGTAGATGCATCAATTCTAATCAAGAGTTTACGGTCACTTAAAAAGCTGTAGAAAAAATCTAAAAGCTTACTATTAATACCGTATCTAGATAATTTATGTAGGAGAATCGAATGATCGACTTTGTCGAAAGCCTTAGAAAAGTCTAAGGATGTATACAACATCCATCTGAGCTTGTTGTTCAAATGCTTTTATTATTTGATTTGTGATTAAAGATAAGTTAGTGCATGTTGATCTACCAGGGAAAAATCCATGCTGTTTTTCAGAAACTTTTTTGTTTATGTGATCAAATAATTTAGCATTAATTATATGGTCAAATAACTTCGCCATCGTAGGTTCGTAATTGCAGATGCTGTTGCGATCACCAAACTTGAATATAAGAGTTATTAAATATAACTTCCAGGAATGAAGAAAAATGCCTTTTGTTATGCAAGTTTGGAAAAGCAACGTAATTGGATTCACTATTGCATTAAAAAACATATATTTATATATAAGGCAATAGTCAGATTTCAAAGAAAAGCCTAAGCGGGAATATCGGAGGCCTCACTGATGCACTGAACGTGCATTTTCCAAATCTTAACATATTACCTGTCTAGTGTATCCCAAACCTGAAAAGTCTTTCAAAGAGTTTTTTCATACTAGGAACGACTAGAAGAACGGCAAGCACAATAAACAATTTGGCATAACACGCTATACCGATAGATGCAAAATGGATTATGATGTGAGGGCGCGATTATGATATTCGGCAGATCTAAATATATCTAATCCTTTCGTCTCCCAATTACTGCAAGTGTTTTCAAGACGGAAGTCCTAGGAATTAGGGTAGCAATGCTGTATCATAGAATCAACTATCAAGAGTAATTCGCTAAATGATCATGTATTCAGACTTTCTTTATCATGTCTGAAATTCCCGTTATGAAGGGCCAAATCTCATGAACTTGATATAAGCACTACCAATCTAAACTTTATCAGGCAACACCAATCTACCACCCCCTTACCCCTCTTTGAAATGTTATAAAAAATCTTTGCGATATATATATACAGGGTGACAATTGTAAAGTGACGCAAGTTTAATACTCTGCAGCAAGCTTTGCCATTTACCGTTACTTTAATTTAAAAAGCAAATTCATTCATCATTGGCTTTGCTTTTAATTTCATTTGAATTTTTGTTATTACATTTTGAAATTTCCATAAAAATGGACAAGGAAAATATTCGTCGTGAAATAATGAAATTTCATTTGGCAAATTATAGTAGCCGTCAAATTGCAAATGCTTTAAATTTGTCAAGTCGTACGGTAGACCGAGCTATTATTCGATATAATGAAACTGGGAGTTTTGGAGATAGAGACCGGGGAAAATTTTCAACAGTTGCCACTACTGGTTTAACAGAAAAAATTCGTAAAACAGAAACAGAAAAAATAGGACTGTTGGCCGAGTTCAAAAGCCAGCTTCCGTTATGGTATGGGCTGGAGTTTCCGCTAATGCCAGAACCCCTCTAATATTCGTTGAAGAGGGTGTTAAAATTGACCAGGTTGTTTATCGGAGCATTTTAAATGAACATGTTCTTCCCGGGGCCCAAGATACATTTGGAAATGAAAACTGGACTTTCCAGCAAGGTTCTGCACCTTCCCACATGGCAAAATTAACGCAAACATGGATAAAAGACAATTTTTCTGGATTCATAACATCTCAAGAATGGCCACCATACTCCCCAGACTTGAATCCAATGGACTACTCTATTTGGAGTATTTTAGAGAGTAAGGCTTGTGCATCTCAACACCACAGTCTGGAGTCGCTGACAAATTCATTAGAGAAAGCCTGGACTGAAATTGATCAGGAAGTCCTGCGGCGAACAGTCCTACGATTTCCGGATCGATTGAAGGCATGTGTGCAGGCTAAAGGAGGTTATATTGAATGAGGTGGGGTTCAAATGAATGCTTATATATTCAGCAATGTTAACACTTAATTGTACTTAATGGAAGTACGTCCTTTTGAAAATAACTGCTGAAATGTGTGCGTCACTTTACGATTGTCACCCTGTATATAGCCATACTGGGAAGTTAGTGGCGAAACCTATCATAGGGTCTTCGAGAAAACTATATCCCATAAAATAGTAGTTGAGGTTATTGGAGGTCGAAACCAATCCCAAAGTTTTGAAGGAACTGAAGGTCTCTAATAACCTTTAAAATTATTCACTCTGCATTTGATTTTGTAGGATGTCAAATTGTCGCAAATTGTAATCAAGCTCCATAGTTGTCGAATCGTAATTAGTCAGACAGTGCAAGGAGCACCTTGTTAAACTAAAATACATTGGATTCTAGGTCATGGAAACATTGAATGAAATGACAAAGCGGATTCACTACCAAAGTAGAAAGACTCCTCTCGAAAAATCTCATATACGGAACATGTTAAAATTTCACTAAAAGGATCTCAGAGGAATTCCCGAGAACTTTTACTTTATCTAGCTTACCACAAATGGTGATAGATTGCATATACATATGAAACACAGCCAAGAAATTCTGATGCTCTTATAATCCTACAAGAATCAATGACCTTTATTTATATTTACCAAAACCTGAACTGAGTTAGATTAACTGCTGCCAGTATAGGCCAATGACCAATAGTGTTTGTTCATACAAAGTGAGCATTCCCTTGATGTCAACTGCCGAATTCACAACGAAAACATTGTGAAAGGAACAATTAAAGAATTACTTCGTAATTATCCGGCTCTCGCATGTACCAAACTCTGACTTGATTAGATGAGATTAGAAGGCGGGTACAAGTGTTATTGGCCTTCAATAAGACTCAGTCCATTGGACCATTGTATTTTATCCAGTTAAAGGATAAAAAACATTTTTAGAGAAGATACCACCTTGTTCAAAAAGTTCCCGGAATTTATTCAGAAAATTAAAAATACAAGTTTATTCATCTAAATCTATATGGTCTCCTTCAAAGTAATCCCCTTCGACTGCAACACACTTATGCCAGCGCTTGATCCAATCCTCGAAACATTCCTACGATTTTTCCATTACTTCCTCTCGGCAGCTGAAACGCGTTCCCCGTAATGGTTTTCTAACTCGATTGAACAGAAAGAAGTCACAGGGAGCCAAATCAGGTGAATTTGGTGGCTGTTGGATGGTATTTGTTGCATTTTTCGTCAAAAAATTACGAATAATTATGGCACGGTGCAAAATCCACGTGTTTTCTGGTCTCTTTCGGCGAATTGCTTCACGCAAACGCCTCATAACGCCCAAATAATACTCTCTGATGGTTAATTTGCGGTTATTGAACAAAATTTCTTTTACTTCATCAATGTTTTCGTCGGTTTTTGATGTCTATCATCTTAGATTGACTCACGACCATTTTTAAACCGCTCGTGCCACTGGCAAACGACCGTTTTCTTTAGAGAATCGTTGCCGAAACACTTTTCCAACATTTCCAACGTTTGCGCACTATTAAATCCGTTTTTTACGCAAAATTTAATACAATACAATTTAATAAAATTGTAAAAAATCGCCAACACACACAGAGATAGATATACTCTTGGCTACGTAACTTTTGCAAATGTCAAGCTATGACGCTAAGATTTAGAGGGAATATCAACAACCAACTTAACAAAAAAAAAAAACAGAACTCAAATCGGAACGATGAGAGCGCCACACGGTGGTTATTCCGGGAACTTTTTGATCAAGGTGGTATTTCTTTATAAGTTTTACTTATGGAGTTGTTGATTCATTGCATAGATTTGCAGCATTGCATTATGTTTGTCGCAGAGCCCCGGTTGGCCAATAATTCATCAACCCTTTTGCTACTAGATAAGCCCATTAAAGGCAAAACTTGTATAGTCTCGAGACATTATTATGTTTTGCCTTACCAATAGAATTAGATTTAACTATACTACAGCAGGAATTTGTAAGCAACATTGAGAGCAGCTTATCTGTATGTTTAATCTTACTCTGGTACAGAATAAATAATCTTTCTCGTTCTTCTTTCTTTCTCCAATTTTAATAAATTTTTTAATTTTCTTTCAGCTTTCCACACTGCCACAAATTACTAATGTGCTTAAAGGACTCGACTACGATTTTCAATTGGAACGTCAAATTCTCTGTACTATGAAGTCATCAGCATCGAAAAATCCATTTTTCAATTGAATTGATTAAATATAAAAACGTAGAAAACACAAAGTTTAAGTTTTTTTCCCGAATGATGAATTTAATATAGAATATTCTTGCATATTTACTTAATTTTATTGATTTTCCAAATTGTATTTTTGGGAATCCTTTGAAAAATATATGCATTTTGGGTGAAGGGAAACAACTTTTTTTTCTTAAGACTACCAGGGAAAGTTAACATCGAATGTTGTCAGTATTTTTATTTTGTTTTGGTCAACTTTTATGGGTGTAGTTGAAGTGACCACAAGGTGGAACATTTTACTGACACCAGATGCTAACTTTTCCCGGTGCTCTTGTGCAAGACAATTGGTTTCACTCCTTTCTAATATACATATACTAATAATATTCTAAATTTTCGGTAGTTTTGGTTCCATAAGTTTTTTCCTTAATATTTTAGAATAATATTTAAACGAAAAATGTATATGTAAAATACGCAATTCAATTAAGACTTTTCTCTGAATTATTTTAGTTTTAGAATTTTTGTTTTTTTTTTTTTGTTTGTTTGCTAATCAATTTCCATAATTCTTGTGCCTTCCATGTTTAATTTTATATTTAATGCCATTTTCCGTTTAATGCTGCCCAATTTGTAATACAATTAGATTAACCCAACCTAATTAATAACTTACCTAAAAACATAAATAAATTGTAACTTCCTCTTCCCCTCCCTCTCCTAATTAAAAAAAAGAAAAATTGAAAAAAATGTAAACAATTATTGTGATCAAGTTTTTTGTCATTAACATTCAAAATTTATAATATGTTTATGATATAATAATATATAAAATAATTTATATACATACACATAATATACTATTTACATATGTTATACTTATAAGTAATTAGTTTAACATAACTATATATAAATACATATTCATACATAAATTTATATATACACCCAACATAATTGTTAACTAAAGTATTATTTAAAACAATATACTATACATTTATATATATATATATATGTGTATTTATATATGTATATATATTTAGAACTATAAATTAGAAGTTACACTCATACTTATAAATTAAGATTAGTAAACAAAAACGCAATTGAATAATTCATTACACTGTCCAACATTTGTTTTTTTTTTTTTTTGCAACAAAGTAGCTGTAGAGTAACACTGAAAGAGTACTACCGTACTACCTCCACGAAAGCTCTCTTCGCAATCCTTCATTGGTTGCCAACCTCACTTCTGGTCAAGCAACAAGCTAAGTGCTCTGCTGTCAGACTCAGTGCCCTAACTCGCTGGACCCGGTCAAACCTGGGCCATGCCAAGATTTTAATCCACGATACGTCCGTACCAACTAACGTAGACTACATTTGCTCTACCCCTAATTTAAACCACACGTTCTTCACCCATATCCCCAGTAGAGAGGAATGGGTTAATGACGATGTGGTCATTGACAATTTAATTGACATCTATACAGATGGATCCAAATCGGAGGAAAGAGTCGGCTGTGGCATCTTCTCTAGTAAGTTAGATCTCAGACTCTCTTTCCGACTTCCTGACCATTGCAGCGTCTTTCAGGCGGAAGTAATGGCTATCTATCAAGCGTCCAAGTGGCTTATTCGCAACGATTCATTCGATAAGAATATCTGCATCTACACGGACAGCCAAGCAGCAATCAAGTCCCTTGCCGGTGTTTTCACTACATCAAAGCTTGTTCTCGACTGCCGATCTTCACTCACCATTTTGTCGAGTCACTCGCAGGTCCACCTATATTGGGTGCCTGGACATATGGATATTTCAGGTAACTGCAATGCCGACGAGTTAGCAAAACAGGGCTCGCAACTTACAGATATATCACCTACCTGCACCATTGGTGTCCCTTTTACGTCTATTAAATTAGCCATTAAGCAAAACTACCTTGAGGAAGCAAAAAGATCCTGGGTAGCGGAGCATACCTGTGGTATTACCAGGCTAACATGGACCACTATGGACAATAGACGTACTAGACAGCTACTCAACCTAAGCAGAAGCTCCATCAGCATAACGACTTCGGTGCTCACGGGACACTGCATAATGGGGAGACATGCTGCAAGACTTGGACTGCCATTCAATGACTTCTGTCGGGGCTGCGGCTCTGAGGAGGAGGAAGAAACAGTGTCCTTCATTTCATGTGCGAATGCCCATCCCTGGCCAGGAGGAGACTAAACCTCCTGGGTTCACCTTTCTTCACTAGTCTGTCCGAGCTATCATACATAAATATTAAGGACATAGCCAGATTCATTATGGAATCCTCATGGTTCTCCACTCCGTAAATGGGGGAGTCGCGCCGTACTGTGGTATCACAATGAGCCTAATTATGTGCTTAAGTGTGCTTTCAAGCAGAAGGCTGCCACTCCAACCTAACCTAACCTAACACTGAAAGAGAGTTTTAGCGTTAGCACATCATAATTTTTTCTTAATTTTGAGGTGAGAGGGGCTTAATCAAAAAAAAGTATATGTAGAATTCAAGAACTGAACATTAGATGTTTGTTGCTTATAAAAAGATAAACATGTTTTATTTTATGTGAATTTCACACCTACCTTACTTGAATTTTTAGAGAAGTTTTCATGGCGTCTTCGAAAAAAAAATTTAAACTTTCAAATTTAAGCGAAATTGTTCAGCACAACATATTCTTTCAGTATTAAATTTATTTTATTTTTTGTAACCAAAAAAAAAAAATGTCATTTGTTGGACTGTGCTATTATAAACAACATTTTATAAATAGTTGTGTTATATCAGATGAGAAAAGGCTTTTACGAAAACAAATAAAGAAGCAGTAATTGTTGTTTAGATTAGATTTGGAAGTAGGCAGGGCGGTCATAGGCTTTTCATAGGACTCAGTCTATTTAACTTTTGTATTTTGCCCATATAGCGAAAAAATAATATTTTAAATCAGGGTACCCAAAAGTTTCTTATGAAAGTGCAAACACTAATACATACAAATTTTTTTTATCATTAACTCATACGTTAGACAGCAACAAAATCTACGTTGAAGACCAACAAATCATACGAAAGTGTTGTTGCTTTGCACTTTGGTATATGCAAAAAAGGGAGATAAGAAATGCTCAGCCTATGCTTAAGTGCTTGTACAAAAAGAAAAGTGCACCAAGTGCATTGGCCGTGAGCACCTCAGTTTTAAACAGAAGGGAGAAAGTACAGAGAAATAGGAAGTAGTTTTTGTTTGTCTTCACTGATGATGCATTCGTCCCTGAGAAGAGTTTTTTTTTCGTGTTTCCCGTTGATACATTTGTCGTCAACGTGTTAAAGTATTTTACTTTCAAAAATACTTTCTGGAAGACATTGCGGCAGTTTTCTGGCAGATGTGAACTCCATTCCGGAAATTCAATGACTGTAGCTAATTCTCTAGGGAGTTTTATCCAATGAACGTCTCCTTCTTACGAAAATAGGACAATAACATATCGATGGTGATACGTTGATCCCTCGTAAGTATTTTTTCACCACTTTTGGAAGACAAGACAATAACGCAATAAATTTCTATGAAAAATATTATAAAAACAAGTTAAAAAAAAAAAAAAAAATAATTCCAAAAATATTTTTTTCTTATTTAAAATGATTTAAAACTAAATTTTACATATTCTATATCGCTCATTTACTAAAAGACTGTCATAACTCAAAAAATGCGATTTTGCAGAAAACGCATTTAAAGTTTTCAATTGACTCCCACTTTGCAGAAAAAAGAAGAAATCTTATAGTTCTCACACGCTGAGTATACAAGATATTAATATGAAATTTTTACACAATATGAAGCGTGACATAATGAATAATTCTGCATCATTAACTCAAAAATCGTGTTTTTTGACTTATGACAGTCTTTTAGTAAATGAGCGATATGTACATTTATTGCTTTTTTGTCGTCTCTTCCAAAAGAAGGGAAAAACAACATACGAGGGTTCAACGTATGACCATCGATATATTGCTCTTTGATGTTACACTCTTGTTCAAATCAAGATTCACATGCTGGGTTGTTGGGTTAATTTTCCCCAGTTCGGTTCTTTCACAAAACATTCATTCTTTAAGGTCGTTACTCATAGAGTCATTGATCCATTGCATTGTTCCTACCAAACTGTCGCTAAAGATTTTCTGCATAGCCCTGGTTGTCCAATTCATCAGCCCTTCGTTACCAAATACACTAAAATGAGTTTGAACTCATATAAGACATGCAAAACTTATTTAGTATAGCGGCATTATTGAGTTTTTCTTTGCAATGCTGTCACTGCAGACTAGTATCTAACTATTTTCCGAATCAACTATTTTCGATTATCCAGCAAACCTAAGTCACGATTTAAATTCCTCTTGAATATTTTCAGGGAATGGCTAAGTTTCGTTAATTAATTTCTAAATCTTGAAATTTATTCTATCCATTCACATACTAACTTGATCAAAAAGTTTCAGGAATTTATTCAGAAAATTTAAAATACAAGTTTATTCTTGAAAATCTATATTGTCTCCTTCAAAGTAGTCTCCATTTATTGAAATGCTCTTATGCCAGCAGTAGATCCAATCCTCGAAACATTTTTTATAATCAGTTTTTGGTATAGCTCGGCTGCTAAAACGCGTTCCCCGGAGCGATTTCTTGAGTCTACCGAATAGGAAGAAGTCACATCGAGACAAATCAAACGAATGCGACGGCTATTGGATGGTATTCGTACTGATATTGGCCAAAAACTCAACAAGAATATAATTGAGAGACGGTTCGTTATCCACGAGTTGATTGCCCACTAATTTGTTATCTTTTGGTGAATTGCTTTAAGCAAACGTCTCATAACGCCCAAATAATACTCTTTGTTAACGTCTGACATTTTGGCAAGAATTCATGATGTACAACATTCAGTGTACCACATATAAACGTTTTATTTTTAATAGAGTATCATTTACGAAACGTTTCTCCAACATTTCCAAGGTATTCGTACCGTTAAATTCGTTTTCAACACAAAATTTAATGGCAACTAGCTGTAGCAAAGTTGATTGCATTTTTAAAATCGTAAAACATGCACGGAAGCAGATAAACTCTCGACGGCGTAACTTTTACTAATGTCACGCTATGACGCTGAAATTTGGATTGAATGGTATGAACAAAAAGTATTGGGTGCCTGAAATCACCACACGGTGGTTATCCCTGAAACTTTTTGTTTAAGGTAGTATGTGTTTAGTCACCTTTTCCACACGGAAAGTCGAGTTTATTGGCAAGAGAGGAGACGAGTACAGACTTGCTCGTACCGTCAAGTTTTCTTTTGTGCTGTTCGTTCTTTGATATTTCTCTTTATTCTTATTTGTCATTTTAAGTTGGATGCGCATTGATTTTGGTTTCTTATTGAAAAAAATAAACAGTTTTCATTTAAAATTTCACTTTTCTTCTATTAATCCATTTATTTTTATCCAAAAAGCAGGTTTCGCTTTTCATTTATTTATTTTTATTTAATAAAATGTAAATAAAATGTTTATCACAACACGAATGAAAGACAAAGTAAAAGCAGAATTTCCCAAGAAATCTTGCTGTGTGGAAAAGCGTGTGACAAGTTCAAAAGACAATTGGAAACTTGTACACAAACATAAATTACATAGGTATTTAAAATGCAAAATATTAATCATTTAGTAGTAAAGACTGCGCTTTACAAGAAGAAAAAACAAACTGTTAACATACCAAGTCACAAATCACACACATTATTCGAAATATTACAAGCTTGTAAGGTTTAATTTACTTGAATTAATTTTTAAGTAAAAAAAAAAAACACCAACTGCAATTGAAATGAAACTAAAAAATTAAAAACAAAACTGTTAACAAATAATTTCGATATATATTTTTGTTTGCAAAACCCATGTTGTAACTTATATAATTAATAAATCTAGTAATTGCGAAATAATCAATAAATATAATAGTAATTAAAGTTAAAATATTTTTAAAATACACTCGAAATGTGTATTTTTATTCTCAAAGAAAATGTACCCAGATTCAAAATAAAAATCGAATTTTTAAGTTATTTGGTTTTATTTTAAAGAAATCGTAATTTTCAACAAAATAATATTAAAATTACTGATGAAATTTATTCCCTATGTGTTTTGAACTTTTGAATTCAAAAATGGCGTCGGAATTGCCAGCTTGAAGTTTTCGAATTTTATTGAAAATTAGGTACACCCAAACCTTGGTTTGCGTCGTAAATTCGGACCAGAAAAAAACGAAGCAATTCAAAACGACGTTCATCGAAATCATTTTTCGTGTCTTCATATTTCGTCAAGTTGCTTCTTAATTGGTGCCACAAAGTGTTAAGCACCATTTACAATGGAGCAAGGACGCGAGATGAGTTTCAAAGTCGATTTCGAAAACGAGAACACTTGTCGCTATTCTCATTGCTCAATTTAAAACTAACACCAGGGCTACACGAGTAAGCGCAAGTGGGTAACTCTGCGGCCACACGTGCAAGTAAACTGCTGCAAGAAGAGTAAAAAATTGAATTTACATTTCCAAAATTAATTTGGAAATGTAAATTCAATTTTTAAATACAAATAATTTTAAATTAAATTTTAAATTACGTAAATCGTGTGTTATACGTTCCATCAATGTATTATAATAACAGTTATCATATGTATAAGGGAGATAGATATATGTCGTATATAACAAGAAAAATTCAAAGTTAAAAAAAACACAGCGATGCATTTTCACAGAACAAATAAGAAAATATGCAAGTATGCCAAAAAATATGTCGAAAACATTGACATCGAATCATCGGACACGAAAACATCAATTTATTGATATTTTCCTCTTGAGAACATCAATAATGAAGGAAATTTCGCTGTATTGCTTACAAATTAGTAAAATTAGTAACGTTAGGAAGAATATGGTTGTTTTAGGACAAGTGTGCGTGGCATCTTCCATACAAACGAAATGATTGGAACGGAATATGCTAAGAATATAGTTCAAGGAAATGATTGAAAGTTTGTATGTTGAGGCGGTATTCTGTAGTAATTATTGGCAAAATGTCGGTTTGGAAAGTGGGCGTGCACTTTCCATGCAAAAGAAATATTTAAAACTTTATTTATATTTATTTATATCAGGGGAACCATTGAAGTGACTGTCACGAATTTGTTAAATATTTGGTTCTTTCATAACAAAATCGATATTTTAGAGTGTTCCTCACTAAACTTGGACTCAATTGAAAAGATTTGCTACTTTTGCTGAAGAGTTACCATGGCCGATAAAAAATTGCCACATCCACGTTCGGAATCGGCGTTAAACTGTAGGTCAAACTATGTGCTATCACAATGGGCAGTTCAGATCTAAGTGTGTCTCTAGACAGTCACTCCAACCTAACCTATCCTACCATAGCTCTTACAGCGATTTCTGTTTGGAAGGCCCAGATTATTAGCGTACCTTTCAAAGAGGCAATGCCCTGTAATTACTCAAGTCTATCTAGTTTTGGCCAAATAAGTCTCGTTATTTTGCAAATAGTTTATAACGACCACTTTCCATCGCTCGCTTGATTCAATATTTGATAGTAGGAAACACGTTACAATAAGGACTTCTATACTCTTCTTAGTCTGAGTACAGACTGCACATTGCTTGCTATGAGTTCCAAGAGCTAGAAGGTGGAGTATCAATGGCGTTTCTAAAACATTTTGCGGGCGGGTCATAACATAATTTGGGCTCCCCTCCCTTGCAAGTAAATACGTATGTAATTTATTCGATTTCAAGCAAATAGGTTCGCATTTGAAAGTATACATTATTTCTGTAACTGTCGTTGCAGCTACTGCAACCAACCAATTGTAAATGTCCATCGGAAATGTTTCGAAATTTTACAGTTGCTATTGTGGAAAAAGTGTTCACGTCCTATTAAAATAGGAGTGTCCGTCTATGAGAGAAAGAGAGAGAGTAGAGAGTGCACTGTATTCTAATAAAATAAAACTACATTTTCAAGTCGAGATTAAGATTGAGCAATGTTTTCCCTCATTTTGATGTGCAGCTTTTAATCATGTTTAAGGTAAATATTTTATATATTGTATATGATCGTTTTGTTGCCCCAAAATTATTGCGCCCCAGGTAAGGCCTCCATTCAAACGAAAGGATGAATGGCTTTTTGGCCTGAGTTTTTTTAGCTTTTAAAAGTCTAAGTCTAATTCTTAACAGTCTAGCTAGAAGCAATTTGATAAAGATGTGGTAGCCAAGGTATAATAATTGCAGAGAGGATGCAATTTTGCAGGTATAATATCAACTGGTTGGGTTAAAGTTGTGAATTGCCCCATAGAGTTACTCAAAGCCCTCAGCAAGGTTGAGTGTGGAGTATGGGGTAGTGTAGGAAGGATTTCTGCGTCTTGTTTCACTATATTATAAAGATGACTGCAAATAATTAAAATTTACACACTAGCTTATTTAAATTGCTTGAAGCAAATATTTTTTCTTACAATCGAAAACTTCAGCCTTTATGTTGTAAGAACAACGGCTACGTTATCTGTTTTCTATCTTCACGCCATTTTGAGTTCTTTGACAGAACGAAATTTTTTATTCATTCTATTCTGTGGTGTGCGTGTATGTGTGCTGTTAGTTAACGGAATTGAAAAATAATGCTAGAGGCATAGTTTCATGCATTACATTTTGGTGACGGTAGACGTGAAAATTGGTGTTTAAAATAATAAAAAGAAATCTCATAATATAAACAAAACGTTTGACGTAAACGGTAATTGAGTTTTTAAAGCGCATAAAGTGAAAAAACAAAAAAAAATTATACAAAAGAGAAAAGGTCGAGATTTTCCCAACAAACAAAAAAATTTGCAAAAACGAAAAAAGCAGACACCAAGCAATAGTAGGAGAGAGCGAGCAAACTAAAATATTGAATAAAACATTTCTAACGTGTGCAAGTGTGAAAGAAATAAACATATACTGCGTGTTTTGCATTTTTTTTTGCAAACTACACTACACGCTTTTTCTCGGCTCGTTCGTTCTGTGCAAGCAAACGAACGAGCGTTTGTTCGAAGAGAGAAACGAGTTGATGCGGCGAAAAGAGAGGTAAGTAGTAGTTTTTAGAATAAATAATGGTGCTGCCTCATACGCATGCATAATTTTACCGGCGGTAACGCCATTGCTGCCAGCTCTAGAGGAAAACTATTATTTGTGAGGATTACTCCCGATGGGAGTTTTTGCTTCTGTTGAAATTTTAAGTTACGAAATTTAATTGACAAGTTGCGTCTAGTTACTTTTTAATTTTCTTGTCACTCTTTCCAAAAAAAATATTGAGCGTGCTCTGAAACTGCGCATAAATTTTCAGTTATTGTGTGCAGACTAGAAGTTTCTCTTAAATTACAGCATAGAAACATCAATTTTATAATTAAGCAGAGTTATTTGTTTTTCGATTTTAATATCTTGCTCTAGTTACAGTGGAATCAAAGCCGACTTTAAATAACAACAAAAAGGCATTAAAACTAGATTTTGGGAGTCGCAGTTGTAGCACCAACAACTGCATGTACACTTAATATTATACGTTATTTGATGTTAACACTGTGCAACGGAGAATCGGCCAACACATGTCGATATTACTGGTCTAGAGTAACAAACCCCTTAAAGGGTTTTGGAAAGTTGACTCGATTTTAAAACATATAGGCAATCGAAGTTTTTAAAACCCGCTTAGGGTTTTTTTTTATTCTATACCAGTACTACCGACCTGTGTTGGTCGCTTCTCCGTTAGATTCCATGACCCCAAAATGGTTGCCAGTTCTTTTAACTCACTAATTCAGTCATAAAAGATGTAAATCCCTTTTCCATACAGCAAGGTTTCTTGCCGGCAAGTTTTCAGTTCTCTTTTTGACTTGCCATTTGCATTTCCACAGCGCAAGATTTCTTTTGCAATTCTGCTCTTACTTTGACATACATGTTGTGAAAAACTTCTGGTTGAGATGTTATTGAGTAAAAATGGATGAAAACTGAAATCTTATTTAAAAAAGTTTTCTCTTTCAACAAGAACCCAAAATCAATGAGGAGCTAAAATTGACAAGAGTAAAAAGAAATATCAAAGCACAAAAGAAAATTTGCCGGTATGGGATGTATGTATTTCCTTGCCAACAAACTCGATTTTTCGACAATGAAACTTGCCGTGTGGAAATGGGGACCAACCAAAAAGTTCTAATATTTTCCGCACAAATTTTTCCGAAATAATTATCCATCTGGCAACTTCCCAATAAGAATATTCACTTTTTGACACATCACGTATACAATCGCTATGTACTGGTTCTCTCCCTCCTACATTCGTTAACTGTGGCAGGTGTAAAAGCAAGATGAAACTATTATTTCGTTAAGTCTTTCGACAAACCAATAAACGAGTGAGTGAATAAGCAAATAAATAACAACAAAGGCAAAGAACTTCTTCACCCATATCCATCAACGAAAAGACGACGAGAAGTACAAGCACACAAGCAAGCGAAAAATAAAAGGCGACGAGCAGCGAGTGTGAAACGGAAAAAATTTTCGTATCTGAATAATTTTTGCTAAAAAAAATATTAATTGCTATTAAAAATAAGCAAATCAATTGCTTTTCAAAGTAATTTTTAATTTGCATTAATGTGTGTGTGCTGTAGCAATAATATTGCGTGAAAACCGTGTAAAAAATTGAGAAATTACGCTTGAAAGTCCTCTAAAATATTTTCTTCACATATAAAACGAAGTGTAGTCAAAAACGCCGAAGTGTGTGTTCAAAAAAAAATTGTGAAAACGAAAAATATAATTTTTACTTAACGTTTAGCAGCAAGATTTTGTGCATGGGATTGAATTAAAAAAAGGCGAAAAATTGTGAACATTTTAAAAGCACAAGCTTGCAAAATACGATAAAGTATTAATTTTTTAACAAAATTTTGTTTGAAGCCGAACGGAGGAGAAAAAAATTGCAGCAGCATATTTTTTTTATATATATATTCGTAACGAGAGCGCTCGCTCCGGCAGCAAGCAGAAGCAACACCAACAACGTTTAACATCGTCATTGATTTGTCGGTGGGTCTCTTACATATAATTTTTAAGTGATGGTTTTATAAAAAAAAACAATGAAATTATTTTGAAAATTTTCTGTATAGTTTTGTAATGAAAGTTCAAGAGACTGAATTCATTGTTCTTCTTTGAAGTATTTGGGGAAAATGCATTTTCCTAGATTAGTATTCATAATAATAAGCTTTTTATCGCCATTATTGCAAGACGCCACCGCATTTTTCGTCAAGTTTTACATTTTTCATTTTTTTTTTGTCTTCGATTTTATGCTTCTTCAGCGCATCAATTTTTTTCTTTTCACCTATTCATAATTTTTTTCTTGGCCATTGCCTTTTTGATTTTTCTTTTTCGTTGTTTGTTTCTTCGCTTTAATTTCAGTTGCTAGACAATGATTCGTATAAATATAGCTATCTCTTTTTAACTGACTTTCTTTGAGCTGCTGATAATTTTCTTCGTTAAATTTTGGCATATTCTATCTTGTGTTGAAGTTCTAACAATGTTACCAGAGTTGAATATATGAATGATGTGAGAAAACAAAAGTTGGGTTCATTTAAAGTTTTTAAAGTTGAACTTAAATATTTGATAGCATTTAATTTAAAATTTGTATGAAAATTAGATTATAGTAGTATAATAATTATAACTTCGATAAAATTTGAATATTATTTTCAATTTATATATGCCATTTGAATTGATACGTAAATCGACCTCATTTGCATTAATTTACTTGTTTTTTTTTTCATAAACCTACTTTCTTCATAATTCCTACAACAATAACTGAAATAAATTGCAAATACAAAACTGAAAAAAAGTGTATTAACCTTTTTTCTTTGTAATTATTTTCACACTTTTTTTCTTTCTGCATTAACTTTTCATATTTTCTCCTTTGTGCATTTTTTTGGTTTTTTAATTTAGCTTTGTCTCTGCTTTGATCTTATATTCACGGCCAATGCCATGTTTGTATGTATGTATGTGTGTGTGTGTGGAGAAGATGCTGATTGCTGTAGCGTTTAGCTGCTGCCAGACATCATTGATGGAAATAGAGGAAAGAAGACCGTTGTTTTCTCTTAATTATTCTACATATTTGGTTCTTTGCATTAAATTTAATTATTGGCGTAATTAAAATGTTTTTTAAACAATGTAGGTTGTGGTTTACCGAAAATTCTTGCTTGCAATAATATAAGTGGGAGAAACCTTAGCAACCAGGTGATTTTTTTTTCTCTCTCTCTTAAGGTCGTTGACTCTTTTCATTGAGTTTAAGGGAAAGGGTAAAACGTACTGGCAATGTGGTTTATTGCATCACACTTTTACTTTTATTCATATGATTTCCTTAGGAAGATTGTTTTATCATAAATTTTAGGCACATTACACAAAAATAATATAATAATAATAAACAAAAGGAAAATTTATTCATGCAAAAGTCGCACACGTGAATATAGTAGTCTTTGTATGGAATGGTTTTAGGATTTTGCCAACAATCGTTTGATTTATATGGGAGGTAATAGGTTAGGTTAAAGGAAGGTGCTCAGAAAATCAGGCACCACCGGTAGCGAAAATAGCTTTAATTTTAGGATGTCCCTATGCATATGTCATACCTTAAACAATTCTACGGTTTTGCATCCAAATTGAATTACACAATTTCCTTGATGCAGTTTATTAGGCCTGATGGCTATGTCTCCGTCAGTTCCATAATTCTTCAAACCGTTTGTCTCTTAAGTCGCCGAGACGTTGATATAAAGTTTGGGAAATGAACAGAAAGGGTTGTGAATGATTTCAAAGCGAACCTTTGATTATTGAGTTAAAATTCGAGCTTGTTTATTTTTAGCAAGAGGCCATAAATTGGCACTGTCATACAGCCTTTTCCGGTTTACCAAGGTAAAAGATTGTTTCCTTAGTCTTTTGGCTCAAACTTGATTTCCCATGATTTCCGCTTAATAGTTTTTAATTTTTTTAAACATTCCTCAAAATCGGATTTTTTTTAGGTTTGCAACTTCCACATTAACAGCATTAGTTATTTCCTCATTAATTCCAAAGACCTTTCTTTATTTTATTTACTGTACGTCAATAATTTCAAAGTTGCATAGCAGCGTTTTATTCGCCAGAGAGTTTAACATGTGCGAATAAAACGTCCAAGTTGTTAAGTCTCTTCTTCGTTATACTGTTATTCACAATGAAACTGCTCAGCAGCTAGAGGTGAAACATCACAGTCATTGCCGTCAATCGTGGGCATTATAAAATAAGAAAAATTGCCACAAATTGACATATATAAATAAAATACTTACCAAACTACGATAGGGATTGGTTTAGACTTCCGCTGTTCCGCGAGAGTAGTAAACAAAATCTTTACTATAAAAGTTTGAAAAGCTTCAATGAGCTGCCAAATTATGACCTGTTAAATTACCCAAAGAGCAAACTGTAGCTTAGCTGGCATGCTAAACTTTTTACTGCCCCCGCATCAGTTTTCTGTGCAATAACGATACGTTTTCCTCTGTAATTAAAGTTCTACATTGTCATTTGATTCTTCTATTCTGATATTAAATTGGGGCGTGTTTTTATATTGTTAAGCGGAGCTTACAACTGCAAAAAAATTGCTTTAATTTCTTTTAAAAAGTCTCCCAATAATACTTATGCTTGCGTGTGAGAGTAAATTACTCTGAACGACAAACCGCATTTTTTTTTTATGCTGTTTTTGTTTATATGAACAGTTTACTCTGAAAAAGACTCTGAGACCAAATTGCGGCAAATTTCTTGCAGATGTGTAAACTCCGTCTTAGATTATACTATTTTCTCTTATTTTTTCATACTTCAATTTAAATTTTTCTTTTATATTCGCAGGATTTACAGAAGACTGAGGATTTAGATTTAAAAAAAAAAAACAAGGATCCATATTAAAATAATTAATGCAAAATTTCTAAGGAGAAGAGCATTATTCCAAATATTTTCCTATACCCTATCATTTACTCTCAATCATCGGCTGAGAAGAGAGGTAAAACTTTTCAAGGACTTCGTCCACGCCACACTCCCAAAGTAGAGCAAAACGCTTTTTCCAATTTGCTGCAACGTAAAAGATCAAGAAAATTTGGCTGAACAACTCCAGAAGCAAGAAAAAGTAATACGAGCTTGCCACAACAACAACGCCCACTTTGAAATAAAGTAAAAAAAAAAAAAGAAGTAATTGCTACACCTAAAATTCATTTAAATTGAAAAAATTTATTTAATTTTGCACTTGGTTGAAGCAAAGTAGCAGCACAGTGTAAAAACACGAGTAAAAGTTTTGTTGTGAATATAAACGAACGATATTAAATTACAAAAATTATTGCAAAACAAAAACGAAACACAAATCATATAAACAAAACAAATTCAATTTCTTTAAAGCAAACCAACAAAGGCAACACAAATATAGATAAAGCGCAAAAAGCCTTCAAAGCAATTCAAAACACCAAGTAAAACTAAAAGTGCAAAATAAGAACAAAAACAAAAACAAAGGGAGTACCAAAAAAACCAAAACACTTCAGATCAGTTCAACACCAACTAAATAAAAACAAAAAGGAGAAGAGAACCAAGTTAAGCCAAGCACGTTTCAAGTGGGTAGCACTCACCGCGTTAAAAATAAGAGAGATAGAGAGAGAGAGAGAGGTTGTCGTAGTAGTGAAGAGAGCGGCGCAAGGGGGAGGTAACGCTAATGAGGATCTATTGGCAGCATGAGTACACTGGGGGGAAGTAGGGGAGAGCGCAATGCCAAGCCCAAATTCTCAGCACTCGATATAAATCGCATGTATAAAAATAGTCGTGTAAGTAGAAAATAAGAATTGAATATTATAGTTGGAACTTCTTTAGATAAATATTCGTTATATATTTATATTTTGTTTTTATATTTTGCGTATACAGGGTGAACCAGCTGAACCATCTGCACAAAAAAATCAAGTCCCACGTAAACATGGAATGCAAAGTTTGGGCAAAGTGCCCTCCGCAAGGCGACCACCAGCTAATTTACCATCCCTGAAAGCTGAAACAACAAATTCGCCAACTACGAATAATAATTTAATAACATCAACGGGACAAGAGGGTGAGTCAAAAGTGCTAACAAAATAGAGATTGTACAATATCTGTAACTGAGTTTACAAAGGATCTCACCAAAATAAAGAAACGACGAGATTGATAAGTATTAGTTCAAATAAGAAAGATCCACAACCAACTTCTTTCTAGAGTTTTCTCCGGGTATGGTTATCCTGGAATCCAATAAAGAATTCCAAGGTTTACAGTTGATAGTTCTTGTAAGATTTACATTGTTTTAAGCTCTTCAAAGCCTCAGTAAATAAGTTAGGTTCTGTCACAACCTAAAAAATACATTAGATTGATTGCAATCATTTCTGGTTGAAAAAAGGACATTGTTTTGCTCAGACTATCCGCAAATTATGCTGAGGTTTCAGCAATTGTTTTTGTTGCCATCTGGATGTATACCAGTTAAGATCGTTGATGGTCGTTTTTGTAATATAGTGCAAACATAGTGAAGCTTTTTTTTTTTTTTCTTGGCAAGTATATTTTTGGGGGTTAGCCGAAAAAATGAGGTTAAGGGCAGTAGTCGTGTGGTGCGAGTGCAACCAGTCTAAAGTAGTGAAGTGAACAAATTAGTGCTGCGCAAGCCATTGTTAATAGGAGTGTACGTCTAAAGTCGGTAGTCACGCCATAAAGTTGAGGACGACGAGAACGTCAATCAGTTTTAATTTTTCTTGTAAAGGGTACGACTGAGTGTGTTATCCCCTAAATTATTAAAGCTATATAAAAAATGCATGAAAATAATCTTAAATTCCTTCCTTTGTATTTCTCCTTCTTTCATTCAAATGAAAATTTCTAGTCATTTCCCAAAGCGGCGGTCAAATAAAAAATCAACAAGCATCCACAGCAGCAACAAATCAGCAAGCATTGTTAAAAAATAGCAACAAGTCTATACTAGGTAACAATAATAACAACAGCAACAATAGCAGCAACACCGGTAGTAACAGTAATAACAACAACAGTAACGCAAGTGTCGTTGGAATCGGCAGCAAATTAATTAATAACTCATCATCAGCATCATCTGGTGGAGCAGGAGGAGGAGGCGGCGGAGGAGGAAGTAGCAATAGCGGTGTACAACAGCTACGCAATTCATCAGTAACAAATCACGCCAATCAACAGCAACAACAGCAACACTCGCCAATAACATGGTCTGCTGTGACAACAGGCAACGACATCGGCAACAAAGGTGGCAGCGGTGGGGGTGGGAGATCTTCAGTTCCGCCACTCTATCAGAGTCCACAATTTCAATACGAATTTCCAACGCTAGATGGCACAGTTGGTGGCGGCGGAAGCGGTGGTGGGACGTCGAACAAAAAGGATCATCATCATCAACAGCAGCATCAGCATTTACAACAGCAGCAACATCAACAACAGCATCACCATCATCATCAACAACAACAACACCATCAGCAGCAGCACCATCATCAACAACAAAATCATCATCAAAATTATCATCCGCATCAACGAGATTACCAGCATGGTCGCCACAATTCACACGATCAACGCTACGAGCAACACCACAACTACAAAGATGGCAACGACGGCGACGGCGGACATGGTGGGGCCGATCATCAACAGCAGCAACAACAACGCGAATTCAACGAGGTCAGCCTGAGACCGCAAACCGATGCAGCCGCTTGGCTGCAGCAGCAAGAAAAAGCTGCCAAGGTTGCAGCAGCAGAAAACTTATCGAACCAACAGGGCCAGGGCCCCCAGGGTGGCGGGTCTTCGGGGGGAGCCGCGGTACCGCTGCCTATATTGGCCTTGATGCCTTCATTTATGCAGCGCGGAGCTCCATTGCCATCGGGCGGACGTTCGCTGACACCGCCGAACTATCAAAACGGCATCGGTGGAGGAGGTAAGGAAATGAATTCTGGACCTACGGCAGCTACTGGACGTCCACAACGCCCACAGGCACAAAATGCCAATGCCGTCTCTTCACAAGATTATCGTGCAGGTTCGCCTGCGGTTAGTAGCTTCCGTGCTGCAACGGCAATTCCAAAACGACCACCGCAAATGTCAACCCCACCTATGGGAGCACAACAGACATCCAACAGTGGTGGCGGTGGCTCACGTAAGGACAAGGAGTTTATTGTCGAACCGGAAGTGGCACAAATGCAGCGTCCTATTATTCGCGAAGAAGATTTAGAACGACTGAATGCCATTGCCAAGGATGACAGTTGGACAAAACAAGACGATATTGACTATACGAAAAAGCTGACATTCTCCGATGATGAATCGCCCGAAGAACAAACGCCAACACAAGAACGCGACCGATTAGTATTCAATAAGAGCGGTTCAGTTTCAAACGCGACAAACGATCAGCGCAAGAACTCGAATTCTGGTGTCAGTGGCAACTGGCAGCAGCAACAGCGCGGAGGTAGAGAGCAACGCGACAGTTCCGAGCGTGAAAAATCCGACGAACGCGATGATACACGACAGCAAAATGGGCATCGCAGCAACGCAGGCAGCATTTCATTGGATGCTAGCGTCTATGAACGCCTCAAGATACGCAAAGACGAAGAGGATCGTCGTGAATTGGAGCGCAAAGAAGCAGCTGCCAGAAAGTTGCAAGAACTTGAGCTAAAAATTAATATTAAGAAGGCGGCATCTGGAGTGGGAAGCAGCAGCGGTGCAGCTATCGGAGCAGGGGGTGATGTTATCGATCAATCCACGTCACCTCCATCAATTGGTGGCGGCAGTGAAGAAGATTACCATGCGGCACAGTCTCGACGAAGTGGTGGGTCTGGTGGGCGTATGTCGGCAGACTATGGACGCTACGACACGCGTAGTGGCGGTGGCGATTATGCCCGCAGCAGCGATCGTAGCTCCGTTGGCGGTGGCGGTGGTAATAGCACAGCAGCTTTAGCAGCTGGTGGCAATGCGTCAAAGTTGATATTCTCGGCACATTTCCAATCGAATTTACCGCCACGTTTCCAGCGTCAGCAGCAGATGCAAGCACAACAAGGTAGCGGAGTACCATCAGTAGCGTCGATAGGTAGTGCGGGTAATGGTAATGGGCGTTCAATTACAGCGCCCAGCCTCGGACTTGAGAAATCAGCTTCTGCTTCGTCCACTTATGATCCCAATAGTAGATACATGCAAAAAGGAGGGGGAAGCGTAGGAATGCAACAACGAGGCAATGGTCAACGTGGTGGTGACTATCGCGACAATTATACGCGAGGTGGTGGAAATGTCGGCTACGGACGTAATCGTAATGATAGCGAAAGAGAGGACGAACAACGCTATCATGGACGTGGCCGTGATGATCACATACGCGGAATGAGCCAGAACCAGTTATCACGTAGTATCTCTGACACTTCACAGCGAAAAACTAGCGTCTCTTCGAATGACGAATCCATCAAGTACAGTCTCAATGACTCAAAGGAGTTTGGAAGTGGTGCATTGGTTTCGTCCTGGGCTGAAGAAACCGATGCAGAATTAAAACGACAACGCGAAGAAAGTTTCTCTTCTTCACATAGTCATGAATCAATACCGATTAAGATACTTCAGCGTCCACACGTGCAGAAGAGTGTTTCGGAAGAGGAAGGTTCACAGCTTAGTCTGAACCAGCATCAACAACAATCTCAACAGCAGCAGCGTCGCAGTGAAAGCGAACAAACTCACTTTGCTCCAATGCAAATTCTCAGACGCTCAGAATCGAGCGACGAGAAGCCGCATGGCATACCCCAGATAAAATCGTCACCGACCCTATCTAGTGATGGTGTGATGGCAGCCACGAAGTTACACGAAGAAAAGTCACCAACAATTGGAATATTACATCCTAAGCACTTGGAAACTGCAGTATCCGCCAATGAATCTCAAACGATCCGTAGAGAAAGTGAGAGTAGCAATGCTGGCAATCAAATATCCACACATGGAATACGCAAAGAATCAACTTCAAGTATTGCCGCTACTGGCGAAGAAAAGCACGATGATTCGCGAGGAAATGCAAGTCAGCATCCGCAGCCACAGCGTGAACAAAAGCGACCAAGTCCACGAGGCGGCGGCGGTGGTGGAGGCGGAGGTGGACGTGATCGTGACAACAGAGATCGGGATAGAGATCGTGATCGTGAAATGCGTGGTTCTCATTCGCGTAGCTATGGCAGCAGTGGTTCGTATCGTGGAGGACGCGATGGTGGCAGTTGGAGTAATCGGGGAAGTAGTGGTGGAATACGAAGCGGCGGCGGTGGTGGTGGTGGACGGTATTATAATAATGCTAATGAGCCACCATTCCCAAGTGAATCAGAGCATTCAGAAGATGTTGATGAAGATGGTTATGGCGGCGGAGGACGACGCTCTGAACGTAGCCCCAAGGTGCCGAGAAAGGAATCGGGAGGTGGAAGACGTAATGGTGGAGATGATCGTAACTCTAAGGAAGGATTCGCTCCACGTGGTGAACCATCGCGCCGGGGACGTGGAGGTGGCGGAAACGTTGGTGAGCGGGGCTCTTCGTCTTCGTACCGGAGAAATGATGGTCGGATATCGTCTGGTTCCAGTCAAGGACGTCAATACGGGCGTCAAGGTTACGATGACCATAAGGAACACAAACGCACTTCGGAATCTGAGCAAACCGGAATCGCTACTGATATCGATAAAACGAAGCAAAATCAACTAGCACTGAGTGCTGGATTGAGTAAAGTTAAGGATTCGTCGCCTACGGACGATAAATCTCGTACAGGTGGACAACAAGGCGTTAAGCAACAACAACAGAGCTCCACAACGGCGAGTCAGCAAATGAAAAAGACGAACGAGCCGGAAAAGAAGAATTCCACTATCACACCTCCAAAGCAGTTCGGTACAAGCGCGCCACTGAGCAGCAGTGGTGGTAGTCAGCGTAAAGAGAGCACATCGAGTGCTAAGAATGATGATATGGGTGGCGTTGCATCAGCTGCAGAACGCGATAAGAAATCTGGGTCTAAGGAAAAGGATATTCCTTGTGGAGTTGCTGCCGCACAGCAACGCAGCAATAGTTCCGGGCAACTGGCAGCGACACAACGCGGCCCCAACTCAAATTCAGGTGGGCCTACACAAATCAAGAAACAAGATTTACCTATGGCTTCACTACCCACTACTCAATCATCTACTGCAGTACCATCGAAGCCGAACCACCAACAACAATCCATAACAAAACCACCTCCTGGCTTGGGAGGCAGCAGCTACAAGTCTGGCAGCACATCCGCCACAAACTGCAATCCAACAAGCACGAATAGTAATTCCCAATTGCAACAACAAAAGCAAGCGGTGTCTGACCTACAGAAGAGCAAATCCGAAACGAACGCAGCAGCGAGCGTTAATCGTCAACAGCAGTCATCGCAGCAGCATCGGGCTTCCATTTCGGAAGCTGGTGATAAGCCGAAACTTTCAGCATCTGTTGCTGGAAGTGAGAAAACTAGTAGCGGCGGAGGTGCTATGCTGCTCGATGGCGCTCCAGTGAACACTATCATATTTGAAAATACTAACTACAAACAGCAGGCACAAGCAGCGCAAATAAAACGTTCATCGGAATCGCTAGTATCTGCTGCAGTATCGAGTGTTTCTGGTGTGAATGTGGACACGCTTAGCAACGCGTTCTCACAAATTTCATTCACCAAGGCAAATGACCCTACTGCAGCACAGGTGTCTGGAGGCGTTCCGACAGGCGCTACCGATTATGAAAAAGACATGAAACTCGGTTTCAGTTTTGGTGATGCTACCGAGTCTTACACGAGCGCCACAAGTGCATCCAACGAGAATGAAGTTATAGTTGTGAACACAGGTGCACAGCAGGCGACCAGTGTCGGACAACAACAGCAGCAGCAACAACAACAGGCGCAAAATATTATCTCGACTGCCGACCTGAATATGAAGATAGCAAGCGTGAAGAAAGTATGGGAGACTGTATCACCCATGACAACTGAAGCAAGTCCCACGATGCAGCAGCATCAGCACCAACAACAACAGCAGCAACAACAACAGCAGCTGCAGCATCAGCAGCAACAACAACAACAAATCGAAGTTGTAGATGCTAGCGGACACATGTCAGCAGCCTCGTTTGTTGCAGCAGCTGCCGCCGTGGCAGCTTCACAGCAGCAGCAACATCAACAGCAGCAGCAACAACAACATATGCCACACTATGCGGTAGCGGCAGTCCATATGCAACAACATCATTCGCTTTCCTCGCCCGGACCTGTTCAGAATGCGTACGGCGGCCATGGTTCGCCTTTTGATACTGCGCAACTAGAGCAGCAATTCGGACAGGGCGGAGGGATTGTAGTGGGCGGTGATGAATCTGTGGGCTACCCCAGCCCGGTCCAACAACAACAGTCAGCACAACAACAGCAAGTGCACAAACATCCAGATGTGGTGAAACAGCAGCAACAAGCTTCCGCGGCCGCTAAACAGCTACAGCAGCATCACGGTTCATCAATGGGCATGTCGCCACCTCCGACTCTACAACAACAGCAGCAGCAGCAACAACAACAACATCAGCAGCAGCAGCAACAGCAATCAGCTGCCCAACAACAAATGCACGCGGCAGCACAACCACAGCCCTTCTATCAACCATCGCCACAGTTCCCCGGCATATCGGCCATACCCAGTCCTCCGGCGGTCGTTTTCAATTCGTCGCAAATGCCACCACCCCCCTCACAAGGTGGTCTATATGCACCATTCCATTCGCTCGATCATTCAAGCCGTTCGCAGTTCTCGGCCGCAGCGGCTCACAGTTTCCCCGGACATTACGGTGCAGCGGCAGCAGCCGCCGCCGGAGGCCCCTTCAACGCGTACGCTATGCAAACACCACCCAATATGGCAGCCGCACCCACACCCGAAATGTATTCCAATTTAACGTCGCAATTCCGCATGGGCGGTGGCCCCTCGCCCTTCGGCAATCCTAACTCGCAACAGCTCAACAATCCTAATGCAGCAGCCGTTGCGATAATATCATCCAATTCCAATTCACTCATGTCATCGGTGGGTTCGGTCAAACCGCAACCCTCGTCTCAGCAACTTGGCACAATCGGTTCAAAGGGCGGCGGTGGTGGAGGTCCTTACGCGGGCGCAGGACAACAATATATGAACTTGTATCCAGGTCCGCCGCCTCCACAACATCCACAGGGCGGACCACCTGGTGCACATCAATTACAATCAAACAGCTATTATTCGAATTCCGCTGGCGGACCTAATGGGCCCGCTGCATTCTATGGTGGACCCCCTCAACAGCCACAAGGTCCAGGCGCTGGAGCACAAAACTACGGTTTGGCGGCAGCAGCAGCTGCTGCTGCAGGATTATATGGCGGACATCAAGGTGGTCCACCACCAGGTTCGAATGGACCACCGCAAGGTCCACCTGGTCCACAGTCGCAGCACACAATGGGCAACTTCAATACGCAATTCATGAACTCACAAATACTGACGGCTGCTGCAATCAATCAATTTCGAGGCGGACATACACCCCAACAGGCAGCAGCTGCATACATGAAGTCGAACCAAGGGCAGAGCCACATGCAGGACTCGGTAAGCATACAACAGCAGCAATTGATAATGGGCCGACACAATGAAAGATATTTATTTACCCAACAATATCCCCATTGTTCCTTGCAGATGGGACGTCAGCTGAAGAGTCCGTTGGGCGCCGATGTCAGTCTGAACTTGGCGAAACAGGTGCAATCTCAGCCAAGCCCACCGCATCATAAGAATTACGGAAGTGTAAGTATACATAATTTTAGTAATTGATGGATGATTT